>JAGDYQ010000144.1:2276145-2698328 GCA_021962125.1 Bulinus truncatus | reverse complement strand
CACTAAATGATATTGAGGCCCACCTAGTCTGGGGTGATATTGAGGCCCACCTATTCCCACTAAATGATTGAGATCCAACTAGTCCCACTAAATGATATTGAGGCCCACACTATACATGTCTGATATTGTGAGGCCCACCCTAGTCCCACTAATACTGATACCTGGAGGTCCCCTAATGATATTGAGGCTTACCTAGTCCCGCTAAATGATATTGAGGCCCACCTAGTCCCACTAAATGATATTGAGATCCACCTAGTCCCACTAAATGATATTGAGGCCCACCTAGTCTGGGGTGATATTGAGGCCCACCTAGTCCCACTAAATGATACTGAGGTCCACCTAGTCCCACTAAATGATATTGAGGCCCACCTAGTCCCACTAAATGATATTGAGGTCCACCTAGTCCCACTAAATGATATTGATGCCCACCTAGTCCCACTAAATGATATTGAGGTCCACCTAGTCCCACTAAATGATATTGAGGTCCACCTAGTCCCACTAAATGATATTGAGGTCCACTAGTCCCACTAAATGATATTGAGGTCCACCTAGTATGTTTATTTTGAAATATGAATGTGTTAAAGCTTCATTCTTATTTTCTTCAGAAGAAGAATAAAATGTACATCAAAAGGAATTTAATAAAAGAAATAGGTTACGCTGACATTAGAACACTTCCTGCGCCCCCCCCCTCCCAAATCCCTTTCCAAACTACAATTTTGAACTTTCTTAAAAGTTTAGACATAAAAGTACAAATATAATTATTTTATTTTCTAAAAGAATCCGGTTTTGTGTCAATCTATTTCTGTTCAAACTTTATAAAGACTAAAATATCCAATTTCATGTGATGAACTCCAATTAAATCTCATTAAAATACAACTAAGTGATTTGAAATAAAAACAAGACTAAAAATATAAGTTTTGCTGCAAAATATTCAAGTATATGTGTCAGTGATAACTTGAATTGAATGACTCGTTCATTTGGTTTGACAAAGATACATTGTAAACAAAGCCATGAAAGCCACGAAAGATGATATCTTTCTTTATTGCAATGCATATCACATAAGCTATCACACATGATTTCTTCATTTCTTAAAACTTACAACACTAGGATATTGAGAAAGACGGCCATGGAGCAAATTCAGGGTGTACTGTAAATTTGGTACAAATATACCGTCATTGCGTTATGTATTCGAGTCTGTGTAAATTAGGGACGTATTACATCTTGATGTCCTCTGTAAAAAGTGAGACGGAAGTAGGGTGGTGATGTCTCCTTTTTAAAACTAGAGGACATACTAGTTATAAATCCCCCATAAAAGTGAAAGAAATACAGTTTGATGTCCTGTGTACAAGTGTGACAAAATACAGTTTGATGTCCTCTGTAAAAGTGAGACAAATACAGTTTTATGTTCTCCATAAAAGTGATAGAAATACAATTTGATGTCCTGTGTACAATCGTGACAAAATACAGTTTGATGTCCTGTGTACTATTGTGACAAAATACAGTTTGATGTCCTGTGTACAATTGTGACAAAATACAGTTTGATGTCCTGTGTACAATTGTGACAAAATACAGTTTGATGTCCTGTGTACAATTGTGACAAAATACAGTTTGATGTCCTGTGTACAATTGTGACAAAATACAGTTTGATGTCCTGTGTACAATTGTGACAAAATACAGTTTGATGTCCTGTGTACAATTGTGACAAAATACAGTTTGATGTCCTGTGTAAAATTTTGTAAAGTTTTAACTTAGTTGTTTTTTTCTTCACATAGATAGATAGACAAACAGACAGACAGACATAGAGATAGATAGATAGATAAGTAGGTAGGTGGGTAGGTAGGTAGGTAGATAGATATATAGCAGCGTAAGGTAGGTAGTAGGTAGGTAAATAAGATGGTGGCGTTAGATAGGAAGGTGAGTATTAGGTAAATAATATAGTATCGTTAGGTAGGTAGGTAAATAAGATAGTGGCGTTAGGCAGAAAAATAGGTATGTAGGTAAATAGGTAGATAGCAGCGTTAGGTAGGTAGGTAAATAAGATAGTGGCGTTTGGCAGGTAAATAGGTATGTAGGTAAATAGATAGATAGCAGCGTTAGGTAGGTAGGTAGTATGTAAGTAGACAGATAGATAGACAGCAGCGTGTACATCTCTTCCCCACACATACATTTTACACACATCTATATGGAATAGACCGCCATATTAACAGATAAAAATCAAACATTCTGTACAAATATCTAACATATCTCTTGTCTAGTCTTTATTCAACATGATTTCTTATTGTTTCATATTGGCTTTTGTTTGATACATTTTTTTTTTAATATTTCAAGACAATGACATAATTAGGTCAGTGTCAATATGTTTGTCCTTATTCACATTTAAATTATAAACTATTTTATAAATACCAGTCTACTTCATCGAAAAAAAAATAATCGCATTTTTTCTAATCAAAATAAGGTGTTGTGTTTAAAAAAAATTTTATTTAACAAAAAAATAAAATTTTAAAAAAAAATTTTAAAATTTAAAATTAATTTAAAAAATTTTAAACAAAAGGTTTTGAAACAAAAGTTTTTATTTTTTGATAATCAGGTTTTTTTTTTTTTTAGTTAAAAAAGTAAAAGTTTAAAAAGTTTAAAAAAAGTTTAAATAAAGTTTAAAAAAGTTGATTTGGTTCCGTCTAGGAGCTCTTCAGCGTCAGAAACAGAAAACATAAACATCTTAAAAAAGGGGGAAAAAAAATCTCCACATGAAAGACGGGGAACAAAATGTTTACCTTTTATCAGTAAGAAATGAGTTCCATTAATACATAGGAGATAAGAAGAAACTATTTATTAACTCATTCAATACTGCATCGTTAACAAATATGTTGTTATGAAGTGTAATGGGGCAATAACTCGTGGCAGACAGACGGAGAGTTGTTGAAGAAGTTAGATAAAAGAAAGGCGAGTTATGGTTCTTTATGGTTCTTGAATAATGGTCTTAGCTTTCATTTAGGTGTTGAACAGAGTTGGGTGGATCGTTCTTGCAAGTTATGGGCTAAAGTTATGGGCTAAGTCATAAATCTTTTGAAATGAAATCTACGGCACGACGAGTCAAAGTTTCCTAGTAGTTACGTATGTAGCCAATTACATTGGTAGACAGTTATATAGGTAGCTAGGTATATAGGTAGCTTGTTAAATAGGTATCAGTTAAATAGGTGGTCAGTTACATATGTAGCTAGTAACATTGGTAGCCAGTTACATTGGTAGCCAGTTACATGGGTAGCCAGTTTCATAGGTAGTCAGTTACATATGTAGCTAGTAACATTGGTAGCCAGTTACATGGGTAGCCAGTTACATGGGTAGCCAGTTTCATAGGTGGTCAGTTACATTTGTAGCTAGTAATATTGGTAGCCAGTTACATATTAGCCAGTTACTTTATTAGCCAGTTGCATGGGTAGCTAGTTACATAGACAGTCAGTTAAACAGCCTGTAAATGTAGCCAGTTATATAGATAGCCAGTTACAAATGTAGAAGCTAAAGTTACAAATGTAGCTAAATATTCTAGTAGCCAGTTACTTAACAAGTTACATTACATTAGCCAAATATCTGCATGGATAACCAAGTTACTTTTTGCCAGTTACATAGGTAGACAGTTAATAGGTAGAACATTTATATATTACAGCTTTCAGTTACGATAGGCAGCCAATTAGTATGGGCTGTTAGCTTCTTGCATATGTAGCCAATTAAATAACCAGTTTCATAGGCAGCCAGTAGCCACAAGAAACTTGGCAAAAAGTTGAACTAAAACAAGATGATATCATTTTTTTTTTACTCCAAGCTAATGATTGAAACGTTTATATCTCTATTGTTCTTCCACAATATCTGAGATCAATGTTAAGGTGAGTCTCAGGCGCCGTAGTGTTGCTCACCCCAGACAGAGAGTCAGAGACTCATTAGTTTCTGTAGTCTCATTGCTAAATAAAACTTGTATAGAGCTGGTAACATTCTGCTTTATTCGTGGAATGGAATCATTTCAAGGAATGTTTCTGATTTACTTGTTTATAGAAAATACAAATCTTGGCTGTTGTTTTTGTCAACTTTTTATTAAAAGAATTAAATGAACTGATTGATTGAATGTCTTAGGACTTTTTTGGATGTTCACGACAGTGTTATGATAGCAGTCAAATGTTGATGTTCGACGGTGTCATAGAGTCATGTTGATGTTGAGGTGTTAGATAGAGTAAATGTTGATGTAAAGTGTTATGATAGAGTAAATGGTGATGTTTCGACGGTGTTATGATAGCAGTCAAATGTTGATGTTCACGACAGTGTTATGATAGCAGTCAAATGTTGATGTTCACGACAGTGTTATGATAGCAGTCAAATGTTGATGTTCACGACAGTGTTATGATAGCAGTCAAATGTTGATGTTCACGACAGTGGTATGATAGCTGGTATGTCAAATGTTGATGTTCTAATGACAGTGTTATGATAGCAGTCAAATGTTGATGTCCACGACAGTGTTATGATAGCAGTCAAATGTTGATGTTCACGACAGTGTTATGATAGCTGTCTGATGTTCACGACAGTGTTATGATAGCAGTCAAATGTTGATGTTCACGACAGTGGTATGATAGCTGTCAAATGTTGAAGTCTGGGGTTCACTTTATACTTGTGTAATACCATTTGGGAAAGTTTCCTAGAACACTAATTTAACACTAGCTGAACCATACGTAACCTTTGCTAGTCGATCAGGTAAAGTAGATACCCGGTCCGTTCTGCTGCTAGGCCATCGGGTTAAGGGGTTACATGTTCTACTGCTAGACCATCGGGTTTAATGGGTTTACATGTTCTATCCAGTTAAGTGGTTTGTTCTACTGCTAGGCCATCGGGTTTGGTTGGTACATGTTCTACTGCTGGGCCATCGGGTTTAACGTACATGTTCTACTGCTAGGCCATCGGTTTATGTGGGTGCATGTTCTACTGTTAGGCCATCATTAAGTGGTTACATGTTCTACTGCTAGGCCATCGGGTTTAGTTGGTACATGTTCTACTGCTAGGCCATCGGGTTTAGTTGGTACATGTTCTACTGCTAGGCCATCGGGTTTAGTTGGTACATGTTCTACTGCTAGGCCATCGGGTTTAGTGGGTACATGTTCTACTGCTAGGCCATCTGGTTTAATTTGGGTACATGTTCTACTGCTAGGCCATCTGGTTTAATTGGTACATGTTCTACTGCTAGGCCATCGGGTTTGAAATTTGGGTGGGTTCTACTGCTAGGCCATCGGGTTTAGTGGGTACATGTTCTACTGCTGGGCCATCAGGGTTAAGTGGGTACATGTTCTACCTTTAGAGTCATCTGGTTTAGTTAGTACATGTTCTACCACTAGGCCATCTGGTTTTAGTTGGTACATGTTCCACTGCTAGGCCATCTGGTTTAGTTGTTTTGTATTCCCACTGCCTAGGCCATCATATTTAGTGGGTACATGTTCTACTGCTTTAGGCCATCTGGTTTAGTGGGTACATGTGTTCTGCTATAGGCCATCTGGTTTTAGTTGGTACATGTTCTACTACTAGGCCATCGGGTTTTAGTGAATTTACAGGTTCTACTGCTAGGCCATCTGCGAGGTTTAGTGGTGCATGTTCTACTGCTGGGCCATCGGTTAAGTGGGTATGTTCTACTGCTAGGTTAGTTAGTACATGTTCTACTGCTAGGCCATCTGGTTTAGTTGGTACATGTTCTACTGCTAGGCCATCTGGTTTAGTCGGTACATATTCTACTGCTAATAGATTGGTTATATTTAGTTTACTGTAGGATCGGGTTAGTGGGTAATGTTCTACTGGGGTCGGGTTTTATGGGTAATGTTCTGTAAGATCGGGTTTAGTTGGTAATTTTTTCTACTGTAGTTGGTTTGTTGGTATTTTACTGTTGGTCGGGTTTAGTGGGTAATTTCTGCGTGACATCTGGTTTTGGGTATATACTTAGCTCGGTTATTACTGTTCTACTGTAGGTTCGGGTTTAGTTGGTATGTTCTACGCGGGATCGGGTTTAGCTTAGGGTTGTTACACTGCTGGGATGGGTTGATTGTATGTTTACTGTAGTCGGGTTTACATTTTTAGTTTACTGGATCGGGTGAGGGATATTTCTACTGTGGCTGGGTTAGTGTGTATATTTAGCATCTGGTTTGTGGGTATTTAATAGCTATCGGGTTAGTGGTTATTTTGTAATGGGTGAGAAGTATTCAGAATGTGGAGCCACCATGGGACTTTAGTCACTTGCAACTGTGAGTTTCAAACTTACAACTTTCACCAAGCCGATCGACGCAAGCGCATTCGAGTCACCGCCGCTAAGAATTGAACGCAAGATGTTCACGTCGCCTTGGCCCACTTTGCCGCCACACTTCACCGTGATATAAGCAGTTTTCGCGTCTCACAACCCCCGTTACAATAGTGTGTGTGTGTGTACTCATAGTGGTCACTGCATCACCACAACTTCCTGATATTATCTTCAGATGGTTGAGGCCTTATGGTCATAAATTTATTACTTTTTGGTTTATGCGAGATATTTAAACTAGCTTTAAATGTGTTGAATAATGTCGGATGGAGCTATAAAGTGATATTATTACACACTACGTGAATACAGCTATATTGTTAATGTTAGATTAGCAATGAAACTGTTGAATACGGTCAGCATATAATCTATGTTAGGATTTATTTATTATAGTTACAGAGACAAGCTATGTCTAAACAAATTTTGATTGAAAAGTAAACAATCGAAACCTAAGGTAAATGTCAGGTTATGAACAGGCACAGCTAGATGGACTTGATAGGGATGATGTTGCCAGCCTCTATCAGTCTGTCGTGGGTTCGAGTCCGAGCTAAGCTCCCAGTGGTTGTTACCGTGTTGGAGATATAGAAAGGACACTTTAAAACTTCCCCAATAGTCTTTACTCATTCTGTATGGGAAAAAAACAATAACTCAAAATATCTTACCACTTGAGACATTACATGGTGTGACAGTGAAACGAGAAGTCAACATCTTCTGACAGGGACATAACATGGTGTGACAGTGAAACGAGAAGTCAACATCTTCTGACAGGGACATAACATGGTGTGACAGTGAAACGAGAAGTCAACATCTTCTGACAGGGACATAACATGGTGTGACAGTGAAACGTGAAGTCAACATCTGACAGGGACATAACATGGTGTGACAGTGAAACGAGAAATCAACACCCCCCCCCCCCCCCCCCCCCCCCCCCCCCCCCCCCCCCCCCCCCCCCCCCCCCCCCCCCCCCCCCCCCCCCCCCCCCCCCCCCCCCCCCCCCCCCAACATCTTCTTACAGGGACATTACAGGATGTCATAGTAAAATAATAAACCAACTGCAGTGCTGTAAATCTATTTTTAGTAACGTGGGGATATCATTGGGCAATTAGAAGGGGGGGAGGGGGCGACTGTATTAAGTTTTGACGTAAGGATTTATTCAGTGAAACAAAAGACATTGTATCCCATGAATGAAGTCCAGAGCTCGAAAATTACGACCTGTCCAGTATTTATTTCCACCAGACAATACACTCGAAGACCCCCACAGACCTACATGAGTATACACCGACAGACCCCCACAGACCTACATAAATCATGAAACATGAACCCCGTGGTCTGTGCACCACCTGGAATGTAGACCTATCAAATTTCTCGTTACAGATTCTCATGCAGCAGCCATCCTTGCATAACAGGAAGGCGATGGGGCGAGTCTCTGTGGGTGGGTGGGTGGGTCGTATAAAAAAAACAAGAATTTAATTCTTCTCTGCTGGCCAAAGGTCAAATATCAACGCGAAGAACTTTGCATGCCATTTTGTGTTTGTAGATGATATCAGATCGGCAGCTACTCAGTAAATATATGAACTTTTTTTTTTAATTGAGTCAAAGTCACGTGTCATGTGTGAAGGCCGGGGGGGAACAAAGCGGGTTGAACGGAGCGTATCCACAGAAGAGCCAAGTCTTGGAGCCAGTAATGGCCCCCATTAAGAGTTGTGTCGATGGTACAATGCCAGGCCGACGTTTGTTTGGCTACAGTAACATCCTGCTTCAACTCTTTTCAATGGGAAATATAAAAAGTATGTATTTATGTTTTGGGAGGGGGAGGTGCGGTTACTTGGTAGGGCGGTATGGTTGGACGGGCACTGGGAAAAACAACAACTTTAAGATAGATAGATAGATAGATAGATAGATAGACTACAGACAGACAAGGAGATAGATAGATTAGATAGATAGATAGACTACAGACAGAGAGAGATAGACAGAGAGATAGATTAGATAGATAGATAGATAGATAGATAGATAGATAGATAGATAGATAAATAGATGGATGGATAGATAGATAGATAGATAGATAGATAGACTACATACAGACAGGGAGATAGATATATTAGATAGATCGATAGATAGATAGACTACAGACAGAGAAAGAGATAGACATTGATAGACTACAGACAGATAGATAAATTAGATAGATCGACTACAGAAGATAGATTAGATAGATTGATAGATTGATATATAGATTGATAGATAGATAGATTACAGACAGAGAGCGATAGATTAGATAGATAGACAACAGATAGATAGATAGATAGATAGATAGATAGATAGATAGATAGATAGATAGATAGATAGATAGATAGATAGATAGATAGACAGACAGACAGACAGACAGACAGACAGACAGACAGACAGACAGACGGACGGACGGATGGATGGATGGATGGATAAATGGATGGATGGATGGATGGACACTGGAAATATACTGCCTTTTCACACACCAGAAAATTACAGCATGAAAGCTAGAGCATAAATCAACATACATGTACTCTGGAAAATTGCCATCATGCTATATAGATAGATAGATAGATAGATAGATAGATAGATATATAGATAGATAGATAGATAGATAGATAGATAGATAGATAGATAGATAGATAGATAGATAGATAGATAGATAGATAGATAGATAGATAGATAGATAGATAGATAGATAGATAGATAGATAGATAGATAGATAGATAGATAGATAGATAGATATCGTTTTAAGTACACACCACAGAACCCACAAGTGCGCAAACAAAGATTCAATATCAACACGTTTTTTAAACAAATCTATTATTGTTATTGTGTGATCAAACTAAAGTAAGAAGCGGTTATCAAATGGGTGGCCAAGACAACAGTGCTCACTGAGTAGCGGTAATTCATTGAACTCAACTAATGATAGAATGAACGTTTCCTATTTTTAAAAAAAATGAAATGTAAAAAGAAAACAACGTTGAAACAACAACAGTTCAAGACAACATGAGACAAAATAAACTGGCAGACAAAAAAAATGTATAAACAACCGGCAATAGTTTAGTCTGGAAATGTGTGCGAGAATTCAGTCTTGGTTCTTAAAATATTACCTGAAATGTCAACAAAAAATATAGCCATGAGTAATTAGATATGATTCGTTAATTGTTTCGTTGTTCCTTCGCATATTTGTATTTTAATTGTATTACATGTTTATATCTGTAGTCATATTTGTATTCTAATTGTATTACATGTTTATATCTGTAGTCATAATGTATTCTAATTGTATTACATGTTTATAACTGTAGTCATATTTGTATTCTGATTGTAGTATATGTTATATCTGTAGTCATATTTGTATTCTGATTGTAGTATATGTTATATCTGTAGTCATATTTGTATTCTAATTGTAGTACATGTTATATATGTAGTCATATTTGTAATCTGATTGTAGTACATGTTATATATGTAGTCATATTTGTATTATGATTGTAGTACATGTTATATCTGTAGTCATATTTGTATTCTGATTGTAGTACATGTTTATATCTGTAGTCATATTTGTATTCTGATTGTAGTACGTGTTATATCTGTAGTCATATTTGTATTCTGATTGTAGTACATGTTATATATATAGTCATATTTGTATTCTGAATGTAGTACATGTTATATATGTAGTCATATTTGTATTCTGATTGTAGTACATGTTATATATGTAGTCATATTTGTATTCTGATTGTAGTACATGTTATATCTGTAGTCATATTTGTATTCTGATTGTAGTACATGTTATATATGTAGTCATATTTGTATTCTGATTGTAGTACATGTTATATATGTAGTCATATTTGTATTTTGATTGTAGTACATGTTATATATGTAGTCATATTCGTATTCTGATTGTAGTACATGTTTATATCTGTAGTCATATTTGCATTCTGATTGTAGTACATGTTATATATGTAGTCATATTTGTATTTTGATTGTAGTACATGTTATATATGTAGTCATATTTGTATTCTGATTGTAGTACATGTTATATATGTAGTCATATTTGTATTTTGATTGTAGTACATGTTTATATCTGTAGTCATATTTGTATTCTTAATACCCTGTAGCCATGTCCCGGTCTATAATCCGTGTGAAAACAAGCGATGATAATGGAATCCAACTGAAACACATTCCATTGGTCACAAATGAATCAATTTAAATCCAGTACGTGCGATATTTTCACTCCGAAATACTCAGCACAAATAAATTTAATAGATAATAAATATAATGATTAATATTGAAAATATAAGATGATATAAAAGGTTAAATGTATATTGTAAAGAAAAAATAATGGTGTCATTTTAAATTCGTGAACACTCTACTTGTGAGAAAGTTGTAGATTTTATTGATTGGAAAGGGAAATTACATTCTGTATGAGCGTACAATAATACAATCAGGAGTCATGTTACTTTTATTATCTACGAAAACCGAAACTAATTTTCCACTTACAGTCTACGAAAACCGAGTCACTACTGCATAGTCTGATTATCTGTTTGTCGGTATGTCAATCCGTCTATTTGTCTGTATATAGTTATTTACCTATTTGAAAGCTATGTCTTTAATTAGAGCAATAGACCCGAGATTTTAAAAAAAAACCTGAAGAGAGTAAGATGAAAGTCCACATCTCCAGCAATAACAATGTAGAAATACCTTCTAAGCGGGAGGTATATTGCTTGCATCAAAGGGAACTAAATCATCAGGAAGAAAATCTTAATCTCCATGTTGTTCTGATTGGATTAGGATCTCCACCTCCCAGGTGAGCGACTGTGTGATCAAAGATATTGGGCTGTATGACGAGGCAGGTTGGCGGACGTGTGCCGGTGAAATAGACGGTCTAGTCGGCAGAAAGTGAGTCAATGAAACTAATAGTTGAATGATCAGCCTCGAAATGTTGAAAGCGTTGATTCAGTTTGATTGTCTTTGAACGGGAGTACCAATGTTTCCTTGATTGACAGAGGAAACTTGAGTGTAGCGTCTGACGCAATTCATCAAATGGTCAACTTTAACTTAGCCAAATATTTGTTGAGAGGTTGGTCTGACATTTAATGTGATCATAATAATATACAGGTATCTTATCACTCTCTCTCTCTCTCTCTCTCTCTCTCTCTCTCTCTCTCTCTCTGTCTTTCTTACTCTCTCTCATATTCTCTCTTTTTCTTTCTCTCTCCTACAAATAGTTTACCTTGAAGTCAATATAATGTTTAGTAACTAAAAATAAAAAAATTAACTGTGGTGTGACTATTATCAACTACCATCAAACAGTACATCATCATGTGAACATCTAGGGCCCCAGGTCAAACAGTACATCATCATGTGGACATCTAGGGCCCCAGGTCAAACAGTACATCATCATGTGGACATCTAGGGCCCCAGGTCAAACAGTACATCATCACGTGGACATCTAGGGCCCCAGGTCAAACAGTACATCATCACGTGGACATCTAGGGCCCCATGTCAAACAGTACATCATCATGTGGACATCTAGGGCCCCAGGCCAAACAGTACATCATCACGTGGACATCTAGGGCCCCAGGTCATACAGTACATCATCACGTGGACATCTAGAGCCCCAGGTCAAACAGTACATCATCACGTGGACATCTAGGGCCCCAGGTCAAACAGTACATCATCATGTGGACATCTAGGGCCCCAGGTCAAACAGTACATCATCATGTTGACATCTAGGGCCCCAGGTCAAACAGTACATCATCATGTGGACATCTAGGGCCCCAGGTCAAACAGTACATCATCACGTGGACATCTAGAGCCCCAGGTCAAACAGTACATCATCGTGTGGACATCTAGGGCCCCAGTTCAAACAGTACATCATCATGTGAATATCTAGGGCCCCAGGCATTTAAACACACACACACACACTTTATTATGCCTTTTACTAGGAAGTAAAATGTGTTCACAAGTATACGGTAAATGTATTGGTCACGGAGACGTTAAATTCCGTTTTAAATGTCAGTAATACTGAAGACAACTGCGCTACCTGGGGGAATCGTCAAAAAAAAAAAAACTTTCTCACAATAACGGCTCATCGAATCAGCTGTTTTGTTGAGGATGTGTGTGTAGGGCCGGCTATAGAATGTGCGAGGCCCAGTTGTGATAGGATTAGTCGCACCCATTTTGTATTGAATATGGTTGGCCAACTTATGATAGGCGCGTGGTCCCTATGTTTGCGTGTGTGTGTGGTTGTGTGGGTTAAATAGGTGACAATCGGTCCAACCAGCAAATGGCCAACGCTGTTTACAGCGCCAGTTCCATTTGGTGAATTTCTAAATATTGTGGAAAAAAAAGATGAAGTCTTAAAAAATTCTAATCCCAATTTATATGGAACTATTTTATCACCAGTGATATTGTTGTTCCATTCTACAGTACTAGATTGTTCACTACAACGTCACAGTCCAGTGAACTGTAGATTTAAATTCTGTTAGTTTGTTATTTTATCGATTACGTTTTTTGCCTGACGTATTGCATCATTTTTCTGACTTAGACGTGACTTATTTATTCTCACGAAATACTTTGTTAGATTTATAACACATTACATCTACCCGCCATCTTACGCACGAAATACTTTGTTAGATTTATAACACAATACATCTACCCGCCATCTTACCACAGTATTTTAGTGTCGAGTTTAATGTTTCATGTTTTAATTGGAAAGTTATGGTCTACTTAAACTTCTCGCAATTTACCCTGGAGGTCTGCCACAGAACTTAATTGTCTCACTGGGACATTTTGTACCCTGACGCCCATGTGTGTCAACGAGAACCCACGATAATCTACACAAGCGGTCCCCAAACTTTTAAACTCAGGGATTTTTCATATAATAACAACAGCAACGAAGTCCCAATCATTTGACCTGTTAATGGAGATGATGAACTGTTATTCTGTATTCTGTTAATGGTTTCGAAGTCACTTAATCAATGCAATACTGAGACATCAATACTGAGACACCAATACTGAGACACCAATACAGAGACACCATTACTGAGACACCAATATAGAGACATCAATACTGAGACACCAATACAGAGACACCAATACTGAGACATCAATACTGAGATATCAATACTGAAACACCAGTACTGAGATACTATTACTGAGACATCAATACTGAGACATCAATACTGAAACACCAGTACTGAGACACTATTACTGAGACACCAATACTGAGATATCAATACTGAGACACCAGTACTGAGGCACCAATACTGAGACATCAATACTGATACATCATTACTGAGACATCAATACTGAACACCAATACAGAGACATCAATACTGAGACATCAATACTGAGACACCAATACTGAGACACCAATACTGAGACATCAATACTGAGACACCAATACTGAGACACTATTACTGAGACATCAATACTGAGACACTATTACTGAGACATCAATACTGAGACATCAATACTGAAACACCAGTACTGAGACACCAATACTGAGACATCAATACTGAGACACCAGTACTGATACACTATTACTGAGACATCAATACTGAGACACCAATACTGAGACATCAATACTGAGACACCAGTACTGATACACTATTACTTAGACACCAATACTGAGACATCAATACTGAGACACCAATACTGAGACACCAGTACTGAGACATTAATGTTGCGCGGGGTCAGATGGGTACCACTCTCCTACGGGTACTGGAGTGTACAAGTTTAGATCGTCAATCGGAAATAAAAATTTTATCGCAGTGCCCCCTCCCCCACATCCTTTTACAAAAAAATTCCAGACATAGTTGATAGTGTGTTCTGTCATTCACTTCACTTAGATGACTGTATAGTTGATAGTGTGTTCTGTCATTCACTTCACTTAGATGACTGTATAGTTGATAGTGTGTTCTGTCATTCACTTCACTTAGATGACTGTATAGTTGATAGTGTGTTCTGTCATTCACTTCACTTAGATGACTGTATAGTTGATAGTGTGTTCTGTCATTCACTTCACTTAGATGACTGTATAGTTGATAGTGTGTTCTGTCATTCACTTCACTTAGAGTCTTAGATGACCGTATCTCGGATCTTATCGTCCTCTCTGTTCAGTGGCTCCATAACTGGTAGAGGTGAGACTGTGCTGCTTTACATTCCATTCTACCGTACAGTGACTACATTCAGAAGACAGGACTATCAACGTTCACACGGACGTTCACATCAAGATGTTCACATCAAGATGTTTATGTTTTATGCCTCATCAACACCCCCGCTGTTTATGACAGATTAGTTCGACTTGTACACATTTTATTTTCAACAAGTATTACTTTTTTTTTTCTTTCCATTTTTTTTTTGGACGGCTTATAATTAACTCTAATGATTGACTTTCTATACTTCAGATTTATACTATACTACAGACTTAAACTATACTTCAAACTTAAACTATACTTCAGACTTAAACTATACTTCAAACTTAAACTATACTTCAGACTTAAACTATACTTCAGACTTAAACTATACTTCAGACTCAACCTATTACTCCATGTAATGATGAGATGTAAATATCTTGATCCCATAAGTCTAAACTATTACTCCATGTAATGATGAGAGGCAAATATCTTGATACCGTCGGTCTAGTGTACGATGGCTTGTAGGCACCACGGAAGATGCTTGTGGTTGAATAGACTATCTGAGATTTGAACCCGTAACCTACAGCACCGCTATGCCCACCAGTCAACTAAGTAATCGCATACGATGCGGGGGGGGGGGGATACTAAAATGATGAATAACACTTAGCCTGTCATGGAAATTCAAAACAAATATATCATGTGTACAATGGAGGCGTTGGTTGTATAAATATATCATGCGTACCAGTGGAGACGTTGGTTGTACAAATATATCATGTGTACCAGTGGAGACGTTGGTTGTACAAATATATCATGTGTACCAGTGGAGACGTTGGTTGTACAAATATATCATGTGTACCAGTGGAGGCGTTGGTTGTACAAATATATCATGTGTACCAATGGAGGCGTTGGTTGTACAAATATATCATGTGTACCAATGGAGACGTTGGTTGTACAAATATATCATGTGTACCAATGGAGGCGTTGGTTGTACAAATATATCATGTGTACCAATGGAGGCGTTGGTTGTACAAATATATCACGTGTACAATGGAGGCGTTGGTTCTACAAATATATCATGTGTACCAATGGAGGCGTTGGTTGTACAAATATATCATGTGTACCAATGGAGGCGTTGGTTGTACAAATATATCATGTGTACCAATGGAGGCGTTGGTTGTACAAATATATCATGTGTACCAGTGGAGACGTTGGTTGTACTAATATATCATGTGTACCAATGGAGACGTTGGTTTACAAATATATCATGTGTACCAGTGGAGGCGTTGGTTGTACAAATATATCATGTGTACCAATGGAGGCGTTGGTTGTACAAATATATCATTTGTACCAGTGGAGACGTTGGTTGTACAAATATATCATGTGTACCAGTGGAGGCGTTGGTTGTACAAATATATCATGTGTACCAATGGAGGCGTTGGTTGTACAAATATATCATGTGTACCAATGGAGGCGTTGGTTTACAAATATATCATGTGTACCAGTGGAGGCGTTGGTTGTACAAATATATCACGTGTACAATGGAGGCGTTGGTTGTACAAATATATCATGTGTACCAATGGAGGCGTTGGTTGTACAAATATATCACGTGTACAATGGAGGCGTTGGTTGTACAAATATATCATGTGTACCAATGGAGGCGTTGGTTGTACAAATATATCATGTGTACCAATGGAGGCGTTGGTTGTACAAATATATCATGTGTACCAATGGAGGCGTTGGTTGTACAAATATATCATGTGTACCAATGGAGACGTTGGTTTACAAATATATCATGTGTACCAGTGGAGACGTTGGTTGTACAAATATATCATGTGTACCAGTGGAGGCGTTGGTTGTACAAATATATCATGTGTACCAATGGAGGCATTGGTCAGCTGAAGCGAAGTAGATAAACCAGGATGCCCCGCTTAGGATAATGGTCCCCTGCTGGGGGCATCTGTTGGGCTCACATAGGGGTCCACTGTTGGGCTTACATAGGGGTTCACTGTTGGGCTCACATAGGGGTTCACTGTTGGGCTCACATAGGGATTCACTATTGGGCTCACATAGGGATCCACTATTGGGCTCACATAGGGGTTCACTGTTGGGCTCACATAGGGGTTCACTGTTGGGCTCACATAGGGGTTCACTGTTGGGCTCACATAGGGGTTCACTGTTGGGCTCACATAGGGGTTCATTGTTGGGCTCACATAGGTGACACTTTTTGCTCAAATACGTACCCCTGCTAAGTTATATATGGGCTCACTTCGCTGTTAGCCATCAAAGTATACAGAAAAAAAAACCCTACGTTTGTTTTGGCAGCAGGACCTTGGCAAGTACCTATGGCTGAGGACCTCCCATAAACTTAAAAAATTGCTTTATTTACCAAAACAAACTAACATTGGCTAGAAAAATAAACATAAACGTACCTTGTCTAGTCTTTGCAAAACAATCATAGTAACCTAATAAGTGAAAACAATCATATTTACCTGTTAAGTTAAAACAATCATATTTACCTGTTAAGTGAAAAAAATCATACCTGTTAAGTGAAAACAATCTTACTTAGCTGTTTAATGAAAACAATCATACCTGTTAAGTGAAAACAATCATACCTGTTAAGTGAAAACAATCATACTTACCTGTTAAGACAAAATAATGGTATGTTCATGTTCGGACTCAACAAAACAGTGACGATCCTGCGTTTCATTTCCCCAAACAGAAAAAAAAAATCTTTTTTCAGCGTGATATTGTTCAATGAACAAGTAAAACTAAAACTATTCTGATCTCAAGATTTGATTCAAGAAGTGAAGAACTACTTGAAGTATGTTAATTGTTCACAAGTAGGTCAACAGTATCAGATTGTGTTGAGTTTATAATTATACACTAAGTGACAGCTGAGTATAAAAGTGGCTCGTTATTGTCATTGCTTGATTTTTCACTTCATTTAATAAGGTAATGACGTCATTAATTGTTTAATTTGACGGTCCTTGGTGTTTGAGTTCCTATAATTAATTCATTTTATCCACTCAGTTGTTATTGTTTTGTATTAACAGACCATTACGGGTGCATTTACTTCTGTATTAAAGTGACACTATGTTACAGAAACTATTCAGTCATTAAAGTTGTACGTGCATTCAGTTTAATTACTTATTGACTGGCTGTGCACTTACATCTAGATCAGTTTAAATACTTATTGATGGATGTGCACTTACATCTAGATCAGTTTAATTACTTATTGACTGGCTGTGCACTTAAACTGGATCAGTTTAATTACTCATTGACTGGCTGTGCACTTACATCTAGATCAGTTTTAATACTTATTGATGGCTGTGCACGTACATCTAGATCAGTTTAATTACTTATTGACTGGCTGTGCACTTAAGCTGGATCAGTTTAAATACTTATTGATGGATGTGCACTTACATCTAGATCAGTTTAAATACTTATTGATGATTGTGCATTTACATCTAGATCAGTTTAAATTCTTATTGACTGGCTGTGCACTTAAACTGGATCAGTTTAATTACTTATTGATGGCTGTGCACTTAATCTAAATCAGTTTAAATACTTATTGACTGGCTGTGCACTTAAACTGGATCAGTTTAATTACTCATTGACTGGCTGTGCACTTACATCTAGATCAGAGCTTCTCAAACGTTTGCTGTTCGCGACCGACAAAGTAATCAGTTCGGTTTTCGCGACCCACTTGTAAAGAAATGAAACAAAAGACTAAAATTTAATTGTTGTATTTATTGTATTGTTGTATTTAATTGTTGTATCTATTGTATTTGTTGTTGTATTTATTTTATTTTATTTTTGTATTTGTTGTATTTATTGTATTGTTGTATTTAATTGTTGTATTTATTGTATTGTTGTACTTAATTGTTGTATTTATTTTATTGTCGTATTTAATTGTTGTATTTATAATATTTATTAACGATGAAGAAATTATTACATTCGTTGGTTACTCAATTTAAATTAGTTCGCGGCCACACTTTGAGATCCACTGTTCTCGATAAACTTCTCCATACACATTTTTTTTAAATGTAATATTTCTAATGTGTTTGTATGACCTGCTGGATGTACACCATCATCAAATTATGATCCCTATTTGTGTGATTCGTCTGTAGTGTTACAGGACCTCAAGTGTTAGGGAAATGTGGAGAAATTCAATTCACGTGCATGAAGTTAACAAAACTTCACTGAGCCCCAAACATGAGTGTACCATCATTCCTACATTATCTGGAGGCCGACTTTATCTTCAGGCCGACTTTTTCTCTAGACAAGAGGTGACGACATATGCAATGTGGGGGGGGGGGGACTGGTAGATAAAACTAAAAGTTTTTTTTAAAGGTAAGAAAAGCATCGGGTCAGGTGAAGAAATGTTCACCGAATTTCTAATAACCAACGCTTCATAGTTGACTGTATGACTACCATAGTGTTTGACCAATGCTGCATAATGAACTGTATGACTACCATAGTGTCTGACCAATGCTTCATAGTGGACTGTATGGCTACCATAGTGTTTGACCAATGCTGCATGGTAGACTGTATGACTACCATAGTGTTTGACCTATGCTGCATGGTGGACTGTATGACTACCATAGTGTCTGACCAATACTTCATAGTGGACTGTATGGACACCATAGTGACGAGCTAAGATTTCATTGTGGACTTACGGCTGCTACGATGCATTCATTTTTAAAAGCATCTATTTAGAAAGCTGGGAAGGACCGAATCCTAGAATTTCAGGTCATCCAACCTATTTCTTGAATGAATTAGTTTGACAAGTCTTTTTTGTTTTATTTTATAGACACATCTACTCCTGGTTACTAGTGTGTATTTCTTGTACACCATTTTGTACAGCACAACATCTATGACAGATAGTACAACACAACATCAATGACAGATAGCACAACACAATATCAATTGACAACATAAAATATGACATTACACTGATAATGTAAATGGTCCATTATATAAATGTAGCCTACACATTGTTTTACTTAATACATTTTATTAAAAATCTAAAAACAAATATATCCATTATTTTTTTCAAGTTTCATTGCATGACGTAGTTTTCACCGTGGGATGTTACAAGTCAGGGGTGGGGCACTTTTTGAGTCACGGGACGGACCAAGAACAGATTAGTGGACTGTTTAGTTAATACAAATACATGTAATAGACAAAATATCAAATGATAGTTTTGTGCTTCACTCTGAAACGAGTGGCTGGCCAGATCAAAAAGTCCATCGGGCCAGATTTGGCCCATGTATATTATAGGACATATAGGTGATGTTCATGTATGTTATAGGACATATAGGTGATGTCCATGTATGTTATAGGACATATAGGTGATGTCCACATATGTTATAGGACATATAGGTGATGTCCATGTATGTTATAGGACATATAGGTGATGTCCACATATGTTATAGGACATATAGGTGATGTCCATGTATGTCATAGGACATATAGGTGATGTCCATGTATGCCATAGGACATATAGGTGATGTCCATGTATGTCATAGGACATATAGGTGATGTCCATGTATGTTATAGGACATATAGGTGATGTCCATGTATGTTATAGGACATATAGGTGATGTCCATGTATGTTATAGGACATATAGGTGATGTCCATGTATGTTATAGGACATATAGGTGATGTCCATGTATGTTATAGGACATATAGGTGATGTCCATGTATGTTATAGGACATATAGGTGATGTCCATGTATGTTATAGGACATATAGGTGATGTCCATGTATGTTATAGGACATATAGGTGATGTCCATGTATGTTATAGGACATATAGGTGATGTCCATGTATGTTATAGGACATATAGGTGATGTCCATGTATGTTATAGTACATATAGGTGACGTCCATGTCCTAAGGTGATGCGTTCCAACCCACAGTTGATCAAACGGATCAAAATTTGTTATTGATACTTTTGTTTAAACTCCTTTCAAGATGTAAGTGGGGACAGAGTACATCTAAATGATGTGGGTGTGGGCAGAGTACATCTAAATGATGTAAGTGGTGGCAGAGTACATCTAAATGATGTAAGTGGTGGCAGAGTACATCTAAATGATGTGGGTATGGGCAGAGTACATCTAAAAGATGTGGGTGTGGGCAGAGTACATCTAAAAGATGTGGGTGTGGGCAGAGTACATCTAAATGATGTGGGTATGGGCAGAGTACATCTAAAAGATGTGGGTGTGGGCAGAGTACATCTAAATGATGTAAGTGGTGGCAGAGTACATCTAAATGATGTAAGTGGTGGCAGAGTACATCTATATGATGTAAGTGGGGACAGAGTGCATCTAAATGATGTGGGTGTGGGCAGAGTACATCTAAATGATGTAAGTGGTGACAGAGTACATCTAAATGATGTAAGTGTGGACAGAGTACATCTAAATGATGTGGGTGTGGCCCAGCTGTAAACTCATATGTACGAGTCAATGTCTGTTCCTTGCATTATGTTTTTTTTTTAATTTTGATAACGTGTTCACACATGTTGACTCGGTATTTCGAAATGAAAATGTAATTTTTGAATTAAAATTCCAATAGTGGACATAAAGTGAACTCTATTAGGTTTGATTAAGGTTTTCACATTGCTGTCCTTCAGTTCATTTCATTGAATGTTTGTTTTATTCATCATTCTTTTCAAATTTAATCTCAAAACAAAAATATTTCAACTTTTCTTTGATGTTTTTAAATACAGGTCGCGTGCTTTTATTAAATAAATCGTATATTATAGGACTGACTGTCTTATGGAGACAGATGTTACACACACACACACACACACACACACACACACACACACATATACACGTACCAGTTGTACCAATGACCTGGGTGAGTCGGCACTGTTTGACCCAAGAACAACTCAATCCCAGTACTAAACCTGTTGCCCTCCATTTATGAGTTCATTTAACAATTGCCATCTTCAAAAGCTTTGGCCGGTCTCTCTCTCTTCTCTCTCTCTCTCTCTCTCTCTTTCTGCGCCTCGCGCAGTTTTTCTACTTCATGTGGCGGGTGAGACGCAGCTGACTGACAGACAGACAGACTGGGTCTAATCTCTAAACCTAACTCCCCCCTCTCTCTTTTTCTTTCTCTCCATCTCTCTCTCTCTCTCTCAATCTCTCTCTTCGTAATTTTTATTTTATAAAAGAAATTCAATTGGGGTGCTGTCTCAGTTCTGTGTTATGACTGTAGAGGTGTTGCACTGTTATATTTTGACTGGCATGTGAAAGATTATTCTGAATTCAGCCTCAGTGTCTTCGTAGATTTTGTAAAGGATTTATTTTGGATGAACTTTTTGTGACCATCGTACCTAAATGTAATCTTGATAAATGAACTGAATGAAATAGAGGAATTATGTGATTAAACCAAGGAATCAAACAAAACATTAGAACCAATCAGAGCGGGACTTGATATTTCTTACAGTGTATTGCATCATAGACACGTCTGGACGTCACAGTGCACCGACATAGTCAAGGTAATGTCTATGTTTATGTGGGAGTAAGTCTATTTCTGAGTGAGGGGGAAAGGGGGCGGGGATCTTAAAAATACATGGGCAGACTAAGGCCCTCAGGCCAAGTACGGGCCGTTAGGATGTTTTATCCGGCCCGCGCTCTAGATGAAGCTCCGCCCATTCATATCAGTTGACTGTTTACATTTATTTTAATTTAAAATACCTGACATACACACTCCATCCATGTGGCCCTACAGTCATATTTAATTGTGACCCGCGGTTCTAAATGTTTGCCCACACTTGGTCTAGTCTGTGTACCAGTCTAAATGTCTAAAGTCTCAGTATGACTGTCTAAAGTGACTAAAGTCTATGTGGTGGTAGTAAGTCTACGTCTATGTGGTGGTTGTAGCCTCATAAATATTGATAGTGATTGAGTCAAAATACATTCCGAGCCACTTAGCAATGTTGTAACTGGCTGACGTCATCAGTGTATATGTCCCCATAGATAAATCTAATCGATCTTATGAATATGTATGTGTTATTGAGCTTATGTTAATTGATAGTATACTTATTAGAGAACGAACCTCTGGTGGTGAAATGAAAGAAGTAAGTACTCGCTATAGACAGATGTTGGACAGACCAAAGGCAGACAAACTAACTAAACAAAACTAAAAACTAACTGTTAATCAGTGGCTTCACTGGAGGGGGAGGGTGCCCACCGGATGACACCATTTTAGGGGTGACACCAAAATGAACAGGAGAAAGAACTCAGTCTAGTCGGTTTATAACCGATTATAGTTAAAAACATGACTAGTTCACAGGGTGCCACCATGTAGAGCAGTAGTACAGGGTGCCACCATGCAGAGCAGTAGTACAGGGTGCCACCATGTAGAGCAGTAGTACAGGGTGCCACCATGCTGAGCAGTAGTACAGTGTGCTATACAGCTTAGGTAAATGAATACAATTTAAAGCTGCTTCGATCAATCTGGAGTTATATCAAATTTCTACAGTTATCTGTATTATATAACAATTACCAAATGATTCCCACCTAGCGTCAGGCGCATTCTGACCTAAGACGGCGCGACGGACTCATCGGGGGGGGGGGGGGTTAACTGGGTTGGAAATGTAAATGTACACTTATTGCACACGTATTACGTATTACACACGTTTTACACTTATTGCACACGTATTACGTATTACACACGTTTTACACTTATTGCACACGTATTACGTATTACACACGTTTTACACTTATTGCACACGTATTACGTATTACACACGTTTTACACTTATTGCACACGTATTACGTATTACACACGTTTTACACTTATTGCACACGTATTACGTATTACACACGTATTGAGGTTATTGTACACTTATTGCACACGTATTACGTATTACACACGTTTCGGGGCTAATGGACACTTATTGCACACGTATTACGTATTACACACGTTTTGATGCTAATGTACACTTATTGCAAACGTATTACGTATTACACACGTTTTGATGCTAAAGTACACTTATTGCACACGTATTACGTATTACACACGTATTGAGGCTGTTGTACACTTATTACCAAAAGAAGATTTAAACGCGTTCTTTCAGATGAAATTGTACTTGTCGATTACATAAATACAATCATTTCAATGATTTCATCATGTTAAATGAATTGTGTTCTTTGAAGTGCCATGCTGCTGTTTGAGCAGCATCAATAATATGAAACAGCATCGTACAGTGTCAACCTGGCCGAGTACTCTTTCTCACCACTGCTCGTCATGGACTTTTATGATACAGCACATCCCTGATTCAACATGTTCTGTTTTATTGAACCAGTTGACAACCGCTCCGTCCGTTCTCCAGACATCAATTGTTTCTGTGAATGTAAAGTACATGAAGGCAGAACAAATAAGTGAAATATTTTATTTGTATTTGTAAACTTTCTCTAAGAGTGGACACATTTACTAAGTAATCTCTCTCTATATATATATATATGTGTGTGTGTGTGTGTGAGGGTGTGATGGTGTGTGTGAGTGTGTGTGTGTGTGTGTGTGACAGTGTGTGTGTGTATTAAGAAACAGTCTTTAAAGTGTTTAAAGAGACCATCGAATCTATATTATGTAGAGTTTACCTAAAGTAAAACTCTTAATATTTTTTGCATTCATTGGCCCCACCACATGATGACATTTTCTTGAATATAATGGGACATGTTTTTAGATTCGTTATAAGTCAACTACTGCTACAATTGCGATTAACAGAAGAAAAATTTTCCTCAAGACAAAGATTCCGGAAACATTGTGTCTCACACAATAATGATAATAGGAGATAATTACACATCACACCAATAATACTAAATGTGATACATCATACTGTCGACTTTTGGCAGGATTACTGTCCATACAATACACCAGAATTAAGTTCACGCTTTCACAATAGCAGACGCAAAACAATGTTTATAATTGTGTCTTTGTGACGCAGCAATTTCTCTACCCTAACTAGTGCCAGCCCTTTAAATGCATAAGAAATATTTCAAATGTTAATTGGCACTCCAACATTCCCGGGTAACGCCGGGTACAGTGCTAGTTCTACAAAAAAATGTTATTTAAATACGAATTTTAGAGGCTTCCAGTGAGTCAGTATATTTTTTCTCTTGTTTAATTTCAACCTAAAATGTTGAGGTATTTTGGCCACGATGCAGCTTATTACAGTACATGTACAATGTACTCTCTGTGACATTATTACAGTACATGTACAATGTACTCTCTGTAACATTATTACAGTACATATACAATTTACTCTCTGTAACATTATTACAGTACATGTACAATGTACTCTGTGTAACATTATTACAGTACATGTACAATGTACTCTGTGTGACATTATTACAGTACATGTACAATGTACTCTCTGTGACATTATTACAGTACATGTACAATGTACTCTCTGTGACATTATTACAGTACATGTACAATGTACTCTGTGTGACATTATTACAGTACATGTACAATGTACTCTGTGTGACATTATTACAGTACATGTAAAATGTACTCTGTGTAACATTATTACAGTACATGTACAATGTACTCTCTGTGACATTATTACAGTACATGTACAATGTACTCTCTGTGACATTATTACAGTACATGTACAATGTACTCTCTGTAACATTATTACAGTACATATACAATTTACTCTCTGTAACATTATTACAGTACATGTACAATGTACTCTATGTAACATTATTACAGTACATGTACAATGTACTCTATGTAACATTATTACAGTACATGTACAATGTACTCTCTGTAACATTATTACAGTACATGTACAATGTACTCTGTGTAACATTATTACAGTACATGTACAATGTACTCTGTGTAACATTATTACAGTACATGTACAATGTACTCTGTGTAACATTATTACAGTACATGTACAATGTACTCTGTGTGACATTATTACATGTACAATGTACTCTCTGTGACATTATTACAGTACATGTACATTGTACTCTCTGTGACATTATTACAGTACATGTACAATAGGGTGATAACAGTTTTCATTATTTTTCGTAACCAACACGAAACCCCTTACATTCGAGGAACAATTGTATGTAGATGACAGTAGCAACATTAATTTTTTTTTAAATTGAAAAAAGTTCCCCCATCTTTTCATTTTTGTTTTCACATATCGCGCAGTTTGACAATCAGTTTCAATTTCACACTGAATTTTTACATGCCTTTCTAGACAGCTTTTAAGCACATTCCAGTCAGTTTTTCCATTTGTTTATAAACAAGGCATCTACCCTCATCTTCTAAACAGAATAGGGATCCAAGAATTCCATCTGTTGAAAGCTAATCAATCTCACATGGATGCCCACAAACCGTCAAATTCTTGGAAACCTCACTTTTCTGTTCAATAGCCAGAAACGGCGACTGGATCGAATCACAATTATTATTACGGATATAGAATTGCTCTGGATGTAAGTTCTAGACTTTCCACTATTATCCAGCGAACTAATCAGAAAGAAAATCAATTGTCTGTTTGATTTATATGACAAAAACAAAAAGAAACCGTCTGATAAATTTACTCCAACACTTTCTTAGTTATTGGATGTCACCAACGTCAATGGAAAATGGAAAAGCAAGGAGGATAAAGAGCTCTACCACAGGCAAGTTTAGAGTGGAGGAAAGATTGGTTATTCAATGGTCAAACAAGCCCTTTTAGAATCAATCCACCCAAGAAAACGAATCCGACTATCCAAAACTCAATCTCAAGCCAGCTCTTCTCAATCGCAACCTACACAAACACATACAACTGTCTTACAGCCTACACAAACACATACAACTGTCTCACAACCTACACAAACACATACAACTGTCTCACAACCTACACAAACACATACCACTGTCTCAGAACCTTCGGATTCTGAAACCTGTGCTTCTTCACCCAACTCGACAACCTTTTCTTTCACGTCATTTTCTGAATGCAAACCGAAATACCAAAGAGCAAGCACTACAACAGCGGGTTTGCTAGTACTAAAAAGCAACATTTCTACACATAAAGCATATGACGTTCTTGCAACCATTGCTGAACAGGACCATGATGTGCCGGTTCCAAGCCAGGCGGGTGTTTGGAAACGAGTAATCTCTGAAGGACGGAAAATGAAAACCAAACATTTTCAAAAACTTCAAAGCAAAGAATCCTATTGTCTCCAGTTTGATGGTAAAAGAGTGCAAGGGGAAGAGTATCAAGTAGTTATGCTGAAAATATGACAACCGAAATAAAACCCGGTACTCTTAAATGTGATGTCTTGAGCAAGGGCTTTCAGAAGCCACAATATATTGACTGCCAGCACCATGTACTCAACCTCCTTCTGAAACATGCCATGAATTTCTTATTCAAGAACCAACGAGCAAACAAGAACTCAACCAGTCCTTCATTGACAAATTAACGCAAAACTATGCCACTCTTCAGGTTGATTACCACCTCATTGTGACAGATGATGTTAGCACAGGCGAGAACCCTGGATGGCGAGATGATTTCAAGTTCTTTTTATGAATTATGTCAGGCATATCGTCATTACAAAACAACTTCACGTTGGCCTCGCATCAGCTGGAAGAAACTACCAAATTTACACTAGGAAAGATGGAACTCACATGCGATATATACTATTATAGCATTATTTCTGATACCAGAGTGGCGCAACATTCTCGCTCCTGCTTGCAACTTCATCTGCTATGAATGGGCAAATGCTTGATTCAATGTGCAACATTACAATAAAGCGTCCTTCAATGAACTGTTTACCTCACTCATCAGGGTAAAATGCAAAAACGTGCTGTAAAACTGATGGAGGAACTTCATGCGAAATCGAAAAAATTTGAATTTTTGAATCTGAAGTTCATATGAACAATATGTTTTACACATTTCTTGTACATTCTGTACATATTACTAACTGATCTGTATCTTATTTTTTAATAAAAGTTGATTAGTTATTATTATTACTCTTTTGAATTAAGCTAAAAAAAAATCTTGTCCTTTTTTTTTGAAAAAAGAAATATTTTTTCACTTTTTTCTTCCGAAAAATGAGGAGGCGGGGGAACTTTTTTTTAAAAAATCAAAAATGCGATTTATATTCTTAAATTACACATAAAAGTTCCTCGATTGCAAGTGGTTTCATAAAAATATTTTTTTTGTTATCACCCTAATGTACAATGTACTCTCTGTGACATTATTACAGTACATGTACAATGTACTCTCTGTAACATTATTACAGTACATGTACAATGTACTCTCTGTAACATTATTACAGTACATGTACAATGTACTCTCTGTGACATTATTACAGTACATGTACAATGTACTCTCTGTGACATTATTACAGTACATGTACAATGTACTCTCTGTGACATTATTACAGTACATGTACAATGTACTCTCTGTGACATTATTACAGTACATGTACAATGTACTCTCTGTGACATTATTACAGTACATGTACAATGTACTCTCTGTGACATTATTACAGTACATGTACAATGTACTCTCTGTGACATTATTACAGTACATGTACAATGTACTCTCTGTGACATTATTACAGTACATGTACAATGTACTCTCTGTGACATTATTACAGTACATGTACAATGTACTCTCTGTGACATTATTACAGTACATGTACAATGTACTCTCTGTGACATTATTACAGTACATGTACAATGTACATCTGTACATTATTACAGTACATGTACAATGTACTCTCTGTGACATTATTACAGTACATGTACAATGTACTCTCTGTGACATTATTACAGTACATGTACAATGTACTCTGTGTGACATTATTACAGTACATGTACAATGTACTCTCTGTGACATTATTACAGTACATGTACAATGTACTCTCTGTGACATTATTACAGTACATGTACAATGTACTCTCTGTGACATTATTACAGTACATGTACAATGTACTCTCTGTGACATTATTACAGTACATGTACAATGTACTCTCTGTAACATTATTACAGTACATGTACAATGTACTCTGTGTAACATTATTACAGTACATGTACAATGTACTCTCTGTAACATTATTACAGTACAAGTACTCTGTGTAACATTTTCATAGTACATGTACAATGTGTAACATTATTATAGTACATGTACTATGTACTGTGTTAAACTAGAGTGCCGCTCTAATCGGTTTCATGTGTGGCTGCCCCTGGTCCACCCATCATTCATTTGTTTCAATGGCCGCTGTTTTCACCGGGAACTCCTAAGATGGCGATGCTGTATATTGATAGTCCGCGGCAATATTCCCTCTAAGGTGTGGTAAGAAGTGAGCAAAAAATTTTGTCTCTGAGCGACATTTTGTTTGAGGCCAAAATTTGTGAGCGATTTAAGCGATGTCGTCCGTCGGAGTGAGCGATCGTACGTGTAGTACGAGCGACGCTCTGAATTCGTGTGAGCGATCGCTCACGCGCTCAGCTTAGAGGGTACATTGGTCCGCGGTAATTTCTTTTTATTTTGCATTTTTTGTTCCTTCCTCAAAACGATCCTGACACTCCAGATTAAGGTAGTTGAGATAATTGGGAGATTTACTGATTTGATATTAGCGGTGTCTGTAAAACAATCGTCTGATATTCATAACTCACGTTGGAATATTTGGCACGCATATGTAATGAATTAATGAAGATAACTCTATCCTTCGGATCACATTAGCTTCACCTAAGTCGTCTGAATTAATTCTCCATTAGTTTAAAATAACATTAAAACATATTCATTAGTAGAGACCCCCCCTTAAATTTGAACCCCTCAGGCATCCAAAAATCCGTTAGAGTCCAACAGTTTAGTGGTACAGCTCCCTGGTATGGAATTAAAAATAAATGTTTTGGTCTCCACTCTGAGTGTCAAGTGGCCCATTAAGACGGAGCTGTTCAGTCAGTGCTCTGTGATTCTCGGCTCCATTTCACATCCATTGTTATTTCCAAGTGAACTGTTCAACTCTAACAACTGACTCAAAGTGAGTGATTCGCTCTTTTGGAAAAAGAGAAATAGAAAAAAAGAAAGAAAGAACCCGTTCCATTGACTGAATCTTTGATTCACATTTAATGTGGAAATAATCAGAAAGATTTGAATAATGTCACTTATCTAGATACCAACGCCAGCATGGTGTCTTGACCTAAATAAACATTGTGCTTTCATTTGTTGCAGTAGGGGCGCGGGCTTCGTGGCGCCTTTGATGCGCCACATTCTTCACCTAAAAGCCATGACGATGAGAGAAAATAGTGAAAGATGTTGTGACGTGTAATTTAACGGCTTCGTGAAATCCTGCGAAGTACATGGCCGTTATTTTACATGGGCGGACTAAGGCCAGTGACTAGGGTTAGCGCTTCCTAAAGACGGCCTTTCAATTCAAAGGTCTGAAGCTATGGTGGCCCCAACGTGTACTGGGCTCTCAAAAATCTCTAAAAGTCCATGTATATGTCCCCATAGATAAATCTAAATTTCACTGGTTAGGTCCTCCAAAATATGTCTAAAATTCACTGTTGATTTATATATATATATATATATATATATATGTATATATATATATATATATATATATATATATGTTGAATTCGATCAAAGCTGTTGATATATATATATGTTGAATACGATCAAAGCTGTTGATATATATATATGTTGAATACGATCAAAGCTGTTGATATCTATATGTTGAATACGATCAAAGCTGTTGATATCTATATGTTGAATACGATCAAAGCTGTTGATATCTATATGTTTAATACTATCAAAGCTGTTGATATCTATATGTTAAATACGATCAAAGCTGTTTATATGTAAATGCTGTAAAGGTGGGCTTCACATTTGTCAGTATTTCATACAAACAAAGCTGTTGATATTTAAATGTTGTGTAGAATTTGTAAAAAAAAAATGGAATGCTATTTGGACCAGTGATAAATATCTGAGATTAGATTGCACTGTGTGTACACTAGTGTGTGCGTGTGTGTGTATAATTAAGCAGACGTTAACTGTGAAAACTATTCAACGGAATAATTGGACCAGGGACGTGCACACAATTGGCCCAGATATTTTAGGTCAGCTGATTCACTGGGAGAAAAATGTACCATTGTTTACGGGTTCGAAACCAGGCTCCATTGGCTGGGGGGGGGGGGGAAGTAGCTCTGTTGATCGCTCAAGACTATTCAGGTGCAGATTGTAGATTTAGCCAACACATGTACTAAAAGAACATTGTTTGGGGATGAGGGCGAGGGAGGGGGGATTTGTTAAGAGAGGGTAAAGAATAGTGTTTTCTCAGTATGTGCTAAAAATGACGTTAAAGAGCGACATATAGCACAACTCAATGTTTTTAGCATTTAAACATGAATACATTGTTTTTTCACTTTAATATGTTAAGAATAAAAGTTACTTTGTTCAAGGATGACACAGATACAGTTCGGTTGATTTCGAACAACTGATATATTGAAATAATTGACAAGTTACCATATGGTTTATTTCTAAGATGAGATGTTTGCAATTTGAATTATATCATTGGCTGAGTTCACCACCTTCTCCTTCTACTCACTAAGACTTCTGTCCTGACCCTGGCGTACTCTGACTGGTCACTAACTCACTAAGACTTCTGTACTGACCCTAGCGTACTCTGACTGTTCACTAACTCACTAAGACTTCTGTACTGACCCTGGCGTACTCTGACTGTTCACTAACTCACTAAGACTTCTGCCCTGACCCTGTCGTACTCTGACTGTTCACTAAATCACTAAGACTTCTGTACTGACCCTAGCGTACTCTGACTGTTCACGAACTCACTAAGACTTCAGTCCTGACCCTGGCGTACTCTGACTGGTCACTAACTAAGGCTTCCGTACTGACCCTAGCGTACTCTGACTGTTCACTAACTCACTAAGACTTCTGCCCTGACCCTAGCGTATTCTGACTGTTCACTAACTCACTAAGACTTTAGTCCTGACCCTGGCGTACTCTGACTGTTCACTAACTCACTAAGACTTCTGTCCTGACCCTAGCGTATTCTGACTGTTCACTAACTCACTAAGACTTCAGTCCTGACCCTGGCGTACTCTGACTGTTCACTAACTCACTAAGACTTCTGTCCTGACCCTGACGTACTCTGACTGTTCACTAACTCACTAAGACTACAGTCCTGACCCTGGCGTACTCTGACTGTTCACTAACTCACTAAGACTTCTGCCCTGACCCTGGCGTACTATGACTGTTTACTAGCTCGCTAAGACTTCTATCCTGACCCTGGCGTACTATGACTGTTCACTAACTCACTCACATGGGCACTTCTCTCAAAAGCCTAACCTCACCCTAGTGATAGCTGTGAAACTCAATTCCTACTAGTGACATTTTATTTTTCAAAACAAACTCTAAGATCACTGGCATATATCATACGCTCTCGTTAACTCTTATATCACTGGCATATATCATGCGCTCTCATTATCCTAATCACTGAGTCAACCCGTGTGAGGACTTCACAACATCGTAATCACATAGTTTCATCTCGGTAGAACACATGACACAAACGGTGTATTGCTTTACTCCATCTGTCATCACTGACACCATGGGTGAGTTGTAGTCCAGGTAAGACACCAACACTAATGATTGTTTTTGTCTGGTCGGCGAACCCCCGCAGTACAGTTCAAGATGGCGGTTAGAGTACTGTTACAGCGTCTTCCCACATTCCACCTTCTTTCTGGAGTGCCGCGGATGTGAAGGCACTCTCGGGGACTCTGGTTTTGTCCCTCGCAAGAGTCTGTTTCCTTCTCTTTCTCAGCTCCCCGATGGCAGTGTTACTGGTTCCTGAGTTGTTCGGCATTATAGGTACAGTCCTTGCTCTGGGGAATGATGGTGAGTTTCTAGCCATGTCTCCACCGTACCAGTCGTTGCCCTGGGGAATGATTGTGAGTTTCTAGCCATGCCTCCACCGTACCAGTCCTTGCTCTGGGGAATAATTGTGAGTTTCTAGCCATGCCTCCACCGTACCAGTCCTTGCTCTGGGGAATGATTGTGAGTTTCTAGCCATGCCTCCACCGTACCAGTCCTTGCCCTGAGGAATGATGGTGAGTTTCTAGCCATGTCTCCACCGTACCAGTCCTTGTCCTGGGTAATGATGGTGAGTTTCTAGCCATGTCTCCACCCTACCGACATGGTGGACTCTTGAGAACTTGGGTTAAACTTGGCTGGCATTAGATAGATCCATTGAACTATCAGTCTAGCTGGCATTAGACCCCCACCCCCCACTATCAGTCTAGCTAGCATTAGACCCCCCAGACTATTAGTCCAGTTGACATTAGTCTTTCAAGACTATCAGTTTCGCTGGCATTAGACCCAGTCTAGCTCACACACATTAATATGAGAAGCCAACTACCATCAGTCTAGTAACACCAGCTCACACACATCAATATGAGGAGCCAACTACCATCACTCTAGTGATTCCAGCTCACACACATCAATATGAGAAGCCAACTACCATCGGTAGATATACCAGCTTCCATTTGACTGCTTTGACATTTTATCTGAGCCAATCTTGTCATGTGTGCAGAATTGATGAATATCGAATGTTTGTAAACAATCCACATGGTGGTCTGCACCTCTGATAGTCTCCCAGACTAGAACTAACTTCCACACGTTGTTTGTCATATTAAACCTCATGTGTGAAGGTAGTAGTTCAACATGTTGTACACAATAAACCTCATGTGTGAAGGTAGCAGTTCAACATGTTGTACACAATAAACCTCATGTGTGGAGGTAGCAGCTCAACATGTTGTACACAACTTTGACTCCCAAACAGATCCGTTCTTACGTTCTGGGCTGCCCCATACAAAATGTAGATCTTTGGGGCGTTGTTGAAACTTCTGTCAAGTCTCAGCCGCTTGTAAAGAAAAGGACCCCTGATCATTTTTAACTATTGTGGTCTTTCTGACCCACAAAATGTTACGTCATGTAAGACTGTAGCCTGCGACAGATGATCATGTTGTCTTTCCTCTGCAGGTCGGACGGTTTTCAATGAAGGACTGCCATAATGTTAAACCATGACATTTCGTTTTTAACTAGACCAAATAAACACCCTTTGAGTAGAAAGTTGGGTCAGAACCATAACTATTTGTAGATAACAGCAGACAGTACCTAACGTACAACAGCAGATATACCTAACGTATAACAGCAGATATACCTAACGTATAACAGCAGATATACCTAACGTATAACAGCAGATATACCTAACGTATAACAGCAGATATACCTAACGTATAACAGCAGATATACCTAACGTATAACAGCAGATATACCTATTGTAAACTTCACGGCAAAAATAAAAGACCCGATAACGAGGGCCCTTTTCTTATTCCTACGGCCCTGCCCCCCCTCACACACGCACAACAAACATGCGAGTTATTCTCAGATGTTCAGTATGTGTCACTTTCTAATACCACCACCACCCCTCACCCCAGCCCCCCTCCTTTCCTGTTAATGACCGCTCGTCCAATCACGACCCAACTTTCTGTTGATCTATTTGATTGTGACTGTCGTTAGGAAACATTGTCACTCGCTCCCTGGGACTGCCTCTCCCCTCCCCCCCCCCCTTTGTGTTACATGTAGCAAGGCACGTCCATGTAATATTTTCTCAAGGCCGTTGTCAGCCGAAGTTTAATCTTTGCTCCCATTATCTGCTCGTGGAATAGTTTCTTATCTGGGTCACTGTTTAAACAATAGGTTGCTTCCCCTTGTTTCTCTCTGATATGGATTTGAATTTTTCTTTCTGTCACCATGTTGGTTTTTATTTTTTCAAATTTTTCAATTTGTTCTCATGTTTTGTTACATCGTCTAGTTGGACTAACTATACAGGTCCATTGTGATTGTTACATCGTCTAGTTGGACTAACTATACAGGTCCATTGTGATTGTTACATCGTCTAGTTGGACTAACTATACAGGTCCATTGTGATTGGTATATTGTCTAGTTGGACTAACTATACAGGTCCATTGTGATTGCTATATTGTCTAGTTGGACTAACTATACAGGTCCATTGTGATTGCTATATTGTCTAGTTGGACTAACTATACAGGTCCATTGTGACTGTTACATGCAGTGTAGATACAAATGTTCTATCAGCTGATGTTCCAAATACATTTTGTTTCAATATTTGAATATTTTAGTTTGTAGTTTGAATATGAAGTGAATACAACTAATTTGGGCCAGTGTGAGTGTTGGAGAGGGGGGGTATTAAATTTCATTGATAAACACTAAACGAATTAAATACATTTGACCTATACGTTCGTATTGCATGGTTGGGTTGGGTTGGGTTGTGTTGGGTTGGGTTGTGAGAGTAAGTTTTTACTTTTCATTTTTAGTTGTCAAAGTAAGAAGTGCAATTGTTCATTTCCGGGCAAACCAGTGACACCACCTTACTAGTGACACCACCTTACTAGTGACATCACCTTACTAGTGACACCATCTTACTAGTGACACCACCTGTCTACAGACACGTTTATATAGAGTATAGAGGTTAAGACTTCCCAGAAACGAAAGAGGACAAAGATAATTTCACTCATAAAATAGATGTCCTTCAAGATGACCTTTGATTTTAACCCTCAGAAAACATAAATTCACTTTTTAAAAATACTTTAAACTGGGTACTGAACATGTCATTGTGTTCTCAACCAGTTTAACTGAGAACTGGACATACGGTTGGTGATCTCAACCAGTTTAACTGAGAACTGGACATACGGTTGGTGATCTCAACCAGTTTAACTGAGAACTGGACATACGGTTGGGGATTTCAATAGGTTTCACTGAGTTATGGACAAATGTTGGGGATATCATCAGGTTTAACTGGGTTATGGACATATGATTGGGGATTTCATCAGGTTTAACTGGGTTATGGACATATGATTGGGGATTTCATCAGGTTTAACTGGGTTATGGACATATGATTGGGGATTTCATCAGATTTAACTGGATTATGGACATGTGATTGGGTATTTCATCAGGCTTAACTGTGTTATGGACATATTCTGAGAAATGTTCCATTGAAGCGGAAACTGAAACTGCTGAACTCTGCTGCATCTTCCCTGTGAGTACATATGGCCTCAATAACTTAGTTTACTCATGGTTTATATCATACATACACCAACTGCTGCATGTTGTGGCTGGTCTGGAGCGAGGTGGGTGGAGGGGAGGGGAAGGTCGTACCTTTTATTGAACATTGCATCATATGTGTCTTGTTGGGGGGAACATTGCATCATATGTGTCTTGTTTGGGGAACAGTTTATATTTGATGTATTGTTTTAACCGCAGGCTGTTATCACGTGTGTAAGAGAAGAAACAAAAAATGTTGATAAAAATGTGATGGTTGCAACAATTATGCAATTCACTTGTTACTTTGCATTGCAAGCATTTGATATTGTGTATTGCACGGTCGATGGGGAAATCCCGGTATGCTTACCTAATACTTGGCTGGAGGACTAGAAACAAAAAGTATCAGTGATGGTTAGAGGGGAGTAATTCTCTTGACTTTTGATCAGTTACATCTTCAATGGAAGATTGAATTAGAAAGCAATTCTGCCATATGTTCTATAACCTTTTAATGCCTGCGTTACCTGAGCTAATCTATGCAGAGAGAACCTTTTGACTGGCACGTTTTGTTGACATAACAACAGGGCCCGTTACTTTCAACCTGCGCATTATTTAAAGGGAAGGAATTCGGCGTTCGTGTCTCTGGAGGGTGGGAAAATTAAATTGCAGCTTTAATATTTCTATTATTTAACTGTGTAATTCGTTGTGGTTTATTTTTTTCTACTAGCATTTCTTTTTGGCAGAATACTTATATGTGTACTAGCTGTACCCTGCGAAATCTTTGCATAGAGTAATATCCCCTTAGTAAGGCTACGTTATTTTTTGTTTCGGACAGATCAGATTTTTCCATGATTTTATTACAATTTAAAGATGCAATATGTTGTAGAAATCCAAAAAAAAAAATATCTAAATGGAATTATTTCACTTTTTGGCCTTTGTTTGAAATTATTCAAAACTGTAGATTAAAAAAAAAAAACATTTCTCGAATCACGACGCCGGCAAAAAGCCATTTTGAATTTTCTACTTTCGATATAGCGCAGACACGAGACTGCTATTATTATATTAGATATTTTAGTCTGGCACGTTTTGTAAAATTACAAACGGAGGATTATGTCAACGACAATCTGACGTTGTATAAGTCAATTACGTATTTTCATATTGATAAATGGGTAATTTTGACCAGAGTTGATAAAGATCGTATGCATGAATTTATTGGATCTAATGTTTTACAATCCTATACCCTAAGCTACTGAGTTTTTTGTGCCACTTTTAGCAATGCAATAAAATGATGTTATATTGATCCACAGTTCAGTACAATTTGTCTCTTTTTAAAGTTTCAAATATTGCTCGGCGGAGAGGTTTTCGGATGAGATAAACTTACATTTTATGATGTTGTTACTTAAGATAGCCCAGTTAGACAGTTTAACTGTTCAACACACCTGTCTGCACAGTGTGGTTTTCAGTTTGTAATAACTTGCATATCAACAAACAACAGTGTATGAACATTTACATTCAATTAAACATCTAGTCATAGACTTGGCAATTTCCTACAAATTACAATCCACTCACTCATGGTACTATTCGACCATCGATCTACATAATAATACAGTTCAACAAAATCGTTTAAATTTAATTTTCATGATCACAAACTTTTAAAATAATAATAAATATGAGATAGAATGTTTGTTTTAAAGTTGTTTGAGGATTATTTGATTCCAACATTTACATCACAGCCAGCGAGCGTGTTGAGTCTTTGAGAATTGCATTAGACTCCAGGGACTGGTGGGAATATTTAGTCTCAGGTTTTTTATGTGAAATCGCGTGCGACTGTAAGTTGTGCTCAAAGGAAATGTTTTGCTCAACATCCACACTACACCACATATACACAACATCCACCCAGACACAACATCCACACTGACTAAACATCCACATATGCACAACATCCACCCAGACACAACATTCACACATACACAACATCCACACATACACAACATCCACACAGACTAAACATCCACCCAGACACAACATCCACACTGACTAAACATCCACACAGACACAACATCCACACAGACACAACATCCACACAGACGCAACATCCACACAGACGCAACATCCACACATACACAACATCCACACATACACAACATCCACACAGACACAACATCCACACAGACGCATCATCCACACATACACAACATCCACACATACACAACATCCACACAGACACAACATCCACACAGACGCAACATCCACACATACACAACATCCACACATACACAACATCCACACAGACGCAACATCCACATATACACAACATCCACACATACACAACATCCACACAGACACAACATCCACACAGACACAACATCCACCCAGAAGCTACAACCACCCAACAAAAAAACAACTACACAGACTAAATAACTACACACACATATAATTGTTATTTCTATAACAACACACACATATTTCTTCTCTCTATAACAACACACACACATATATTTATTCTCTCTATAACAACACACACACATATTTCTTCTCTCTATAACAACACACACACACACATATATTTCTTCTCTCTATAACAACTGCGGTCAATGAATTAAATTAATTGGAATAAGACAAAGACACTCACAAAAGAAAAACGCTTTTGTCTGCAGGTTAAAATAAACAGCACATAAAAAAGCCACTAGGTGATATTTCCGTTTAATTGGCTTGATCCTATTCCGGTGGCTAATGGAGAACACCAAGTGGCCATCTTTGGCTTAGAAGATTATGAACAAAATTTATGCAACGTTCACTTTGTATGGGAACTCTTGGTAATAGCATCTGTAAATAGAATGAAATCTGAGAGATTATTCTATGTTTTTTTTTAGTGGGTGAGCTGTGTTTAATGGAATACAGGATAAATAAATGAATGAGGAGGTATTGATTGTCCCAGAGATTGAAAGTGAACCGTAGTTATCCATTCATTTTAAAATGTACACTATACAGTTGTGTAGTTATCAAGTCATTTTAAAATGTACACTGTACAGTTATGTAGTTATCAAGTCATTTTAAAATGTACACTATACAGTTGTGTAGTTATCAAGTCATTTTAAAATGTACACTATACAGTTATGTAGTTATCAAGTCATTTTAAAATGTACACTATACAGTTGTGTAGTTATCAAGTCATTTTAAAATGTACACTATACAGTTGTGTAGTTATCCATTCACTTTAAAATGTACACTGTACAGTTGTGTAATTATCTATTCACTTTAAAATGTACACTGTACAGTTGTGTCTTGCCGGTTATAAACATAGGCATACAAATCTGTAAACTATATAATGAACTAAACGATCCGCATTTATTCATTTTTTTTCTTTGAAATAAAATTTTATGTTTTTTTTTCCTAATTGATTCAAAACAGACATTAAATGGTTAACGTATAATATAAAGCAATTTATATTTAGTCTGTTACATATATTACTGTTATAAATATAATTTAATATCACTGTTGTTAAGTCATGCTATTTGTAATCTGACCTTCATGATCTGCGTTTGCTAAGGATGTTAGAAGAGAGGTCAAGGTTACAGTCTGTACCAGTCGGTGTTCTAAAGTTTATAATTTACATCTATTGCTCAGGTTGAACTACGGCTAAATGTTTTTGTTTACACAATACGTTGTTTTTGTCAATATTTCTATAATAAATCATTTATTTTACTGTCAGGGTTTTTTTTATAGGGGGTTTATCAAAAAATGCTCTGTAGATATTTAGGTAGCTCTCTCTATACATCTATATATGAGGTACTTGAGGCTGGTATCACCAACTACATATACAACAAATGTGGTACTTGAGGCTGTATCAACCACTATACATATATACAACAAATGTGGTACTTGAGGCTGGTATCACCAACTACATATACAACAAATGTACTTGAGGCTGGTATCAGTTAGGGGTTGTCGGTTTTTAAAAACCGGCGGCGAAAAACCGGTTTTTCGACGAATCTCGAAGCATTCGACAACCGGTTATTTGGGCTTTAAAAAGTCGGTTTTAGCCTAGCGCTTAACAATTAGAAAAAAAATGTTGTTACATTCAACTAAATTGCAGAAAAATCTGGGAAACTTTGACTTTCCAATGAACTCCATCGTCAGTCTGACCCGTGTACTTGGTCATTGTTAGAAAGTAATTGTTGAGCGATACAAGAGAGAAGGCGTGACCAGTGGTTCAGGGTAAACTTGAGGGGGAGGGGAGGGTATATACACATAGAGAGATTTATTGTATCCGTTATTTCCTCGACCTGGAAAGAGGGCTAAACTCAGGTCGTTTACTAATTCCACAGAAAAACCGATTTTTTTAGCGCAAGAATTTAGTGTTGACTTGCGTAAAGTATACAACTTGAAACGGTCATATCATTGAGACGGGAGATAGGATTGGAGTATTGGTATCTCCTTAGTTCTTTACTAAACAATAGACAGAGGCTTTTTTTTCAAGTTGACTAAATTTATGTTCGTCATCCAACACCTTCACCACCGCCAACCCCTCTAACCTAAACAAGGCAGGACCGTCGTACAGCCGCTGTAATGGCTGGTGTAACTGATACATCTCAGGGATGAGAGGGGGTAGGTGGGGAGATAATTGTATGAAGGGAGGGTCGAGGAGTGAATTTAAGTTCAGTGGAGAAATTTTTTGAAATGGACATTCAATGTGGCCGTGGCCCGTGGGTCCATAGAGGTACAGAGGTGTTTGTATACTGTGTCACATATATAGATAACATTAGAAACTTAGAGGATGTGAGTGAGAAAGAGAGAGAGAGAGAAAGGGAGGGAGGGAGAGAGGAAAAGACAAAGATAATACCAAGAGTAAAAAAAAGAACCGTAATATCTATAGACTATATATAAATAAGTACTATACTGAGGTCTACATCACAACGGCTGATTCTGAACTTGTCTGTGAGCGGCAAACCAAACCTCGTGTCTTTGACAGCCACGTATAGCTTAATATGAATGAAACACGGGAAATAATTAAGTTTCATTCGTGACTGCCAAACAAAGTTTAGCAGTTCAAAGGCCATGATAGAAATATAATAAGTCAATATGCAATTTAAAGGAATACACATATATGTACCCAGTAGGTAGTAGTAATATTTTTACTGTCATATTGATAATTTTTTTTCTTGTATTTATTGTTTTACTTTAAAAATTGGTTGACATAATTACATCAAACTTTATTCATTTTCATGCCCGTCAATTAAATACGGCATTCATTGAAAATAATTATTGCTAGAATGCTTTAAAAATCGTTTATTTCACTTATTTTATTGTAAAACCGAAAACCGGTTTTCGCCGGTTTTTTGAGAAATTGACCGTCGACAACCGGTTTTTTTTAAAAGTCGGTTTTTGTATAACCCCTAGGTATCAACCATTAGATACACAACAAATGTGGTAAATAACGATGTTATTTGCCTGTAGCAATTTGAAATGTAGTGGTTACACCAGTACTTTGTTTCTGTTACATGCCAAGTTTACATAGTTAAGTGCGCAGACTGGTTCCATCTACTTGACGTTTGCTGAAATCTAAGGTCGACGTCACATTGCCAACTCAAAATAAGGTCAAAGTTTATTTGCATTAGCAATGACTCGGCAAAAAGACAACTTTCACTAGCATATTGTGACCATGGTATTAACGGAAACATTTCAATCAGACAACTTTCACTAGCATATTATCACCATGGTATTAACAGAAACATTTCAATCAGACAACTTTCACTAGCATATTATCACCATGGTATTAACAGAAACATTTCAATCAGACAACTTTCACTAGCATATTGTTACCATGGTATTAACATCCAAACGAAAAGTTAACCAAATAAATCCATCGCTAGTTATACATATGTCTATTATAAATCCTAATGTTATTATAACTGTAGAGTTTAAAGCTCATCTTAAATCAGAAGGTTTATAAAAATAACTCTAATTTGTAACTATTGTGATGTTATTGGCAGATAGAATTCTGTGATATCATTGGCAGGTAGAATTCTGTGATATCATTGGCAGGTAGAATTCTGTGATATCATTGGCAGGTAGAATTCTATGATATCATTGGCAGGTAGAATTCTGTGATATTATTGGCAGGTAGAATTCTGTGATATTATTGGCAGGTAGAATTCTGTGATGGCATTGGCAGGTAGAATTCTGTGATATCATTGGCAGGTAGAATTCTGTGATGTCATTGGCAGATAGAATTCTGTGATATCATTGGCAGATAGAATTCTGTGATATCATTGGCAGGAAGAATTCTGTGATATCATTGGCAGGAAGAATTCTAATGTTGTTGTTTTTTATTGTTAGCTGAAAGAATTCGATTTTTATTTGTATCTAATCATCTATCAAATTCTAATGTAGTGTCCTATTCTATAACAGTAGCCAATCATATAACTACCGGTATGTTGTTTGGGAATATTTTTTTTGGCGCGGCCACTGTTAGCGTGACAGGGTGTGGTGTGCCTGCCACGCTAGCTTTTTGGAGGCGCTGATGCGTGTCTGCTATGCCTCGAGAGCAGCGGGGTGAGTGTGCCCGTTAATCTGCCGGCTTGGCAGAATAAAGTGGTTTTTAGCACTTGCTCAAACTGGCCAGACCAGCCGTGTGTGTGTGTGTGTGTACTGCTGATTGACCAGAATGCCAAGTCAAGGGTTTTTCCTGCCACCACGGACAAAGAGGGTAGTGTGCATTGTGCCGAATTTCTCTGCCATATATGACAGGCTGCGACAGTTGAAGGGTGTTGTGGGTGTGTGTGTGTGCCGACCACATCCGTCACCGCCGCCATCTGTGTATACCAGGGTCTCGGGTTATCATCATTGACCACTGTACCACCACTGTCACAAAAAGTGTTTTTTGTTTTCCTGGCCAGGAGACCCTAATTATCTTCCCCTAAATATCACGATATGTACCCCGGACAAGATACTACAGTCCCAAATGTATAGCTTTTACATGCACTTGGCCAACACATGGCTGATGTTTACCTCACCTTGGAAAATGTGCAATAAATGTGCTCATAATCTAAGTATATATTATTTTGTACATAAAAATGGCGATAATTAGTTTAAATAATATTTAAGAATTTTTTTTTTTAAATATAACCCGTGGTTTAAGGATGAATTGAGTTGTAACATCTCAAGCAAAAATTTACTACACATTCTTTTAAAATAAAATTATTTTATTTCTACATAAAAAACAAATTATATTGCCTTTATTTAAATTTAATTTGTACTTTTACTTATATCAGGGGAGGGTACTATGTTGAAGTCCTAATCCTACCACACCGGCCATGATCAATGGACACCAGTCACGGGGATGTCCTTGTAATCTATGTAGTTTACAATTTTTAGCCTGTATTTTATTTAGAACAGGAATTATTCACGTCGTTATTGCCTCTGCAGTCACAAGAATAATTCTCGTCTAAAAGTAGACATTAATAATACTATATATCATTATTTTATGTCATTGACAGAAATAAGTCTAAATATATTATGTCATTGGTGATGCTATTGACAGACATAAATATCACTTGTGTTATCTACACAATCCACATTGTTTATTTCCGCCTGGGCTGAAGAAAATGTGGTGGATGTTTTTTGTTTGTTCAGGCGACGTGAGAATGCAGTGAAATGTCAGCATGGCATTGTTGATTCACCGTGTGTGTCCATCCATATTCATATGTCAGGTAAACTATGACATCAGGTCAAACTGAAGATGCCGCTAGAATTTTTCTTTTTTTAAGTTACTTTTTATGTTATGTGTGATCTAACCAGACCATCTCTGTATATTTGTTTTATACAATTGGACCCAACTTTTGGATAAACTCTGAACCAAGATCTGTGGTACCATTCAAGATTCTTTATATTAGTTGTATGTATAGCCATACCAGATGTCTTTTTTGTTTTGTTTGATATGATCGAAGTGTTTACTTGCGAGCCGGGGCGGATTTAGCCGGTCGGGGACCATGATGGAGAAGGATCATTTTGGGCTCGTGTAAAGTTGGTTTTTAGATGTTGGGCCCCTGTGCGCCCGACTATGGCTGTCGCCTTAATACATTTCTGAGCCATTTCCCAGAGCCTGGCTCTAACTTTGTGTCGTAACTGAATGGCTACAGGTAGCCAATTTGTATTTAACCGATATGTAGGCTACCTGTAGTAATGATGCACACTTTTCTTTGGTTGCATGCAATACTTAAACTATGCAATCATGCAATATTAATCTATGCAATCATTCAATACTTAAACTATGCAATCATTTTAAGGCGATGTTCACGTCCTAGTAGACATCAATTTCGGAAGATTAGAGTCACGTGAGTGATACAATAAGTTGGTGGAGTCACGTAAGTGATACAACATGTTAGTGGAGTCACGTGAGTGATACTACATTTTAGTGGAGTCACGTGAGTGATACTTCATGTTAGTGGAGTCACGTGAGTGATACTTCATGTTAGTGGAGTCACGTGAGTGATACTTCATGTTAGTAGAGTCACGTGAGTGATACTTTATGTTAGTGGAGTCACGAGATTGATACTACATTTAGTGGAGTCACGTGATACTACATGTTAGTGGATGGAAGATGGCGCTACTATCAATTTTAATATCTCGGGCTGTGACCACGGTTCGTGGCAGGACCGTATTTAGCCCACCCTGATTAAAACGATTACCTTGTGGAATCTACTTGTGAAAGAGCCATATAGTAAATCCGTGGCAGCTCAAACACACTGGAAGTTTACTTTCATGATGAGGCACTGGATGGGAGAATGTTTTCTTTTCTTTCTTGAACCATCAAAACAATTAACATTAACGAATATGTCTGGTTTATGTTACACTTATCTAGCTGGTACCAATATGTCTGGTTTATGTTACACTTATCTAGCTGGTACCAATATGTCTGGTTTATGTTACACTTATTTAGCTGGTACCAATATGTCTGGTTTATGTTACACTTATTTAGCTGGTACCAATATGTCTGGTTTATGTTACACTTATTTAGCTCGTGTTTTTTTTTATTTATTTTCCTGAGATATATTTCTTTGTATTTTATTTTTTAGGTTTTGTTCCTTAAATCGCTGAATATTTCAACCATGTATTGGCCATCACCGGATGACGACATTGCAAACCCGAAGCCAACTTCGAGTGTAACCAAAACTCTCTACCCCAGGTAATTATCGCAATCCATTATGTATATTGTCTGGCTTAATATGCCAGAATGGATTTTAAAAAAATGCATTCGTAGCTCATTAACTGACAGAAATATCAAACTCATGTACTGTGAGGCCTCAGTCTAGTTCAGTGCTGTGAGGCCTCAGTCTAGGTAAGATGTTATCTGTCCATCTCTCTGTTATCTCTTCACCGCAGTGTTATATATCATCTCTGTATTATCTCTATATACTGTATCTCTAGTTTCACGTATTTAATCCTCCCTCTTATCGTGTTTGTGTGGGGGGGGGTATAATATTTGAGTAGGGGGGGTAATCCTCTTAATCTTTATGTTGTCATATTTCATTCACTTCCGTTAAATCTTTTAACGAGCAAACAGACAAACAGGTAATATGTCAAACATCCTGAATTAGTAAAATGTTGTACAAATTTACTCTTTAAACACTGGTTTTTAGGAAATCTTGATATCACAATCACTTTAAATTTTATAAATCTGGTAATCGAAAAACTTTTTTTAAAAAATGGCAGAGTTATCCGTCCTGACAAGAAACTTCAGAATTGTGCATCATACAAAATGGCTACATGAAATGTTTTTATTTAATCTGTGTAGGCCTACGGAATTTAGTTTCAGTTTTATATCCCACTTGAAAAAGAAAAGTAAAACTGTAAAATCTTCCTAATTTAGAATAATATGGGAGCATTATTTATTTTTTACACCCGAAGAATTGTATGCTAATTGAGATCAAGGTAACTGTATACATTCCATATTGCAGCCAGACAGGGAGTAAGGGAGACTATAACATTCCAGAACATTACATAGACATTATAGCAGGTCGTCAAGGGAGATAATTTCAGGTTTTGTTTACCAGAACTAAGAATAGAGAAACTTGATGCTATCCGTTGGTTGCACAAAATCTTTGTTTCTGTCTCTGTGGCTGACAGTACCTTTTTTTTTAATTGGACAATAAAAACATTTTAACTCGATGCAGATGAATTTTCGTAGCCTGGTTGGGTGATGTCACCTTGTTGCTATAGTTATTTATTTGACACACAAAAAAACAACTATTGATGACCAGTTTTGAAATCAGTGTACTTGTCTCTGGAGAATATACCCATACTGAATGTGGAGAATATACCCATACTGAATGTGGAGAATATATCCATACTGAATGTGGAGAATATACCCATACTGAATGTGGAGAATATACCCATACTGAATGTGGAGGATATACCCATACTGAATGTGGAGAATATATCCATACTGAATATACCCAAACTGAATGTGGAGAATATACCCATACTGAATGTGGAGAATATACCCATACTGAATGTGGAGAATATACCCATACTGAATGTGGAGAATATATCCATACTGAATGTGGAGAATATACCCATACTGAATGTGGAGAATATACCCATACTGAATGTGAAGAATATACCCATACTGAATGTGGAGAATATATCCATACTGAATGTGGAGAATATATCCATACTGAATGTGGAGAATATACCCATACTGAATGTGGAGAATATACCCATACTGAATGTGGAGAATATACCCATACTGAATGTATCAGACGAAAAGATTATATATGCCGCCTTGCTGACTTGGGGCGGGGAAAAACTTGAGCAGACGATTTTTTGAATAACTCTTACTGGATACATGACTTCATTTTAAAATGGAGTAAGAACAGGTCGTCTGCTACAAATCTTTGCACTCTCAGCACGCACAAACACACCACATTACTTTTTCTCTGTTGACCTGAAGTTTTAGCGCAACATGTGCAATCAGATGACGAGACTGGCGATACCTGTCATCTTTCTACAAAGTCATATGACTTTAGTCTGTTTATAAGCTAGCTACATTACGTCGTATAACTTAATTTGAAAAATCACAATCATAATTTGTGACTTAAAGGTAATAATTGAGCTGACTCATAAAAAAGACATATGGCTTGAAGGCATTACTAGAACTCACATATGACTTGAAGTACATATGACCTCCTTGTATTATTAGAACTCACATATGACTTGAAGTATATGACCTCCTTGTATTACACTGGTTTACATAAAAAAAACTGCAAGCAAAACATTATGAATTTCTGAAAGCTTATTAAAAATGATAAATTTTGATGTACTTATTTCTTTTGTATCACGTCAGGTTTTTGAGAAAACCACAAATTTGTGTTTACAAATTTTATGCTTATCATAAGCAGATGACGTCATCACTTTATGTTTGAACACAAGTTTAATGGAATATTTTATTGCTGTTGTTTATGTGTTTAAGATTATATTTGATTAGCTGATTTTAAATTTTTAAAAAATTTCACAATGCCAAGACATTGTACGAATTCAGCAGACAGTTTTTGTTATGTTTGTGGACGATTTTGCACAATGGCTGAGAAGAAGAAAATATCAAATTTAACAAAGAAATATTATCATGCATACTTTGGATGTAAACTGGGAGACCAGGACAAAACATGGGCGCCTCATGTTATTTGTAAACTCTGTGAAGTAACTCTTGGCAAGTGGTTTAAAGGTAAAGTGAAAAGTATGCCATTTGGTGTGCCCATGATTTGGCGTGAGCCTTCGAATCATGTGACGGACTGCTATTTTTGCATGACGAATGTTGTAGGATTCAACAAAAAAAGCAGACACATGATTCTATATCCTAATGTACCGTCAGCCTTGAGGCCTGTAGAACATTGCGAAGACATTCCTGTACCTACACCTCCTACTCAGCTGGATGATTTTGAAAGTGATGACAGCTCAAGTTCTGAAGACAGTAGTGATGTTCTTGATCCTGATTTTAAAGATGTCACACCAAAACTTTTTACTCAGGAAGATCTTGATGATCTAGTTAGAGATCTAAACCTTCCAAAGTCATCAGCTGAACTGCTTGCATCCCGCTTACAAGAACGAAACCTTTTCACTCCTGATACTAGCGTAAGTGTGTACAGATGTCGAGAGACAGAATTTGTACAGTTTTTTTCAAGTAAGCAAGAATTGTTATATTGTAATAATATTGAAGGCCTTGTCACATCTATGGGAATTGCTTACGATGCTAATCAGTGGAGATTGTTTATTGATTCCTCAAAGCGCAGTATGAAAGCAGTTCTTCTATTTAATGGAAATAAAATATCATCACTTCCAGTGGCACACTCAGTAACATTAAAAGAAACGTATGAAAACATGAAACTGTTGCTCAGTTCGTTGAATTATGACCAGCACAAGTGGTTGATATGTGGAGATTTGAAGGTCATAGCCATCATATTGGGACTCCAAGGAGGGTATTCAAAATTTCCATGTTTTTTGTGCCTCTGGGATAGCAGAGCAGACTCTGAGCATTATACCAAAAAAGTGTGGCCAGCGAGAGAAGAATTCACTCCAGGAAGCCACAGTGTAAAGTTAAAGTGGAAGCACATCGAGTTCTCCTTCCACCGCTGCATATAAAATTGGGGTTAATGAAAGCTTTTGTCAAGAATATGAACCATACTGGCTCTGGGTTTCAATACTTGGCAGAAAAATTTCCCCATTTAAGTGAAGCGAAATTGACTGCAGGTAACCTTGTTGGACCGCAGATCAGAGAAGTAATGACTGATGAGGAATTTTCATGTAAATTGGCCACAGTTGAGCTACAAGCCTGGAATGCCTTCAAAGATGTTGTCAACAATTTTTTAGGAAACTTTAAATCCGACAATTACAAAAGTCTTGTTGAGAACATGATAGCCAAATTTCAGGCTTTGGGTTGCCGCATGAGTGTAAAGTTGCACTTTTTGGACTCCCATGTAGACTACTTTCCTGAAAATCTTGGTGCGTACAGTGAAGAGCAGGGTGAAAGATTCCATCAAGACATTTGTGCAATGGAGAGTCGATACCAAGGTCGATGGAACGCGAATATGATGGCCGACTATTGCTGGTCATTAAAACGCCACAATCCTGGCGCTGCTCATAAGCGCAAATCACTTAAAAGACAATTCGTACAGTAGAAGACAATAAATTAAAATAAATCTGCTTTTTTTTAATAATTTTGTATATATCAATAGTTTTCTGCATGACCGAAGTACATTTTGTTGTTGGTTTAATTGACTTTTTTCTACATTAATAAATGTCAAACTGCAAAAAATCCTGACGTGATACAAAAATTTGGATTACATATTTGGAATCAGCATAAAAAGTTGCATAAGAAACACTTATTTGCATATCAGCAGTTTTCACAAAATGAAAATTTGTAAACCAGTGTTATTGGAACTCACATATGACTTGAAGTACATATGACCTCCTTTTATTATTAGAACTCACGTATGACTTGAAGTACATATGACCTCCTTTTATTATTAGAACTCACATATGACTTGAAGTACATATGACCTCCTTGTATTATTAGAACTCACATATGACTTGAAGTACATATGACTTCCTTGTATTATTAGAACTCACATATGACTTGAAGTACATGTGACCTCCATGTATTATTAGAACTCACATAAGACTTGAAGTACATATGACTTCCATGTATTATTAGAACTCACATATGACTTAAGGTACATATGACTTCCATGTATTTTTAGAACTCACATAAGACTTGAAGTACATATGACTTCCATGTATTATTAGAACTCACATATGACTTGAAGTACATATGACTTCCATGTATTATTAGAACTCACATAAGACTTGAAGTACATATGACTTACATGTATTATTAGAACTCACATAAGACTTGAAGTACATATGACTTACATGTATTATTAGAACTCACATAAGACTTGAAGTACATATGACTTACATGTATTATTAGAATTCACATTAGACTTGAAGTACATATGACTTGAAGTACATATGACTTGAAGTACATATGACTTGAAGTACATATGACTTGAAGGCATGGTTTTAATTTATTTTAAGGTCATAGTTCTTGGTTCTTTTTTAATTCGTTTGTTTATTTGTTTGTTTATTTGTTTGCTCCTACTGTCGCGTCAGACGAGAAAGACAATGCCAGCATTGTAAATGTGTGACATTTTATCCTATTTGACCCGGTCATTATGTTGTTTACCGGTAGTTTTACACTGTGTCCTTGATGTAACATTGTCGATCCATGTCACGGGTGTACAGCGACAGTTTCATCATTAACATAGTGACACACATTTCAGGTATGTGTCACAGAACAGCAATATAGGCCGGACAGACGTGTGCATAGCTCAGTAAATAGAATAGACAGACAGAATTGTGCATAGCTTAGTTAATTGAAAAGACATATATAATTGCACATTGTTTAGTAAATTGAATGGGCAGACAGCATGGCTTCTAGTCCAGTAAATGGAAAGAGAAATAATTGCACATAGTTCAGTAAATTGAATAGACATACAGATTTGCATCTTGAAAAGTAAATTGAATAGACAGAGAATTCCCACAAACTGAAGTGAATTATATAGTCAGACAGAATTGTACATAGTTTAATCTTGTGAATTGTTTTATTTAATTTTTTTTAAATGGGTTGGGCTGATTTTGTTTATATAGCATCCATACAGATAGCTATATGGCATTCGTTACAGCATCCATACAGATAGCTATATGGCATACGTTACAGCATCCATACAGCTAGCTATGTGGCTTACTGTTCTTCTGTGTGAACCATCTGACATACGATACGTTCCTCTAAGTGAAATACATCCACTACCAAACCTCATTTATACCACACACATAAAAGTAAAAATTCACACATCCACTGGCAGCTGTTTCTATCATTTCGTCTGCCAGCGGTCGGAAGTGTATGGCTGCAGCCATTGCAAGACAACATGGGAAACAGCTTAACTGACAAGTGGATGGCGGATGATGGCCAGGTTTTTTTTTTTGTTTTTCCCAACCAACTTCAAGGCAATGACGGAAGCTGTTAAAACAAAGATTACATTATTCAACCCCCCGGACTAGCATTTGTCAAAATACATGGGGGCCAACACGCTGTGCATTTCCTTTCCATTAGGACCAACCAGTTTGACTTTAGTTTGACCTTCATGTGATTCACTTCAGCTGTTTCCTTTTTTCGTTAAATGTGATTTATGTAACCGGGGACTTGAGTTTGCTTTATTTTATAGAGAACTATAGCCCCCCCCACCCCCTTAGCATTCCGTTCAAATTTACTATCGGTGTAATCATGTGTGAATATGACAATTATGGCTGAACATTCAAGATAGCTCAAGTCGTTCATATAGAAAAATACGTAGCTAGTGTGGGCAGATCCGGAGTGTAGAACAAAATATCACCACCCTCCCCCGATTGCTAGAGTGTAGGGCTAAGCCTCCCAGATAACCAGAGTGTAAGACAGGACAAAGCCACCATTCAGTTGGGGGTGTAGGACAAAGCCACCATAATTTAAAATGTTTAAGGCTTATTGCCATTAAGCTTTTTTTTTTTACTGGGAAAATTTTTTTTTGTTGCCAAAATTTAAATATATATATACATGTATTTAAATAAAGTGTGCACCAGTTAGGCTGACAAGTTGGCGAGGAATTGAGACTTCTCAATGGGTTGGTACTGTACTATGGCTACTCAATGGGTTGGTACTGTACTATGGTTACTCAATGAGTTGGTACTGTACTATGGTTACTCAATGAGTTGGTACTGTACTATGGTTACTCAATGAGTTGGTACTGTACTATGGTTACTCAATGAGTTGGTACTGTACTATGGTTACTCAATGAGTTGGTACTGTACTATGGTTACTCAATGGGTTGGTACTGTACTATGGCTTCTCAATGGGTTGGTACTGTACTATGGCTACTCATTGAGTTGGTACTGTACTATGGCTTCTCAATGGGTTGGTACTGTACTATGGCTACTCAATGAGTTGGTACTGTACTATGGTTACTCATTGGGTTGGTACTGTACTATGGCTTCTCAATGGGTTGGTACTGTACTATGGCTACTCAATGGGTTGGTAATACATTGTGACTACGCAATGGGTTGGTACTGTACTATGGCTACTCAGTAGGTTGGTACTCTATTGTGACTACCACTGAGCTCATTTAGCTAAAACATCGGTTGATAAATATGTGCCGCCATATTGATGAAGGTATGTCTCTACCGGTCCAAAACTTCGGTATCTAGACCTTACGAATTCCGTCATTTTTTCGCTACAATGACAAGCCTATCGAAATATTCGCCCAAGTTCGGATTTCCGCTGCGATGCGACGAACATTTTCATATTTGGTGCTTGTAGAGTTTTTCCCCCCGCAGGTGTAGTATTTCACAATGACAAACAAACCAAAATGACTGTTTAAAAATGTCGACTTGAATATATAATTTAATGAGTCTGTTTAAAAAATATGTTAACATTTTCCCCCGTCACTAATATCCAGACCGGCGCCTAAAGAAATGCGTGTATTAATTGCCAGGTAGATGATGAAATATGTGGTCGATTTATAACTAGACATGGATGTCTCGTTAGTAATTAAAAAAAAAAAAATTAAGGCCAATCTGGCCACCGGGGTTGTCCCCATCAACCACGAGCATTCATTATGAATTCTTTTGATTGCCACAACGAGGCTTGCAGTTAGGGACGTACGTTCCCTGCATCACGTGTCACTTTCACGTTTGTCACTTCTTGACACATCACTAACTTGACATCTACCGTTTCAACACTTCTCATTCAGACCTCCTGTGACATTTGACCAATTCAGCCGCTAGTGAGGTCCAAGAGCCAGTGATTTACCTTTCAGTTAAAGTTTATTAAATTGTGCATCTTTACCTTGACCTGCAGCTGACCTTTTCTTTTTGATATAATACGTTTGTAGTCTTGGATAAAGTGTATTGATATAGTTATATTTTTATATAGCTGAAAATATATGACTGCATACATTAAAATGAATGTTTGTTTGTGTGTGCAAAGAGAACGACAGAAATTTAAAAATAGCAAATCAAGGAAGTTTTTCTACATTAATTTCTCCTGCATCTAATCAGAGACAGTTTTATGTAATCATCTATAGCTTGATTGACTTGAACCAAAGACCTTGGCGTGGGATGTTGGGATGGATGTCTTGCGGCCTGACAGTTTCATCAGAGTATTAAAATCAATGTTTGCGTGTGTGTGAGAGGGGGGGGGGGAGAGAGAAAACGAAGATATACAAGTATCGGGTGTGTTTTTATATTTTATTTAATTTAAATCATTTAGAGTTTGTAGTAGACGGTTATGAAATAAACATTTCTTGAATGTTATCAACACAACTTTGATAAATGAGTTTTTGTTTTATTCTTACTAGACTATTTCTTGTTCATTGGTAGTTTTTAAGTCTGTAGGTCGACTGGTAAAATGTATCATTCAGTGTGTGTGTGTAACAGAGAAATATTATGTAAACCAACCATCACGTATAAGTGTTATCACTACCAACCCTCACGTTATCACTACCAACCCTCACGTTATCACTACCAACCCTTAACGTATTTGTGTTATCACTACCAACCCTCACTTATTTGTGTTATCACTACCAACCCTCACGTTATCACTTTCAACCCTCACGTTATCACTACCAACCCTCACGTTATCACTACCAATCCTCACGTTATCACTACCAGCCATCACGTATTTGTGTTATCACTACCAACCCTCACTTATTTGTGTTATCACTATCAACCCTCACTTATTTGTCTTATCACTATCAACCCTCACGTTATCACTACCAACCCTCACGTTATCACTACCAATCCTCACGTTATCACTACCAACCATCACGTATTTGTGTTATCACTACCAACCCTCACTTATTTGTGTTATCACTATCAACCCTCACTTATTTGTGTTATCACTACCAACCCTCACGTTATCACTACCAACCCTCACGTTATCACTACCAACCATCACGTATTTGTGTTATCACTACCAACCCTCACTTATTTGTGTTATCACTACCAACCCTCACTTATTTGTGTTACCACTACCAACCCTCACCCGTAAAAATCACGTGACCCGACTGATAAATCTAAAAATATCCCAGCCCTCAAGATTCATTGATTTACAGATAACCATTGTGGGATGAGCTTGTGTGGCAGATGATATCGTGGTTAGCTGGCTATAAATAAATATTGTGGCGTGTGCAGTGAGCAGATTGCATCATCTTGCTCAATATGTATTGGAGAGTAAGTGTTGTGGGGTTAAGTAGTCATTGGGTTTGAGAGTGTGCGATGTCGTAAATGTATTTTTAGTGAGTGCATTTCATTGGTATTACATCAGACTAGGTTTTGTCTGTATGTCTGTCTGTCATCACCCTAGATCTCAACAACCATAAGTCTTAGACCCATGATGTATATATCATTTTGTAGGTCTTGGCCTGCCATGTGTGCAGCAAAAGTTCATTTCGCGATCTGACCTCTGAGGGTCGTAAAAGGGGGCTTATAAAGTACCGTTTTTTACTATATAAGCTATATTAACAAAGGAGCGCCCTATATCTCAGCAACCATAAGTCCTAGACCCATGATGTATATATCATTTTGTAGGTCTTGGCCTGCCATGTGTACATCAAAAGTTCATTTTGCGATAGGACCTCTGAGGGCCGGGCTTCAGGGCTCCGAAGGGGCTTATATATTATATATATAGCCCCATTCTACACCTTGTACGTTCAATAACCCATTCATTTGGTGCGAAATACTGCAGCACGTAGTTTCACCAAGATTTATTAAGAAACTCATCAAATGAAATAGTAAGCTTGTGTTCTGAGTTTAATTGAAAGTATCAGAGCTATGCAACAATTGACGGAGTTTTCGGACGATTAATGACTACAATTTCGAATGTTTTCAATTATGAGTCCTATTTTAGTAACCACAAACCACTTGTAGTTAGATTTAAGAGAAAATAATTTTTTTCAAATATAAAGAAACGTCTTTATAATATTTTTTTTACAGATATATGCATTACACAATTGAATTTATAAACATTTCCAAAATTTACAAATATTTACTGAAAGCTAACAAACGTACTGATACATAACATGAAAATGCGCTAACATGTCCTGTGTCCAGAATGGAACAGGCTTAATTGCTTGTTTAATCAACTCTACGTCTACACACACACACATACAAAATTGTGCATTAAAAAGTCAGTAAGCACCAATATAATCACCATTATATGAAGACATACACAATAAAATAGTCAAACTAAAACGAAACAATGCATAAATCATGCCAATATGGCGCCAATAAAAAATAACAATGTTTTGAATCGGTGTACAAATATTAATGTGAAGAAAATCGTTCATTGAATGGAATCGTTTAAATATTGTAACTATTAAGCAATATTAATATCTAACTTTAGTATCAAAAGTTGTATTGTTAAAGAAAAATCTATTACATGATTTACTTCCCCTGATTTGGAATTAAATATAAGTAATTATAATATTTTTTTTTTCTTTTCAGTCTTTGATTATTATAAATAATTATAAGAACAGCTCCATTGTCAATTTATCAACATGAACTGAACAAATATATGTAATATTAGAACAAAACTGGTTCATTGGGGGGGGGGGGGGTCACCCCTTATTTATATCATGCTTAGTTTGAGAATCTCTGAATGTACTCTGTGTGTTTCTCCAGTTGTCTGATTGTTCCACTCAGTTTCACGGACCTAAAGATATCCCTTTACAAAACCTGGCCAGTGTTTAAACTCTGTGTCAATCCATCCTGGCAAGTACAAGATGGAGTCAACTTACGTTCAGACCAGACTTTACCCAAGGATTATCTCTGATATCTTAATGAATGGATCGTGAGGGTCAATGGACTCGGTACTACTCATTGTCCCTTCACAGTCTCAGCTAAAAACACTGACATATATATATATATATCTTTACAACTGTTTTACTCAGCGCTTCATATTTGACTGTGTTCTATGTTCACATATTCAGTGATGTTAGACTGTATATAAGCCCGTGTATACTTCACAGTAGCCAAATAAACCTTATTGGCTTGTTTGTTATTTCATCATCGATTCAGCAATGTATCGATCTATACATATTCAGCAATGTATCGATCTATACATATTCAGCAATGTATCGATCTATACATATTGAACGAACACTAGTAGCCCCACCCCCCTCTCCCCCTTTTCCTTTAAGATAAATAATTTCTTTTTATTAATATTCTAAAAGCTTAGACTTGGCAGTTTAGCCTTTTCCATTAAACCGTCAGTCACAGAGACCAAGCGATGGATGATTATGGAAATGAGTCGGTCAGCTGGTCAGAAAATGTCACAGATACGTCACTCAGGTCAACGAAATCTTTATTTAGGGTGTTGTGGAGGAGGGGGGTGAAAGTGATTGAGTGAGTATTGAGGCTAGCACCAAACTGCAGGAAATGAACATTTTCCCCTAAACAATGGGTGAGGAAATTATGATAAATGGTTGTATAATATTTGTCAAGTTTTAGCCAAAGTTAAATCGTTAAATTCGCTCTGACACAAACTACTCGTTATAAAATAACATACATTCACTTGTAATTATAGTGTTGACATGTAATGTCATCGAGTACATGAAATAGAGTTGATGCCATGTTATAGTATCATGGACATGAAATAGATTTGATGTCATGTTATAGTATCATGGACATCAAATACCATTGTTGGTATGTATCATGTAATGCATGAAAGAAAATGTTACTTAAATAGCATCGTATATATATATACTAGTTACAAGTACCCGGCTTTGCCCGGGTTTAAAATAAGGTTTTCTGTTTACCTTCTGTTTTCTCCCTACCCCTCTCTCCCTTCCTCTCTCTCTCCCTCCCTCCCTCTCCCTCCCTTTCCCTCCCTCCCTTTCCCTCCCTCCCTCCCTCCTTCTCCCTCCCTCTCTCTCCCATTTCTCTCCCTCCCACCCTCCCTCTCCCATCTCCCCCCTCCCTCCCTCCCTCCCTCCCTCCCTCTCTCCCCCTTCCTCCTTTCCTCTCTCCCTCCCTGCCCCCTCTCTCTTTATCTCTTCCCCCCATTTCTCCCATCGTCTCTCTCCCTCTCTCCTTCCCTCCCCTCTCTCTTCCTCCCTAACCCCTCTCTCCTTCCCTTCTTTCTCCCTCTCCCCTCTCCACCTCTCTCCCTCTTCCTTCCTCCCTCATTCCCTCTCTCCCTCCCTGCCCCCCTCACTGTTTACCTTCTGTTTTCTCCCTACCCCCTCTCTCCCTTCCTCTCTCTCCCTCCCTCCCTCCCCCCTCTCTCCCTTTCCCTCCCTCTCCCTCCCTCTCCCTACCTTTCTCCCATCTCTCTCCCATCTCCCTCTCTCCCCTCTCCCCCTCCTTCTCTCCCACCGTCACATTATTTGGTTATCTGGATCTTAATTATAAGGGAACAGACAGACAGACAGGCAGACAACAAATGCCTCTTATAAGTATAGATATATATATATATATGTGTGTGTGTGTGTGTGTTTGTGTGTAATGACTGTGTTGAATGTCATGCAACAACATCTCTCTCTCTCTCTCTCTCTCTCTCTCTCTCTCTCTCTCTCTTTTGTATGTGGACCACGAAAACCATACAGTTTTTGATGGTGGGTAGCGAAACTAAATTGTTTGCTACAGTGGGTCGCCAAGTTGAAATGATGCACACTTGTTTGCCCTAAAAAAAGGGGGGGTGTGTGAAGCGGACCCTACATATTCGATTAAGAAGACTGTTTTATGAAAATGAATTAACTACGTATAATTTCTCTCTGCATAAATTCACTTTTTGTAAATTCTCCATATATAACATCATGTATGACTTCTCCAAGTATACTTTCTCTGTGAATAACATCTCAAAGTATAATTTACCTTTATATTTTTTCTTTTAAGTATAATTTCTCGATAAATAATTTATCTATTAATCTCTGTATAATTTCTCGATAAATAATTTATCTATTAATCTCTTTTTATGATTTCTCGTGGTAAGTTTTTTTTTTCCTTATTGTATAATTCTGACGTCATTTCCTTTCACAGAGTAAACCAGCAGCCCCCCATGCCCGTCATGATGAACTGCATGGAGGATGTCCAGCCACAAAACGTCATGCTATGGACGGTGGTCAGCGTGAGAAACTGGACCGACATCTGCGTCGGCCCATACAAGAGCTTCCAACAGACCATCGCTGCGAGCACGCTGAATGCCGCCAGTTTCCTGCCGGGCTAGCTCTGGGAGCAAGCCCCTCCCCCCCCCCCCCCTGAGTAGTGCAGAGCATACAACTGTAGAGGGAGCTAATCAATTTGTATCTTGATATCATTTTTAATTTCCCTTTAACTCAACATCAGTTTTGTAAATGTTAAAATATAAGCAATTGGACCTTTGTTCATGCAGTTTATTCTTTGATTTTGTTGTTTATATGGAAGGTTGTGACAGGTTATGTGGCCTTGATCAAATTATTTATTGAATGATTTTTTTTATCATGTGTACAAACAAACAAGCAAAATAAAAATCTACAAAAGATGTAGAGACCTCCCCCCCCCCTTTTCCGGTCGCTTGTGCAGCTAAAGATTTAATATTGTTTTTTTTTTTCACTGGGTTTTTTTTTTGTTTCTTCTTGATTTTTATCTTACTTAGAAGCCATAATATGGATGTGAACTTTGAACATAAATTAGGTGAATGACGTCATGACTTGTCCATTGACTTAGTTCTTTATGGTGGTATCGTTGTTAAAATTTGTATGACGAATCGACTTCTCAAAAAGAAAATTAAATAATCAGAAAATTTCAATAAGCTGCAGTATTGTTATGATAGATTTTGTATAAATTTAGAAAATCAACCAGTTGTTCTATTTTGTTTGTTTTGTTGTTTTTTTTTAATTTATTTATTTCCGTGTTAACCTTCAACGGTTTAGCTCAATTATTTTCTCAGCAGATAAATAGTTGTGTTCATACTCATTGGGCTGATTATTGGATCCAATTTGTTGCTGTTATATAGACTGGCTACAGTTGTTATCTGCTTGGTGATTGGTCACTTTCACTACCCTGCTGCTGTCTGGTGGGGAGTTTTTGTTGGTGAGGTCCGCTAGTAGGAAAGATCGCTGTAGATCTTGTATTTACAATATTTTTTAGCTGTCAGTGACAAGCTGAACTGACACATGTCATAGTTCTGATGTCAGTGACAAGCTGAACTGACACATGTCATAGTTCTGATGTTTGTTTGTTTGTTTTTAACGTCGTCGCAAGCAAGACGATATGAATTCTTCTTGGACCAAAAGCTAGGGTCTTCAGGTTTTGAACATATTGAAGAGGTTGTGTTTTTGAACACATTGAAGAGGTTGTGTTTTTAAACACATTGAAGAGGCTGTGTTTTTGAACACATTGAAGAGGCTGTGTTTTTTAACACATTGAAGAGGCTGTGTTTTTGAAGATAGAGAGGGGGGAATGTAAGTCGTCTGCTGAAGGTGTGAGGCCAACAAAACTATCTCCGCCTATAAGACATTATTATTATTGTGTATATACATGTATATTATCACTATCAGAAAGTATCTAGTTATGTTGTGTGATGTATTTCTTATTGGTAAATAATGTTTCGTGACCAGTTTAACTCAACAGTGTATGTCTCCCGCCACTGAAAGTGTTTAGTCCAAAGAACATTAGCACATACACACATACTAGGTGTCTGTTAATATTTTACACAAACAGTCTGTCATACTTATATGTGTCTGCCAGCCATACATACAAGTGTCTGCCAGTCATACATACAAGTGTCTGCCAGTCATACATACAAGTGTCTGCCAGTCATACATACAAGTGTCTGCCAGTCATACATACAATTGTCTGCCAGTCATACATACAAGTGTCTGCCAGTCATACATACAAGTGTCTGCCAGTCATACATACAAGTGTCTGCCAGTCATGCATCCAAGTGTCTGTCAGTCATACATACAAGTGTCTGCCAGTCTTACATACAAGTGTCTGTCAGTCATACATACATGTGTCTGTCAGTCATACATACAAGTGTCTGCCAGCCATACATACAATTGTCTGTCAGTCATACATACAAGTGTCTGCCAGCCATACATACAAGTGTCTGCCAGTCATGCATACAAGTGTCTGCCAGGCATACATACAAGTGTCTGCCAGTCATACATACAATTGTCTGCCAGCCATACATACAAGTGTCTGCCAGTCATACATACAAGTGTCTGCCAGCCATACATACAAGTGTCCGCCAGTCATACATACAAGTGTCCGCCAGTCATACATACAAGTGTCTGCCAGCCATACATAAATGAATATATCTGACCGGTCAATGTAAATATCATACAAATCCAAATAATTTACTTTTAATTTATTCTCTTTGTTGGTCAGCTGTTGGTCAGAGTTTGTAGTTTATTTATTCAAATCTAACTGAAACAAAGAAAACTTCAAACACAAATTGATTGTATCATACAAGAACAGTGACTTAACAACCAACCTTTACTCCAGCTTTATAAAATGGAGGAAGTACAATACTTCCAGCAAATAAACAGATTATGTTTTAGTCATTGGTTTCTATTTCACATTGTCATTGGTTTCACATTGTCATTGGTTTCACATTGTCATTGGTTTCACATTGTCATTGGGACAATTGGGTTGATTTTCAAGTGCACGTGTATCATTAAATTCCCAAGTACTACCTACTTTTTGCATACAGCATATATCTCTGATCTGTTTCCTTTCGACGCTGGTTCCTTACGGTACTTGTTCTATGCGGAATTTGTTTGTGTATTGATACACAGTAGTTAAATAAAGTCTCTTTATTTTATTTAATAATATAGTCAGTAAATATTCACCTCATGGTGTGTAAATGACAACAGAGTTTTGTTCGAAAATAAATTTCTTCCTTAAGAACCTCTCGTACTGTATAAGTCAGTATTTGGTATTCATATTTTAAACATAATGCAAGACTCAACTCTTGTGAGGATAAAAAAGATATGTATTATTTATTCATTTATTTATTATATTTGTTGCTTGTAGGACTTTTTTGTATAAATTTTTTGAGCACAGTATTTTGTTTACAGTTTTAAATCACACAAGGTCTTTGATATATATTTTTTTTTTTTGCTGTGATTTTAGAACTTTAGAGAATAGTTTCTGAAACATTTGTGGATTGATTTTACAGCAGGTGACAATAGCACTCCCATCTGAAACATTTGTGGATTGAATTTACAGCTGGTGGCAATAGCACTCCCAGCTTTTTAGTTTGGTTATATTTACAATCTGTAAACAAATCATATTACATTGAGACATTTAAGACACTCTTTAAAGTTTTTATATATCTGAATGGTATATTACAGTTAACCCAAATACCCTATTGTTTATTCTTGTATAATACTTTGTATAAAACTGTATACTTTGTATTCCAACGACTAGAATTGAAACATCTTGAGCTTTGTAGATATACTTTGATCTTGTTAACTTTCATTTCATCCAATAAACATTGTGTATATCCACTGCTCTGTGATTGGTTGCTTCTTGTTTTATTGTTGTTGTTTTTGTCATTATTAATTGAAAGTCAAAGATGGACAAGTCATACAATGAGCAAAGAGCTGGGATGGATGGGAAGTTCATGAAAAGTATTATTGTTAAAACTAAACAAAGATTTGGTTTTGAAATATTGCAATAGCCAGATGTTAAATTTGATGTAACTAAATGTTATTCTTACCATATTGTATGCATTATTTACTTTTTAATGATAATCATTATTTGTATTATTTATCGTATTTCCAAAAATAGCTGAAAATGCAGAAATGACTTCAAAGAAATGTATTAAATATTTAAAAAAAATTGTAAAACCAAATGAAGCAACGACAAATATTTAAATGAATATTTACTGTAAAACTTCGAGAAACAAAACTACAAAAATTGAAGGTTGTAAAATTTTAAAGAACAAATCTATATGAAACATTGACTTAAAGTCAGCAAGGAATCAATTCATTGCTACACGTTTGATACACTAGTGTTCTAAGAAAACAACGAGTGGGGGGTCAAATATTAAACAGCAGATGATGGCAAATAACTATATTATTAAGAAATATTAATTGAGTATATTTTAAATGTTAGATAATGTCAAAAATGTCAAGAAATTCATATATTTGCATAACATTTTCTGTATTGAGCTATTCTTGGATGTGCTTTAAATGGCGTTATGTCGGGTATAAGTTGATAACTCTGTAGCTATCTTTAGCTGCACTAGTATGACCTGGGGATCCATGTCCCCAACATCCCTGTGTTGACATCACTACTATAGCCTGGGGATCCATGTCCCCAACATCCCTGTGTTGACATCACTACTCTAGCCTGGGGATCCATGTCCCCAACATCCCTGTGTTGACATCACTACTCTAGCCTGGGGATCCATGTCCCCAACATACCTGTGTTGACATCACTACTATAGCCTGGGGATCCATGTCCCCAACATCCATGTGTTGACATCACTACTCTAGCCCGTGGATCCAAGTCCCCAATATACAAGTGTTGACATCACTACTCTAGCCTGGGGATCCATGTCCCCAACATCCCTGTGTTGACATCACTACTGTAGCCTGGGGATCCATGTGCCCAATATACAAGTGTTGACAACACTACTATAGCCTGGGGGTACATGTCCCCAACATCCCTGTGTTAACATCACTACTATAGCCTGGGTGATTCGGGTCGCAAACAATGTATCAATTCTTTTCTCAGGGCATCACGCTGATGTCAGTATTAAGGTGCATCAACATAATGTAATCAACATAATGTACAACAATATAATGTACATCAACATAATGTACTTCAACATAATGTGCAACAATATAATGTACTTCAACATAATGTACTTCAACATAATGTACATCAATATAATGTATATCAACATAATGTACATCAACATAATGTGCAACAATATAATGTACATCAACATAATGTACATCAATATAATGTACATCAATATAATGTACATCAATATAATGTACATCAACATAATGTACACCAATATAATGTATATCAACATAATGTACATCAATATAATGTACATCAACATAATGTTCATCAATATAATGTACATCAATATAATGTACTTCAACATAATGTACTTCAACATAATGTACAACAATATGATGTACATCAATATAATGTATATCAACATAATGTACATCAACATTATGCACGTCAACATAATGTACAACAATATAATGTACATCAACATTATGTACATCAACATAATGCACATCAACATAATATACATCAACATAATGTACATCAACATAACGCACATCAACATAATGTACATCAACATTATGCACATCAACATAATGTACATTAACATCAATACGTTAAAAGTCTCCGTGAAAATAATTTTAAAACGTGTTCATTATCCCCATTCATAAAATAAACATGTCACCATTTTAGCGAAACTAACGCCATAAAGATAATATAATTTAAACAATCATTAGCAATGAGTTATTTTATTCATAATAGAAACAGCACAAAGTAATCAAACGTTGAATTCAGCTGAACTGGTGATATCCATTCTTACATCCATTGTGGGTTGAATCTAAAATTATAAACAGGTGGTCGAGTGGTGTAGAGCGCTTGGCTGTCGACCGGAGGGTCCCGGGTTCGAATCTCAGTGAGAAACTTGGGATTTTTTCAGGTCTTGGTGAAAGTCCCCAAGTCCACCCAGCTTTAAATGGGTACCTGACTTTAAGTTGGGGAAGTAAAGTCGGCTGGGCGTTGTGCTAACCACACAATCCCTTCATATGCCGAGGTTATAGAAATAGAGAAAGGGAACTTTACTTTTTTTTAATGAATCTTAGTCACCCATTGAGTTGAATCTAAAATTATAAACAGCTAAATTAATCTTAAGTCATCCATTGTGGGTTGAATCTAAAATTATATACACCCAAATGAATCTTAAGTCATCCATTGTGAGTTTAAACTAAACTTATATACAGCTAAAGAATCTAATGCTATCCATTGTTAGTTGAATCTAAAATTATAAACAGCTAAATGAATCTTAAGTCATCCATTGTGAGTTGAATCTAAAATTATATACAACTAAATGAATCTTAAGTCTGCCACAACGAGTTCAATCTCAAGACTTGCAACAATAATTTTTATGCCACTTACTATTATACCATTCATCTTCTGACAATTTATCCTAATGAATTTCACATGAAGATCTAAAAACTAAATTTGTATCAGCTCCAGGTCTTCCTGAAACATGTGCAACTTGTATTTCTCCTACATCATTGTGTACAGAAATAATTATTAGTAAAATTTAAAATAAACGTGATTTTGATGTCTGGCTATGGTGGTCATGTTAGATCTCAGATGGTGCAATATTGGCTCATCATCTCTTTGTTTTATTTAGATTGCCTTTTTACAACCCATTTCAATTTCCACTGCTGTTTTCTGTCACTCATAAATTAATAAGGATAAATCTCATTTTTTAGAGCATTTTCGAAAAAAAATGCTCTATTGTCCCCGTTTTGTCTGTCTGTCTGTCTGTCCGTCATCACCCTAGATCTCAGCAACCATAAGTCCTAGACCCATGATGTATATATCATTTTGTAGGTCTTGGCCTGCCATATGTACACCAAAAGTTCATTTCGCGATAGGACCTCTGAGGGCCGGGCTTCAGGGCTCCTAAGGGGCTTATATATTATATATATGGCCCCATTCTACACCTTGTACGTTCAATAACCCATTCATTTGGTGCGAAATACTGCAGCACGTAGTTTCACCAAGATTTATTAAGAAGCTCATCAAATGAAATAGTAAGCTTGTGTTCTGAGTTTAATTGAAAGTATCAGAGCTATGCAACAATTGACGGAGTTTTCGGACGATTAATGACTACAATTTCGAATGTTTTCAATTATGAGTCCTATTTCAGTAACCACAAACCACTTGTAGTTAGATTTAAGAGAAAATAATTTTTTTTCAAACGTCTTTATAATATTTTTTTACAGATATATGCATTACACAATTGAATGTATAAACATTTTCAAAATTTACAAATATTTACTGAAAGCTAACAAACGTACTGAATCATAACACCAAAATGCGCTAACACGTCCTGTGTCCAGAATGGAACAGGCTTAATTGCTTGTTCTATCAATCATTGTCTCTATCATCAAAGTAAATTGTTCTCTTCTATCAGTCATTGTCTCTATCTTCAAAGTAAATTGTTCTCTTCTATCAGTCATTGTCTCTATCATCAAAGTAAATTGTTCTCTTCTATCAGTCATTGTCTCTATCATCAAAGTAAATTGTTCTCTTCTATTAGTCATTGTCTCTATCATCAAAGTAAATTGTTCTCTTCTGTCAGTCATTGTCTCTATCATCAAAGTAAATTGTTCTCTTCTATCAGTCATTGTCTCTATCATCAAAGTAAATTGTTCTCTTCTATTAGTCATTGTCTCTATCTTCAAAGTAAATTGTTCTCTTCTATCAGTTATTGTAGATGAGATGTGTGACCGTGTCAAGGGCTCGATCTTCTGTGAGTACCAAGGGGAATTGTCCAGTTCAAGGTTCCCTGCATTTCTCTCGGTTATGGTGGGGATGAAAAAATGGCACTGCAAAAAACATGTCATCACTATAAGGGACTTCACATTAGATTCATCTTCTCTATCACCGACATAAATTATTCTCTACAGCACATTGAGAAAGATAAACTTATACAATATAGCACATTGAGAAAGATAAACTTATACAATATAGCAGCACATTGAGAAAGATAAACTTATATAATATAGCAGCACATTGCTAGGTGTTTTCCACTTTGGATACCAAGTATCTACCATTCTATCCCCGTGGCTGTGCAATAAATGACCACTACAAAATTACTGTTTAGTGAAACATTATAACTCCTCATCAGATTGTTTGTGTAGCAAAATAAAGTTGGCAAACTCATAGTTTTAAAAATGAGAATAAGATGAGGTGAAAAAATATTCTTTGTGTTATTTTCAAATAATTAAAACATAAACACTGAATATAGGCAGTGCAAGAAAATATTTCTTTCTTAACCAGGTAAAGACGAAATGTTGAATTTGCTAGTGAGTGAAATCAACTCATCTATTGGCCACAGTTAACATTCTGCTAGTGAGTGAAATCAACTCATCTATTGGCCACAGTTAACATTCTGCTAGTGAGTGAAATCAACTCATCTATTGGCCACAGTTAACATTCTGCTAGTGAGTGAAATCAACTCATCTATTGGCCACAGTTAACATTCTGCTAGTGAGTGAAATCAACTCATCTATTGGCCACAGTTAACATTCTGCTAGTGAGTGAAATCAACTCATCTATTGGCCACAGTTAACATTTCACCTGGGCCTCCATAAAACCTTTCCGTTCACAACGGGATGGTAAGTGTTCTTAAATCAACAGAACAATAAACACTTTGTGTGGCTTCAACACTTTAACTTGGTCACAGAGCAGCTAATGGACTAGAAATATTATCAATATAAGAATTACATTTTATTGTTGAACTATATGGAGAGTTCACAGAGTACCATATCGTGTACTCTACTGTGCACATCAATGGTGGACCAAAGCGAATCTTGGAGCTCCATGTGGCTCTTCGCTGAGTTTGTATTTACTGTACAAGAAATTAGGTTCATTTCGAGTATGGCTTGGAGAGAAGGGATGAAACAGAATAACGAATATGAATGGTAGGAGATCTAGAATAGAAAAGGAAGGGTGAAAGAGAATAGGAATTGGAGAAAAAAAACAAAATATCATGAGGGAGAGAGTACAGAATCAGGAGGAAAAGATGGGGCAATATAAAAACTGTGGTACCTTGACATACGAGTGCCATAGCATACGATATTTTTTAAGATACGAGCCGTATCACAACGAGGAAAATAATAGTTCTATTTCCTACAAAGTATGTTCTTGTTTAGCTGTTGTTGTTTGGCTGTTGTTGTTTGGCTGTTTTTGTTGTTTGGCTGTTGTTGGTGTTGTTTGGCTGTTGTTGGTGTTGTTTGGCTGTTGTTGTTGTTTGGCTGTTGTTGTTTGGCTGTTGTTGTTTGGCTGCTATTATTGTTTAGCTGTTGTTGTTTGGCTGTTGTTGGTGTTGTTTGGCTGTTGGTGTTGTTTGGCTGTCGTTGGTGTTGTTTGGCTGCTGTTATTGTTTAGCTGTTGTTGTTTGGCTGTTATTGGTGTTGTTTGGCTGTTGTTGTTGTTGCTTGGCTGTTGTTGTTGTTTGGCTGTTGTTGGTGTTGTTTGGCTGTTGTTGTTTGGCTGTTGTTGCTGTTTTATACGTAATTCCTAGTTGTTGTTTTTAAGATTTCTTCTGAGCTTCAATTAAAAATAATTACAAATCCAATCTTCCAAAAATGTAATAAAAATACTAAACTAACACAATAAGTCCAACTTGATGATGTTCTACTGCCCATCAATCCGTTGAAATATAATGTATAGCAAGCTATCTTCTGGTGGTGACACTTGTAACTCATGTTAGGAAATAATTGTTTTACCAATGTGATAAGTTATTGTTTACAATCACCCTTCTTGTCAGCCCCACAGTACTATGATGCAAAGTATTTACTTCAAGTATTTTCATTACTTCCTCCATTGTATCAGTTTACCGCAGCTCTGTGATTTACGTTTTTCACACATCAACTTAAATTTTCAAGTCAGTTTCAACTAATTGAGAATCAAAAATAACCTTTTGACCCGGAGATACAATTCGTATGTCTCAAAAGTCATCTCCCAACATAACTAACTAGTTAAACGATTGTTGACTAACTGACTGGTCTTTCTTGTTGTTGTTTTGTTTGTTATTGTTTTTGTTTTGTTTTGTTTGTTGTTATTTTTGGTTTAATAAAACAACAGAAAAAAATGAATACACAGGACAGATAGACAGAGGGAAGAGGAAGATAAGAAATATTGACACATTGGCAAAGACATAGTGACAGCAGATGATAAGGAGTTAGGGCTTGGGAGGTGGGGGGTGGTGAATTTTTTTAAAAGATGCACAAAGAAAGATGGACAGTGAGACGGCGATGTGAGATAAGGATAGACAGACGAAAAGACGAACAGACAATTGGACATTCTGCAGAACTGAAGGGTGAGCGAGTGGGTGGGTGTTTAAAATAAATGAATTCTTTTTTTTAAGTTGATCTAATTTAGATTACAGATATATACGATCTAGTAGCCACACCGTGAGATGTAGACCTACTATACGATCTAGTTATATCTAACGGTACAGTAAGATCTGGTAGGCATAGAGTTAGATCTAACGATACAATATGACCTAGTAGGCATAGAGTTAGATCTAAAGGTACAATAAGATCTAGTAGGCATAGAGTTAGATCTAACGATACAATAAGATCTAGTAGACATAGTTAGATCTAACGGTACAATAAGATCTAGGAGGCATAGAGTTAGATCTAACGGTACAATAAGATCTAGTAGGCATACTGTTAGGTCTATGCATTGTGTGCTCTGAATGTTCCATCACGCCTGTCCGGCTGACCAGCTACTGGCAGATGGTCTGATCAATTCTACCCGAGACTATGTTTATACTGATTCTATGTTGCTTGATAATGAAGATACAAAGCAGTCCTTGATTAGTTTCTTAGTAATACCCTTGGTAATCTGGGTTAAACTGTTTACTAACTTCAGGACTGCAATGTGATGGTCAGAACACCAGGGATACAATGTGATGGTCAGAACATCAGGACTGCAATGTGATGGTCGGAACATCAGGGTCACAATGTGATGGTCAGAACACCAGGGATACAATGTGATGGGCAGAACATCAGGGTCACAGTGTGATGGTCAGAACATCAGGGTCACAATGTGATGGTCAGAACACCAGGGATGCAATGCGATGGTCAGAACATCAGAGACACAATGTGATGGTCCGAACATCAGGACTGCAATGTGATAGTCAGAACATCAGGTCACAATGTGATGGTCAGAACACCAGGGATACAATGTGATGGTCAGAACATCAGGTCACAATGTGATGGTCAGGACATCAGGGTCACAATGTGATGGTCAGAACACCAGGGATACAATGTGATGGTCAGAACATCAGGGACACAATGTGATGGTCAGAACATCAGGACTGCAATGTGATGGTCGGAACATCAGAGTCACAATGTGATGGTCAGAACACCAGGGATACAATGTGATGGTCAGAACATCAGGGCTGCAATGTGATGGTCGGAACATCAGGGTCACAATGTGATGGTCAGAACACCAGGGATACAATGTGATGGGCAGAACATCAGGGTCACAGTGTGATGGTCAGAACATCAGGGTCACAATGTGATGGTCAGAACACCAGGGATGCAATGCGATGGTCAGAACATCAGAGACACAATGTGATGGTCCGAACATCAGGACTGCAATGTGATAGTCAGAACATCAGGTCACAATGTGATGGTCAGAACACCAGGGATACAATGTGATGGTCAGAACATCAGGTCACAATGTGATGGTCAGGACATCAGGGTCACAATGTGATGGTCAGAACACCAGGGATACAATGTGATGGTCAGAACATCAGGGACACAATGTGATGGTCCGAAAATCAGGACTGCAATGTGATGGTCAGAACATCAGGGTCACAATGTGATGGTCAGAACACCAGGAATACAATGTGATGGTCAGAACATCAGGGCCTCAATATGATAGTCAGAACACCAGGGATACAATGTGATGGTCAGAACACCAGGGATACAGTGTGATGGTCAGAACATCAGGGACACAATGTGATGGTCCGAACATCAGGACTGCAATGTGATGGTCAGAACATCAGGGTCACAATGTGATGGTCAGAACACCAGGGATACAATGTGATGGTCAGAACATCAGGGCCTCAATCTGATAGTCAGAACACCAGGGATACAATGTGATGGTCAGAACACCAGGGATACAATGTGATGGTCAGAACATCAGGACTGCAATGTGATGGTCAGAACATCAGGGTCACAATGTGATGGTCAGAACACCAGGGATACAATGTGATGGTCAGAACATCAGGGCCTCAATCTGATAGTCAGAACACCAGGGATACAATGTGATGGTCAGAACATCAGGACTGCAATGTGATGGTCGGAACATCAGGGTCACAATGTGATGGTCAGAACACCAGGGATACAATGTGATGGGCAGAACATCAGGGTCACAGTGTGATGGTCAGAACATCAGGGTCACAATGTGATGGTCAGAACACCAGGGATGCAATGCGATGGTCAGAACATCAGAGACACAATGTGATGGTCCGAACATCAGGACTGCAATGTGATAGTCAGAACATCAGGTCACAATGTGATGGTCAGAACACCAGGGATACAATGTGATGGTCAGAACATCAGGTCACAATGTGATGGTCAGGACATCAGGGTCACAATGTGATGGTCAGAACACCAGGGATACAATGTGATGGTCAGAACATCAGGGACACAATGTGATGGTCCGAAAATCAGGACTGCAATGTGATGGTCAGAACATCAGGGTCACAATGTGATGGTCAGAACACCAGGGATACAATGTGATGGTCAGAACATCAGGGCCTCAATATGATAGTCAGAACACCAGGGATACAATGTGATGGTCAGAACACCAGGGATACAGTGTGATGGTCAGAACATCAGGGACACAATGTGATGGTCCGAACATCAGGACTGCAATGTGATGGTCAGAACATCAGGGTCACAATGTGATGGTCAGAACATCAGGGCCTCAATATGATAGAACACCAGGGATACAATGTGATGGTCAGAACACCAGGGATACAGTGTGATGGTCAGAACATCAGGGACACAATGTGATGGTCCGAACATCAGGACTGCAATGTGATGGTCAGAACATCAGGGTCACAATGTGATGGTCAGAACACCAGGGATACAATGTGATGGTCAGAACATCAGGGCCTCAATCTGATAGTCAGAACACCAGGGATACAATGTGATGGTCAGAACACCAGGGATACAATGTGATGGTCAGAACATCAGGACTGCAATGTGATGGTCAGAACATCAGGGTCACAATGTGATGGTCAGAACACCAGGGATACAATGTGATGGTCAGAACACCAGGGATACAGTGTGATGGTCAGAACATCAGGGACACAATGTGATGGTCCGAACATCAGGACTGCAATGTGATGGTCAGAACATCAGGGTCACAATGTGATGGTCAGAACACCAGGGATACAATGTGATGGTCAGAACATCAGGGCCTCAATCTGATAGTCAGAACACCAGGGATACAATGTGATGGTCAGAACACCAGGGATACAATGTGATGGTCAGAACATCAGGACTGCAATGTGATGGTCAGAACATCAGGGTCACAATGTGATGGTCAGAACACCAGGGATACAATGTGATGGTCAGAACATCAGGGCCTCAATCTGATAGTCAGAACACCAGGGATACAATGTGATGGTCAGAACATCAGGACTGCAATGTGATGGTCGGAACATCAGGGTCACAATGTGATGGTCAGAACACCAGGGATACAATGTGATGGGCAGAACATCAGGGTCACAGTGTGATGGTCAGAACATCAGGGTCACAATGTGATGGTCCGAAAATCAGGACTGCAATGTGATGGTCAGAACATCAGGGTCACAATGTGATGGTCAGAACACCAGGGATACAATGTGATGGTCAGAACATCAGGGCCTCAATATGATAGTCAGAACACCAGGGATACAATGTGATGGTCAGAACACCAGGGATACAGTGTGATGGTCAGAACATCAGGGACACAATGTGATGGTCCGAACATCAGGACTGCAATGTGATGGTCAGAACATCAGGGTCACAATGTGATGGTCAGAACACCAGGGATACAATGTGATGGTCAGAACATCAGGGCCTCAATCTGATAGTCAGAACACCAGGGATACAATGTGATGGTCAGAACACCAGGGATACAATGTGATGGTCAGAACATCAGGACTGCAATGTGATGGTCAGAACATCAGGGTCACAATGTGATGGTCAGAACACCAGGGATACAATGTGATGGTCAGAACATCAGGGCCTCAATCTGATAGTCAGAACACCAGGGATACAATGTGATGGTCAGAACATCAGGACTGCAATGTGATGGTCGGAACATCAGGGTCACAATGTGATGGTCAGAACACCAGGGATACAATGTGATGGGCAGAACATCAGGGTCACAGTGTGATGGTCAGAACATCAGGGTCACAATGTGATGGTCAGAACACCAGGGATGCAATGCGATGGTCAGAACATCAGAGACACAATGTGATGGTCCGAACATCAGGACTGCAATGTGATAGTCAGAACATCAGGTCACAATGTGATGGTCAGAACACCAGGGATACAATGTGATGGTCAGAACATCAGGTCACAATGTGATGGTCAGGACATCAGGGTCACAATGTGATGGTCAGAACACCAGGGATACAATGTGATGGTCAGAACATCAGGGACACAATGTGATGGTCAGAACATCAGGACTGCAATGTGATGGTCGGAACATCAGAGTCACAATGTGATGGTCAGAACACCAGGGATACAATGTGATGGTCAGAACATCAGGACTGCAATGTGATGGTCGGAACATCAGGGTCACAATGTGATGGTCAGAACACCAGGGATACAATGTGATGGGCAGAACATCAGGGTCACAGTGTGATGGTCAGAACATCAGGACTGCAATGTGATGGTCAGAACATCAGGGTCACAATGTGATGGTCAGAACACCAGGGATACAATGTGATGGTCAGAACATCAGGGTCTCAATCTGATAGTCAGAACACCAGGGATACAATGTGATGGTCAGAACACCAGGGATACAATGTGATGGTCAGAACATCAGGACTGCAATGTGATGGTCAGAACATCAGGGTCACAATGTGATGGTCAGAACACCAGGGATACAATGTGATGGTCAGAACACCAGGGATACAGTGTGATGGTCAGAACATCAGGGACACAATGTGATGGTCCGAACATCAGGACTGCAATGTGATGGTCAGAACATCAGGGTCACAATGTGATGGTCAGAACACCAGGGATACAATGTGATGGTCAGAACATCAGGGCCTCAATCTGATAGTCAGAACACCAGGGATACAATGTGATGGTCAGAACACCAGGGATACAATGTGATGGTCAGAACATCAGGACTGCAATGTGATGGTCAGAACATCAGGGTCACAATGTGATGGTCAGAACACCAGGGATACAATGTGATGGTCAGAACATCAGGGCCTCAATCTGATAGTCAGAACACCAGGGATACAATGTGATGGTCAGAACATCAGGACTGCAATGTGATGGTCGGAACATCAGGGTCACAATGTGATGGTCAGAACACCAGGGATACAATGTGATGGGCAGAACATCAGGGTCACAGTGTGATGGTCAGAACATCAGGGTCACAATGTGATGGTCAGAACACCAGGGATGCAATGCGATGGTCAGAACATCAGAGACACAATGTGATGGTCCGAACATCAGGACTGCAATGTGATAGTCAGAACATCAGGTCACAATGTGATGGTCAGAACACCAGGGATACAATGTGATGGTCAGAACATCAGGTCACAATGTGATGGTCAGAACACCAGGGATACAATGTGATGGTCAGAACATCAGGGACACAATGTGATGGTCCGAAAATCAGGACTGCAATGTGATGGTCAGAACATCAGGGTCACAATGTGATGGTCAGAACACCAGGGATACAATGTGATGGTCAGAACATCAGGGCCTCAATATGATAGTCAGAACACCAGGGATACAATGTGATGGTCAGAACACCAGGGATACAGTGTGATGGTCAGAACATCAGGGACACAATGTGATGGTCCGAACATCAGGACTGCAATGTGATGGTCAGAACATCAGGGTCACAATGTGATGGTCAGAACACCAGGGATACAATGTGATGGTCAGAACATCAGGGCCTCAATCTGATAGTCAGAACACCAGGGATACAATGTGATGGTCAGAACACCAGGGATACAATGTGATGGTCAGAACATCAGGACTGCAATGTGATGGTCAGAACATCAGGGTCACAATGTGATGGTCAGAACACCAGGGATACAATGTGATGGTCAGAACATCAGGGCCTCAATCTGATAGTCAGAACACCAGGGATACAATGTGATGGTCAGAACACCAGGGATACAATGTGATGGTCAGAACATCAGGGCCTCAATATGATAGTCAGAACACCAGGGATACAATGTGATGGTCAGAACACCAGGGATACAATGTGATGGTCAGAACACCGGGGATACAAATCGATGGTCAGAATATTACCGTTTTTCTTTACTTTTCTTTTAGATGATCAGTGGATCTCATACTTTTACGCTTAGAGACCCCCGCTATGAATTTTGTTTTGTTTTCGTGTATTAAAGAAAAACTATTTTGTTATCAGAAAAATTACTATAAAAAGAAAGCTAATTGAAGCGTAATTAATTTTATGTATATATTAGCCCTTTTCACTGTACAGATAAACATTTAGATTTGTAACATATAAAAATAGAATTGTAATTAAGTATTACATTATTATTCTTGATCCATATATCTGTATAAAATTAAAATTTTGTACCGACCCTTTTAAAATTCTTTCGCGAATGTTGATATACATTGTACTAAATGTTCAGGTTAAGTTGTGTATAGCGATTAGGTACCTTCGACATTTTCTGTCACATATGGTGCCATATAGTCAAATATCGACCTATAATATTACTGACAAATGCTCATTTACACAGATAAAATGTATATTATTACTGATTAATGCTCATTTACACAGATAAAATATATATTATTACTGATTAATGCTCATTTACACAAATAAAATATATATTATTACTGATTAATGCTCTTTTGCACAGGTAAAATACATATTATTACTGATTAATGCTCATTTGCACAGATAAAATATATATTATTACTGATTAATGCTCATTTACACGAATAAAATATATATTATTACTGATTAATGCTCTTTTGCACAGGTAAAATATATATTATTACTGATTAATGCTCATTTGCACAGATAAAATATATATTATTACTGATTAATGCTCATTTGCACAGATAAAATATATATTATTACTGATTAATGCTCATTTGCACAGATAAAATATATATTATTACTGATTAATGCTCATTTGCACAGATAAAATATATATTATTACTGATTAATGCTCATTTGCACAGATAAAATATATATTATTACTGATTAATGCTCATGTGCACAGATAAAATATAAAATATTACTGATTAATGTTTATCTTGTTTGCCCATGGAGGTTTTTTTTTAACCCCCCCCCCTTTAAATATTTGTTTCAAGTCAAATAAGACTAAATTGTCCTCATAAGACATTTCTTTTTAAAATTATATATATATATATATATATATATATATATATATATATATATATATATGTATGTATGTATATGTATATATATAAATTTAAAAAAATACTACAAGAGCATTTTTAAAAATTTAGCGTTTATTAAAATGCACTAAAAAGTTAAAAGTCCTTCCCTAGATCAGATAAAATATTCATATAAATTATTATAAATTATCATTACTAATATTAAATCTTGATACTAGATAATCATCATCATCATTGCCCGTCACTCCTATCGGGGTATGGGCCACCAACTAAAGTTCTCCAGCGACTTCTATCCTGAGCCATTCTCTCCAGCTGCTTCCAGCTGAACCCCATCCTGGTGATGTCCACTTCAAATTCTCGCCTCCAGGTGTTTCTAGGCCGACCTCTCTTTCTTTTTCCTTGAGGATTCCAACTCAATGCTTGCCTAGTGATATTGCTTGCCGGCTTTCGTAATGTGTGGCCTATCCATCCCCACCTTCTCTTCCTGATCTCCTCTTCTATTGAAGCTTGGCCGGTTCGTTCTAAGAGGCTGGCATTGGTGATGGTGTCAGGCCATCGTATTTGGAGAACTTTCCTAAGGCAGCTGTTGATAAAGGCCTGGACTCTCTTAGTGGTGGTCTTCGTAATTCTCAAAGGTCTCAGCTCCATATAATAGGACTGACTTTACATTGGTATTGAACAGGCGAATTTTGGTGTTCAGAGACAGCTCTTTGGAATTCCAGATGTTCTTGAGCTGGATAAAGGCGGCTCTTGCTTTTCCGATCCTTGCTTTGACATCTGCATCTGTTCCACCCTGCTGATCTATGATGCTACCCAGATAAGTAAAGGACTCTACTTCCTCCAGTTTACTTCCGTTTAGGGTGACTGCATTTGTGCTGGTGGAGTTAATTTTCAGGATCTTGGTTTTAGATGTGTGTATGCTAAGGCCGACCTCCTTTGCAGTGGCATTCACTAGATTTGTTTTCTCTTGCATCTGTTGATAGCTATGTGTAAGGAGAGCAAGGTCATCTGCAAAGTCCAGGTCGTCCAGCTGTTTTAGCAAAGTCCATTGGATTCCATTTCTTCTTTCCCTGGTGGATTTCTTCATAATCCAGTCTATAGCCAGTAGGAAAAGGAATGGGGAAAGCAAGCATCCTTGTCTGACTCCTGTTCGTACCTGGAAGCTGTCTGTTAGCTGCCCTCCATGGATAACTCTGCAGGACATACCCTCATATGATTTCTCGATCAGTTTAACTATTTTTAAGGGGACACCATAATGTCGAAGAAGTTTCCAGAGAATTTCTCGATCTACACTGTCGAACGCTTTCTCAGTCAATAAAGTTAATGTATAGCGGCGAGTTCCACTCCAGGGACTGCTCAACTATGATGCGGAGCGTTGCGATCTGGTCTGTGCATGACCTGTTTTGACGGAAACCTGCCTGTTCGTCTCTCAGCTGTGGGTCGACTGTGTCTTTTATCCTCTCCAAAAGGACTCGGTTGAAGACTTTGCCTGGCACTGATAGCAATGTGATGCCCCTGTAGTTGTTGCAGTCGCTAAGGTCACCTTTTTTGGGAAGCTTGATGAGATATCCTTCCTTCCAGTTTGTTGGTACGTCTTCTTCCTCCCATATCCTTTCAAAGAGTGGGTACAACATCTCCACTGTCGTATTGAGGTCTGCCTTTAGTGCCTCTGCTGGGATGTCATCTGGTCCAGCTGCTTTCCCATTTTTTATCAGAGTGATGGCTTTTCTGATCTCCTCTTTGGTTGGCTTGTCACAGTTGATTGGCAGATCTGCTATGGCTGGTTCAATGACAGGGGGGTTCAGTGGTGCTGGTCTGTTCAGGAGTTCCTCAAAGTGCTCAGCTCATCTATTCAACTGCTGATCTAATTCATTAATAGCTTTCCCTTGCTTGTCTTTGACAGGTCTTTCTGGTTTGTTGGTCCTCCCTGAAAGACTCTTTGTTATGTCATATAACATTTTCATGTTTCCACTGTAAGCTGCCTGTTCTGCTTCAGCTGCCAATCCATCCACATAGTCTTTCTTGTCCTTCCTAATACTTCTCTTCACTTTGTTGTGTGCTTCTGTGTATTCTTCTTGAGCTTTGCCTTTAGCTGATCTAGTTTTACTGTTGTTGACTGTTGCTTTCTTCTTCCTCCTGTCCTCTATCTTATTCAGGGTATCAGTTGTGATCCACGCTTTTTGATGGTGTTTCATTGGCCCCAGTACCTCTAGACATGCTGATCTTAATGACTCTTTCACTTTCTGCCACTCATTTGATACACTGTACTCCTCTTCCACCAGTTCATGAAGCACTTCATATTTGTTCTTCAGCACCAAGTTGAACTGTTCTTTTATCTTAGGATCTTTCAGAAGGTTAATGTTGTACTTTACTCTTCTGTCTGCCGTGCTTGTCTCATATCTCTTCAGCTTCAGTTTCAATTTCGCTACAACCAGATGGTGATCAGACGCTACATCCGCCCCTCTTCTCACTTTTACATCTTGTAGGGATCTTCTAAATTTCCTGTTAATGCAAAAATGGTCTATCTGATTCTCTGTCACTTTATCCGGAGATATCCATGTATTCTTGTGGATTCTTTTATGGGGAAATATGCTCCCTCCTATGACCATGTTATTGAGTGCACACAGGTCTGCAAATCTCTCCCCATTCTCGTTCATCGTTCCCAGAGCATGTGTGCCCATGACTTGCTCATAACCTGTGTTTTCAGACCCAATCTTTGCATTGAAATCTCCCATGAGGATGGTTACATCTTTTCCAGGGAAGGTCTCAAGTATCTTCTGTATTCTGCTGTAGAACTGGTCTTTGTCGTCTTCATCACTGTCGTTTGTTGGTGCATAACACTGGACTATATTAGTTTTGATCTTCTTGGTACGGAAGGAGGCAGTAATGATCCTCGGACCGTGTGCTTCCCATCCAACCAGTGCCCCCTGTGCTTTCTTGGACAGCATGAGGCCAACTCCCTGTGTGTGTGGTGCATCATTCTCTTCGTGTCCGGAGTACAGCAGCATCTCCCCTGATAACAGTCGTCTCTGTCCAGCTTGTGTCCACCTTGTCTCGCTAATGCCTAAAATGGTCAGTTTGTTTCTCTCCATCTCTGCTGCTATCTGAGCCATCTTTCCTGACTCATACATGGTCCTGACATTCCATGTGCCGATAGTGGTTTTCCTGGTTGTCAGAAGGGTAGTCGGCTTTGTGGCTTCCTTTCGGCTTTCACCACAACTAAGCTTCATGAGTCTTCGTGATGAAGAACCTTCTTTTCCCAGGACTGAAATATCTGTTTTTTCTTTAGTTCGTGTTTCTGTAGCAAAGGGTTTTTTAACAGGGTGGGGTTGCTAGCCGCACGCCCAACCCTCCTCCTTTTTCAGCCGGGCTTGGGACCGTCCTTGGCGGAGTTTGATACTAGATAAGTCTTTACGATAGTTTTTACTTTGAACAAGAATGTTTTATACATATAACAGATAATAACCAGAAACTATACATAGAAGATTATCTTCAAAAGATAAAGTTGTATCTTTATATATATATATATATATATATATATATATATATATATATATATATATATATATATTATAGCCAATGAAGTTTCCATTTAATCTTGAAACTACAGGTAACCATGAAGTTTTAGAAATAAAAAAAAATAAGAAATCGGCGCCATAGCTCCATCATTCAAACAGACAGACAATAAAACAGCAGTTAAACAGAAAAATAAAACAAGGTATTTTTTAATGGACCTGCTAATTGAAACAGTGGAAGGTTAAACAGACAGATAGTGCCGTCTGACTCTGAACTGTGGTAGCGAGCTGGAATTATTATTTTAGTAGTAATTATTTTTTCCCGGAAATTCACGACAAGATTTTATATTTAAATAACGAAATTCAGTCTTTTTACATTACAACGTTTTCTTTACTTCACTTCTTGTCTGTGTGTTTGTCCGCGGAATTTTGCAATTTAATTTTAGACCACTTTCCGAAAAACTATAGCTCTGATACTTTCAATATAGCTCAGAACCCGATGACAATGTAATATTCTTACTATTTCATTTTGATTTGATGAGTTTCTTAAGTATTTTTCGAAAATAAAATTATTGTGGCTGAAGTAGTGAAGAAAGAATGTGTGACGTCAAAGCTCTCCGATACGTTCTTGTGATCAGACCACTTCCAGAACAAAAAAAAATAATAATAATTAACGGCCAAAATTGATTTTAAAAGCGAACGTAGCGCAATAAAAACAAATGTGCTGAAAAATTATTTAAAGTGAAAGAATTCAAAATGTATATTCTCTGTTTATGAACAAGATATTCGAATACGTTTCACTACATTCTTTGATTTTACAATGTGCAGTTGTGTATGTTTGCATGGCGAGGTCAAGTGAGAGGTCACGTGGTCAAGATTCCGAAAAGCTATAGCTCTGATACTTTCAATATAGCTCAGAATCCGATGACAATGCAATAGTCTTAATATTTCTTTATGATTTGATGCTTAATCGGGTCTGTCTTACACCAAAATTTTTTAACTCTTCGTATTAATTGAAAAAAAAATATTTTAACTAAAAAGTAGAAAATAAAAATTACATTATAAAAAAATATTTTATAAAAAAACAACGTTTTTCTTGCGTACTAAAAAGCAGAAAATAATTTCTGAATAAATTGGTACGATGGTAATAGTAATAGACTTTATAAGAGCATCTGATTTTTATAAAAACAAAAAACGTTGGGCGCATGAACACAAACATCCAGACCTTTATAACATACTCTAATTTATATCAATGAAAACCAGTTTAAAATAATTTCACTATTTTAATATATTGATTCAATTGACTTTACAAGTATTACATTCTATATCATGAGTTTAGGTTATACAACACTAGAATTAATTTAACTTTAATTGTTAACATTTGATGATTCTAATACTGTAATACAAACATTCACATAATATAAAACATGCGCCCAACGTTTTTCGTTTTTATATAAATCAGAAGCTCTTATAAAGTCTATTACTATTACCATCTTACCAATTTATTCAGAAATTATTTTCTGCTTTTAAGTACGCAAGAAAAACGTTGTTTTTTATAAAATATTTTTTATAATGTAATTTTTATCATTATTTGTATAGTCCCTATAATGATGAGCTGTTTATCTCTTAGAGCTTATAAACATTTAGGTTATAAGATCGTGTCCTTCTTTCATCCAACACCATAGCCGAGAGTGTAATGGTCATGGAGGCACCACGGGAAACAAAGAGCAGACTTTAATCATGATCTGAAATCATGAACCTGGGACATTCAATCGATTTACACCGCAACATCGCCAATGTATGAAAATTTAATGAACTAAAGTAGTTGATCAATAGAAACAACTGGCTGACCGTGAACTAAAGTAGTTGATCAATAGAAACAACTGGCTGATCGTGAACTAAAGTAGTTTATCAATAGAAACAACTGGCTGACCGTGAACTAAAGTAGTTGATCAATAGAAACAACTGGCTGAGTGCGAACTTAAGAAATTAATCAATAAAAGTAATTGGCTGACCGGTAGTGAACAAAACTTCTATTTTATAGATTGATAGAAATTTTTTAGAAAAATTATTTTTTTATTTTGTCCTCTCAACATTTTTAACATACTTCAATTATTCTGTTTTATCCCATTGTACTGGTCACTTTTAAATTCTAATTTAATTTTATGATAATTTTATACTGATATTTACTGCTAGAATAAAACTCAGACATTATTTACTCTTCAACTATTTAAAAAAAAAGCTGTTGTTTATTTTTAAGACAAAGGTCAGACATTACAAGACAAACATAGGACATTACAAGACAAACATAGGACATTACAAGACAAACATAGGACATTACAAGACAAACATAGGACGTTACAAGCCAAACATAGGACGTTACAAGACAAACATAGGACGTTATAAGACAAACATAGGACATTACAAGACAAACATACTACAGTAAACATGCGGGCTAAAACGAGGCTACATGGATGTGTAGTTGTCAGTAATCCTGTCAATGACGTCATGTATGTGTTTATGTTCAGTAATCCTGTCAATGACGTCATGTATGTGTTTATGTTCAGTAATCCTATCAATGACGTCATGTATGTGTTGTTTTCAGTAATCCTGTCAATGACTTCATGCCGTGCCCTAATTACCCTAAATATGTCACAATCCCTTCAGTATTTTCCTAACTATCTAATCTTTCTAGGAGCGTCACCTGGTCGTCATTGTTAACCCTACTAGCCTGTCCGACGTCGCCTCTCGGTCTTCACACCTTTACTGTCTACTATTCTATTGTTTCCCCCACCTTGTCCTAAATCGTCTGTCCCCTTGTCACCCTTATTGGTATTACTCCTAACTCTTAGATATCTATTATATTAAAACGTCGAAGGGGATAGTATCTGTCTCTACATCTACTCTAGCTCGTCACAATAAGTATCATTATTATATTGAAAATACTTAATATTGGGGGTGGGGGTATGTGTTTTTTCGTGTCAACTTTACAAAAACTACGATTTTCAACTTTCGGTAGTATGAGAATTAACCTGTCTAACCTAGTCGCAACTGGTATCGCCTGAATCGTCAAAATGTGTTGGTTATATTATTGCTAATGACGTTTTGACCTAAATACTAAAATTGTCAAGGAAAGGCCCTGAACTAGGTGTGTATCGTACATCACACATCACCCCAAGATCATCCGTGCGATTTGATTGATTCATCAGAAGTCTGCGAGAGTCCCACTCAAACAAAACCCAAACCTACGGGACTCCCGCAAAAACAAAACCCAAACCCACGGGACTCCCGATAAATTTATTTCCAATACTCGCGGGACTCCCGCGAATCCCAATCCCGTGCAGCTCTCTACTTCATGTATGTATTCAGTAATCCTGTCAATGACGTCATGTATGTGTTTATGTTCAGTAATCCTGTCAATGACGTCATGTATGTGTTTGTGTTCAGTAATCCTGTCAATGATGTCATGTATGTGTTGTTTTCAGTAATCCTATCAATGACTTCATGTATGTGTTTGTGTTCAGTAATCCTGTCAATGACGTCATGTATGTGTTTATGTTCAGTAATCATGTCAATGAAGTCATGTATTTGTTGCTGTCAGTAATCCTGTCAATGACGTCATGTATTTGTTTGTGTTCAGTAATCCTGTATATGTGTGACACAATTACAAATATAATAAGTGTATAATGTGTGACACATTTATAGATATGACATGTGTATAATGTGTGACACAATTACAAATATGTCGTGTGTATAATGTGTGACACAATTACAAATATGTCATGTGTATAATGTGTGACACAATTGCAAATACGACATTTGTATAATGTCCAATAGCGTGGCTTGAAAATATGGAAGCGGTGAAGGGGGGGGGGGGGGAGGTCAGGTGCGGGTGAAGATTAATTCAGTCTAGGCAGTGGGTGTTCTTGTTGTCCAACATGGAACTAGAGAGAAATATTTTCAACTTTAAGCTGAGTGTTACGTGTTACACAGTTGTTGGTGTTGTTTTATGAAACTGTTCCATTTATTTTTTTTAGCAATGCAGGACTTTGTAATTATTTTAAAAATGTCATCATTTTGTGTATCAACTGGAGCTAGGATCATTTGGGTGTATTCAACAATAGGCAGATTTTGAGCAGACGTTGAAGTTGAATCTGTCACAACAGAAGAGGAAATAAATTATTTTGGTGTACATAAGAAGATAGAAACAGTTAGTGTGGGCAGATACAGTAGTTGTCACACTATAAGAAGATAGAAACAGTTATTGTACTTTTTTTTACTCTTTCACAATATGAGTGGAAAGATATATTGTATTTGTTTATGTTAGTGTAGAGATGCAGTCACGTGACACGCCTTGCCTCACCCACTACGACCTAACAAGATGTTGTTGACCTCACTAGCTAGAGATGAAAGAAACATTTCTGGATAGTCCATGATAAATGGGAGGATAGTCCATGATACATGGGAAACGGTTAAAGGAGGGGGTGGAAACCGGGGTGCTTGAAGAGACAACCGTGTTATGACATTTTGTTGTTTTTTAAGGAGATAAATTTACTGCAGGTCTCAAATATTTTTTTTTAGTTCCCCTAGATCTCAAGCAGAGCACTTCAATTTATTTCATCGCGGTCTTTCACATTTCTCCACTGTTGAACAATGTGAACTGCATCCATGGTGTGATAAGCAAATTGTTTCCTCTCTTGTGATAAGCAAATTGTTTCCTCTCTTGTGATAAGCAAATTGTTTCCTTCCTCGTGATAAGCAAATTGTTTCCTCTCTCGTGATAAGCAAATTGTTTCCTCTCTCGTGATAAGCAAATTGTTTCCTTTCTCGTGATAAGTAAATTGTTTCCTCTCTCGTGATAAGTAAATTGTTTCCTCTCTCGTGATAAGCAAATTGTTTCCTCTCTCGTGATAAGCAAATTGTTTCCTCTCTCGTGATAAGCAAATTGTTTCCTCTCTCGTGATAAGCAAATTGTTTCCTCTCTCGTGATAAGCAAATTGTTTCCTCTCTTGTGATAAGCAAATTGTTTCCTCTCTTGTGATAAGCCAATTGTTTCCTTCCTCGTGATAAGCAAATTGTTTCCTCTCTCGTGATAAGCAAATGCAAATTGTTTCCTCTCTCGTGATAAGTAAATTGTTTCCTCTCTCGTGATAAGTAAATTGTTTCCTCTCTCGTGATAAGTAAATTGTTTCCTCTCTCGTGATAAGTAAATTGTTTCCTCTCTCGTAATACGTTCAGCTAGTTACGTTTTTTTATATACTATCACTTTTTTTATTGCAATTTCTACAAAATGATTTTAAAATTTTCTAGTGAATTCATCTCTACATTGTATACTTGAGATTCATGGAAACAATGGAACAAGGTCCAGAGTAGTTCAGACGTACTTTAGATTCATGGAGACAATGGAACAAGGTCCAGAGTAGTTCAGACATACTTTAGATTCATGGAAACAATGGAACAAGGTCCAGAGTAGTTCAGACATAATTTAGATTCATGGAGACAATGGAACAAAGTCCAGAGTAGTTCAGACATACTTTAGATTCATGGATACAATGGAACAAGGTCCAGAGTAGTTCAGACATACTTTAGATTCATGGAGACAGTGGAACAAGGTCCAGAGTAGTTCAGACATACTTTAGATTCCTGGAGACAGTGGAACAAGGTCCAGAGTAGTTCAGACATACTTTAGATTCATGGAGACAATGGAACAAGGACCAGAGTAGTTCAGACATACTTTAGATCAAACCTGCTCCCATTGACGCAGTAGCGTACCTTAAGCGTGGACGTCTTAACCCAAGTGGCACCTATTAAGTCGACAGCTCGATGCAGCATCTGTCGCACTTTGGTACTATTTTATTTTGCAATGAATTGGGGCGGTGGTATTTTCCGAGTCTGCCCTTCGCGCCACTAACATTAATTAGTAGATGGCACATTGAAGCCCGTCTACCTGTAGCTCCCCAGTGATGGACGACAAAACATTAGCCCCACCCTGTGTTTGATGTACTGCTTGTGTAGATTATCAGATTGATTTTTCATTGACTTTTTTAAAACTTTATTTAAATTACTGTGTCTGGATTACTCTGGATGTTCTAAGCTGTGTAAATTCAGAATATCAAAAAAAAACTGTCTGACTAGTAACCGGTGAAAAAATATATTTATAACCATTACAACATTTCCGTCAAAGTGAGTGGACTGTCATACCTAGTTAGACCGTTAACAATGAATAGATGGCTGGCGACAATAATAACAATAGTAACAATAGTAACAATAGTGGCAATAGTAACAATAGTAACAATAGTAACAATAGTGACAAAAAGTAACAATAGTGACAATAGTAACAATAGTAACAATAGTGACAAAAGTAACAATAGTGACAAAGGTAACAATAGTGACAATACTAACAATAGTACCAATAGTAACAATAGTGACAATAGTAACAATATTGACAATAGTAACAATGGTGGCAATAGTGACAATAGTAACAATAGTGAATATAGTAACAATAGTGACAATAGTAACAATGGTGGCAATAGTGACAATAGTAACAATGGTGGCAATAGTGACAATAGTAACAATTTACTAACAATAGTAATGATACTGACAATAGTAACAATTTACTAACAATAGTAATAATAGTGACAATAGTGACAATAGTAACAATTTACTAACAATAGTAACAATAGTGACAATAGTGATTTATCAGCAAATTTATTGAACAAAATAAAACAATTAATTAAAAAAAAACTGGCTCAACGGGGACCTCACATAGTTCATCGAAGAGACACATAGGCCACCCCTGGAATATAAACCTAACCACTGGACTGAAGGAGTTCATAGGTAAACTATGCAGTGAGAGACAACTCTGTGTGAAAAGTGTGTATCAGCTGTTGACTTCCAGTGTTATCTCCCATCACAGCCTTCAGCTGGTTGTCTAGCTAGATGTGTTTTTCTATTTGTCCTGATAACTGAAGCTTTCCTCGAACAAAATGTCTTACAAGTTTCTATTTAATATTTTTTGTGAGAGTTTACACCATGTGTGTGTATCATCACCGGCTCCCGTCATGGGAGACGATATGACAAGAGATAGTCACACACACAGAGAAGTAGTGGTAGACACACACACACAGCAGTAGTGGTAGACACACACACAGCAGTAGTGGTAGACACACACAGCAGTAGTGGTAGACACACACAGAAGTAGTGGTAGACACACACACAGAGAAGTAGTGGTAGACACACACACAGCAGTAGTGGTAGACACACACACAGCAGTAGTGGTAGACACACACACAGCAGTAGTGGTAGACACACACACAGCAGTAGTGGTAGACAAACACAGAAGTAGTGGTAGACACACACAGAGAAAAGTAGTGGTAGACACACACACAGCAGTAGTGGTAGACACACACACAGCAGTAGTGGTAGACACACACAGAGAGAAGTAGTGGTAGACACACACACAGAGAAGTAGTGATAGACACACACAGCAGTAGTGGTAGACACACACACAGCAGTAGTGGTAGACACACACACAGCAGTAGTGGTAGACACACACAGCAGTAGCGGTAGACACACAGCAGTAGTGGTAGACACACAGCAAGAAGTAGTGGTAGACACACACAGAGAGAAGTAGTGGTAGACACACACAGCAGTAGTGGTAGACACACACAGCAGTAGTGGTAGACACACACAGAAGTAGTGGTAGACACACACAGAGAGAAGTAGTGGTAGACACACAGCAGTAGTGGTAGACACACAGAAGTAGTGGTAGACACACAGCAGTAGTGGTAGACACACAGCAGTAGTGGTAAAGACACACTGAAGTAGTGGTAGAGACACACTGAAGTAGTTGTAGACACACAGAAGTAGTGGTAGACACACACACAGCAGTAGTGGTAGACACACACACAGCAGTAGTGTCACACACATGAGTTCGTTCTGTATACAAGAGTGATGTATTTATTATACTGTGTATTTATAGAAACAGGTTCTGTGTTCATGAGTGATTATGAATTTTATCGAGTATATATAACAACAGGTTATGTTAAGCAGTCTTTTTTTCCTATACGATTTTATCCGTTCCTGAAAATCGATCAAGTTTCAAACCGTTCGATTCCTAGATCTCTATAAATGAATAGTTCTGTTCCTGGATAAAAACTTTTTTTTTCAAATTGGTGTATAATATCTAGACTGCATGTAACAACATCTCTTTGTATAAAAATTTTTAACGAAAGTTAAACTTAAAATATAAACAAATAGTGTAGTTATGATATTTTTTTAATTAATTTGTTTCATTTCATCACTAAATTTCTAATATTTTCTTCACTTACTTAAGAATTATTTGCAAGCGTTGATGGTGTAAAAGGCAAAGGGTTGATGCCCTTGAGTTGTAATATCTTCCGAAACAAGTTTCTTAAAGGAGTGGTGTATAAGCATTGAAAATGTTTCAGGTAACTAATCTGCCTTCCCGCGCAAGACCGGGTATAGTTATCAGTGTAGAAATATAAGGAGCAGTTTCTATCTATTTATTATATGCATGTATGCAGATTTAATGTCACGAAGCTCGCTGGTTGAAATTCAGTACTAGTTAACCGACACCTTAAAACTGGATGATGTTAATTACTGTAAAACTTTTAAAACTCAACACCGAAACAAACCAAAGTTACAAGTCTCGTGAAATTTTAAAGACCTAAATAAAAAAAAAATAATAATTTTACTAACCCCACTTAGCAGGGAAGCTGTAAAGGGGAGTCAACCTGAATAATTTTAAGGGTTCCCCCAAAACCTTACGGAGATATATTTTATTTATTAGTTAGCAGCAAATTTGAGGAGGAGATTGCATAGTTTGTCAGTGTCTCATGAATATTTGGCTTCAGCCCTGTACTTAGTTGTATCATTTCAAGGTCTTTAATTTTATGTGCCCTGCACTTTGGAACCCTTTTTTAAAATATTTTGACAATCATTGTATGATTCGTATCTGTAAAACGAACCATAAAAAGCATCTTTATGCCTGTCATAAACCACAAAAAGATAAAAGTATATAAACCAACACTTTATGAAACCATTGTTGCCTTCACGTCGTCGCTGGCTGACTGTGGTTCCATTTCATATCTCTCCCACTTAACTATGTACTAGCTAGTACATCTTAGAATTGTGTTTAATGGATAGAGATGGAAATGGATTCAAACTATTTATGCCCTGTCATTGGCTTTATTGATGTTATCTCTGAAAATAATGAAGTTACATTTGTTTTTATGTAGTTGTTGATGGTGTGGTTGTTGGATTTCTGATAGTTGATGGTGTGGTTGTTGGTGGTCTAGTTACTCTAGTCGTTGATGGTGTGGTTTTTGGTGGTCTGGTAGTTGATGGTGTGGTTGTTGGTGGTCTAGTAGTTGATGGTGTGGTTGTTGGTGGTCTAGTAGTTGATGGTGTGGTTGTTGGTGGTCTAGTAGTTGATGGTGGGGTTGTTGGTGGTCTAGTAGTTGATGGTGTTGTTGTTGGTGGTCTAGTAGTTGATGGTGTGGTTGTTGGTGGTCTAGTAGTTGATGGCGTGGTTGTTGGTGGTCTCGTAGTTGATGGTGTTGTTGTTGGTGGTCTAGTAGTTGATGGTGTGGTTGTTGGTGGTCTAGTAGTTGATGGTGTTGTTGTGGTGGTCTAGTAGTTGATGGTGTGGTTGTTGGTGGTCTGGTAGTTGATGGTGTAGTTGTTGAAGAAGTTGTTGACTGTGTAATTGTTGATGGCGTGTCTGTAAAAGGTGTAGTTTTTAATGATATAGTTGTTGATGGTATTTTGTGTGAATAATAATGAGGCTGTTGATGGTGTAGCTGTCGGTGGTGAATTTGTTGATAGTGTAGCTCTTAATGGTGTGGTTGTTGGGTATAGTTGTCGGTGATGTATTTGTTGATAGTGTAGCTCTTAATGGTGTGTTGTTGGGTAAAGTTGTTGGTGATGTATTTGTTGATAGTGTAGCTCTTAATGGTGTGGTTGTTTGGGTATAGTTGTTGGTGGTGAATTTGTTGATAGTGTGGTTGTTGACAGTGTAGTTTCTGTTGGTGTATCATTTGAAGGTGTATTTATTGATGCTGTATTTGTTGATATATTATGTGTAGTTGGCGTATTTATTGATGGTGTATTTCTTTGTGGTGTATTGTTCATGTTATTTATTGATGGTGTATTTTTATTGCGTATTTGTTGATGGTGTATTTGTCGATGGTGTATTTATTGGTGTATTTTTTGTTGGTAGTATTTTTGTTTATGGTATTTTTGTTGATGGTATAGCTATTGATGGTGTATTTGTTTAAGGTGTATCTTTTAATCTATAGCCTATGCCGCCCTATGGTGTAGCTTTTTATCTTGTAATTGTTGATGATGATGTTATTGAATGTGTAGCTGATAACGGTGTAATTGTTGATGATGATGTTATTGAATGTGTAGCTAATAACGGTGTAATTGTTGATGATGATGTTATTGAATATGTAGCTAATAACGGTGTAATTGTTGATGATGATGTTATTGAATGTGTAGCTAATAACGGTGTAATTGTTGATGATGATGTTATTGAATGTGTAGCTTATAATGGTGTAATTGTTGATTTTTTAGCTGTTCATTTTTTAGCTGCTGTCGTAGTAATAGCTGATATTGCAGATGCTGCGTTTATAGTTGACGATCTTGTATATAGCGAAGAGAAAAACAGAAAAATGTTTAAAAGCTAAATATCTAAGAGGTTATATAATACATAAGACTCTATTTGAAAATACAATTAGAAAAAAAACTTACATTTCATTAACTTTTATCCATAGAAGGTCTTTTTAAAATAGGTTTTATTTGGAAGTGTGATAATAAAGAAACAGGACAGCAATAAGTAAATGTAAGTATATATTGTATTAGTTTTTCTTTCAACTCTCCATTTATTGTGCCAACATATTTGATGTCAACTTATTACAGATACTTCATCTCATAAATCAGCTTAGATAAAAATTTTATGAAAGAATTTTTTCTAAAAAAAAAAATTAGCAAATGTATTGAGCTATAAAAAATGACCATTACTTGTTCTGTAAAGTATAGTTAAATAAGTCTTAAAGAATTCATCAAACACGGACATTATTACAAGTGAATATAATTTATTTTTTTTTTATGAATGACGCAAATATATTTACACTAGTTGCAAGTACCCGGCTTTGCCCGGATTTAAAATAAAGTTTTCTGTTTACCTTTTGTTTTCTCCCTACCCCCTCTCTGCCTTCCTCTCTCTCTCCCTCCCTCCCTCCCCCTCTCTCTCCCTCCCTACCCCCTCTCTCCCTTTGTCTTTCCCTCCCTCCCATTCACCCTCCCTCCCTCTCCTTCCCTCCTGAACTCTCCCATCTCCCTCTCCCTATCTCCCTCCCTCCTTCTCTCACCCCCGTCCCCCTCTCTCCACCTTCCTCCCTTCCTCATCCCCCTCTCCCTCCCTGCGCCCTCTCTCTCTTCATCTCTCACTCCCTCCCATTTCTCCCATCCTCTCTCTCCCTCTCTCCTTCCCTCCCCTTTCTCTCCCTCCCTTCCCTCCCCCTCCCTCCCTCCTTTCTTCCTCCCTCTCCTGTCTCCCTCTCTCCCCCTATTCCTCTCTCTCCCTCCCCCTCCCTCCCTCATTTCCTCTCTCTCCCTCCCTGCCCCCTCTCTCTCTTTATCTCTCACTCCCTCCCATTTCTCCCATCCTCTCTCTCCCTCTCTCCTTCCCTCCCCTTTCTCTCCCTCCCTTCCCTCTCCCTCCCTCCCTCCTTTCTTCCTCCCTCTCCCGTCTCCCTCTCTCCCCCTATTCCTCTCTCTCCCTCCCCCTCCCTCCCTCATTTCCTCTCTCTCCCTCCCTGCCCCCTCTCTCTTTATCTCTCTCTCCCTCCCTCTTTCTTTATCTCTCTCCCTCTCTCTCTCTCCCTCCCTCCCCTCTATCTCCCTCCCTACTCCCTCCCTTCCTTTCTCTTTCTTCCCTCCCTTTCTCTCTCCCTCTCTCCCTCCCTCTCTCTCTCCAACCCTCCCTCTCCCTCCCTCCCCCTTTATCTCCCTCCCTCCCTCCTTCTCTCCCCCTCCCCTTCCTCCCTCCTTCCCTCTCCCTCCCTGCCCACTCCTTCCCTCTGCCTCCCTGCCCCCCTCTCTTTTTATCTCTCTCCCCCTCCCTCTCTCTGTACAATTAAACGTCAAATTATGCTTCTTAAATAAACAGAAAACCTTATTTTAATCCCGGGCAAAGCCGGGTACTTGCAGCATGAAAAAAAACAACAACAATATTTTTTTTCCGTCCCTAACCCTTTCTTCTCCGTCCGTTCAATTACACATTCACTTGGTGCGCGAATACAGGGAATTCCCTGTGCATTGATACAATTTGAATGCAATAACATTAAAGCAAGTTCATCATCGGGAAATGACGTCACAGAGGATTTTTATTTATAGTGAAGGCGATCCCATACCGTGAATACTTTAATATAGTAAAATACTAAAATAATTAATTACAATTAAACTACCCATTGAGATTGTATTAATAATGTTAATAATGTAACAGAAACATTTTAATTAACGTATTTCGGTTTATTAAAGTGCACCTTTAATTTTAATCTTCTGAATACATAAAACGAAAGGTAAATAGATATGACTATTGATTTCACCATGTTTACAATTGGAGTTTCCGGAAGTTACCCCTCTTTTAAAAATGTATCATCAGGAAATGACGTCACAGAAGAGTTTTATTTATGGCGCCGTTGAGATTACTTTTAATATAGTAAAATACTAAAATAAAAATAATTTATTACAATTAAACTACCAATTGAGATGAAACGAAACATGTCCTATAACCTTCCCCATGTAATTATGTGTGCGTGTACCAAATTTCACGTTATTTGGTTGTCTGGATCTTGAGTTATAAAGGAACAGACAGACATACAGACAGTAAATGCGTCTTATAAGTATAGAGATATACATTTATAATTACATCACACACATATTTTTTAAACAATTAGACAAAAAGAATTCAAAATATTTCTCCTTACAAGAAGCGAATGACGTATTAAGTATAGTTTAATAGAAACAACTGACCTGTCCGGAGGCCATATAGTTGAATAGAAACAACTGACCTGTCTTGAGGCCGTATAGATCAATAGAAACAACTGACCTGTCTTGAGGCCGTATAGTTCAATAGAAACAACTGACCTGTCCAGAGGCATTATGGTTCAATAGAAACAAATGACCTGTCCTGAGGCCGTATAGTTCAATAGAAACAACTGACTTTTGTGGTATAGTTTTTGTATACAAATATTTGTTCTTCATATTAACAGATATGTAGAAAGCCAGTGAAAGAAGTTGGTAAATAAATAATGAGCCCCCATCTGAACAGTTTGAGACTCTGCAGTACAGATCAGTGACATCAATACGTAGTGAAAGAACTGGCTGATCCCTAAGGAACAACAATAAAAGTTTACACTGACACCGGTCCGCGCCTTCTGGTGGTGATAACAAGGGCGGGTACTCTGTGGAGATCTCCTATATCATAAAACAGCAGACGGAAAGGTGTGACAGACAGCGATTATCTGCTTTATTTACTAACCAATCATAAGTCTGAAATATAATCGGCAATATTTATTACAAAACGTTTATTGAGTGTTGAGAATATTGTCACGTGTTTGATTTATTATCAAAGTCGACAGCTCATTGGGAGTTGGTAAGAAGACATACTTTTTCGTTTAAAGACAGTATCAAAAAATGTCAATAGTAACCTATATATTGGTAATCTTTTAAAACCTATGGTTACAGAAATATGATACAATATTGCTTTTACTGTGACATTGTGTGTTGTTAATATTTATTTTTTATTTTCTATTAATAAACGTTTATTGTGCACAAAACACTAAACATATACAGTTGTACTACAAACTTATATATAAGGTTATAGGTTGTGATATATCGTTCATGGGTATTATCATATTGGGTGGCTCTTGAAATGACTAAATTGACTATAGGGCGGCTCTTGAAATGACTAAATTGAATTTGGGGTGGCTTTAAAATTATTTTTTATAACACAAAAAAAAGTTATTTGCTCTCATAGACCTCATGTACCCCTGGACTTAAATATGTTGTGTGTCTACTCAATTTCTTATAATGTATTCTCAGTATAAAGTCATGTTATAATACAATGTAGTGTCTGTTCAATTTCTTATAATGTATTCTCAGTATAAAGTCATGTTATAATACATTGTAGTGTCTGCACAATATCGTATAATGTATTATCAGTATAAAGTCATTTTATAATACAACGTGGTGACTGGTGACAGTATGAGGTATCATATTACAAGACAGAATTTGAAACAAAACTTAACAATATATATATATATTAAGTTGTGATTGTGACATGTTTCCAGGTTACCTACCTAGCGGCCTCCACATCAACCTACCTATCGGCCTTCACATCAACCTACCTATCGGCCTCCACATCAACCTACCTATCGGCCTCCACATCAACCTACCTAGCGGCCTCCACATCAACCTACTTATCGGCCTCCACATCAACCTACCTTGCGGCCTCCACATCAACCTACCAATCGGCCTCCACATAGACCTACCTTGCGGCCTCCACATCAACCTACCTATCGGCCTCCACATCAACCTACCTTGCGGCCTCCACCACTGTTTACAACCAACGTATCACTACTTTTGTTTAAATCTTGCACTTTCCCCTTTCACCTTCTTTCCTTTCCCTACACAAATATTAGCACTAGATCGATGTTTTCATTCTAAATGTGGCGTAGGCATCTCGGGGAATGGGGGAGGGGGAGTTCATAGATGTTTGAGGGATTATGGGAACGGTTTGTAGTTGGTTCAAAGTCCAGTAGAATCAGTGTAAAGATCACATGGACAATCTTTGGCAGGTTTCTCGGCTTACATATTGTGCTAAAGGTGAAGAGGGCGAAGTACTAGAGTTAACAAGAGTATGTTGGCTTGGGTTGTTGATTGAGGTCATACTAATGTACTGGTCTTTATAGTTATAGTACTGAAGTACTAGAGTATATTGGCTGTTGATTGAGGTCAAACAAATGTACTGGTCATTATATAAATGTTTACCAGTTTTTAAAACAACAACACGCAAATAAATTATTTTACGTATTTGTGAGTGATTAATATGATAATTTTATTTGTCAGTGATTAGTATGATAATTTTATTTGTCAGTGTTTAATATGATAATTTTATTTGTCAGTGTTTAATATGATAATTTTATTTGTCAGTGATTAATATGATAACTTTAATTTCAGTGATTAATATGATAATTTTATCTGTCAGTGTTTAATATGATAATTTTATTTGTCAGTGATTAATTAATATGATAACTTTAATTTCAGTGATTAGTATGATAATTTTATCTGTCAGTGTTTAATATGATAATTGTATTTGTCAGTGTTTAATATGATAATTTTATTTCTTAGTGATTAATATGATAATTTTCCAACTTTTCGGAATTATTAAACTATTGCTTAACCATAAAACCTTTATTAAATTATAGAAGCTTTACCTAACTATTTTTTGTATTTTATAAATAATAAGTGACCTCGGTAACAATTTTGAAACATAACGTCACATTGTGTTATATTTTAATTTAGAATGAATGGACCCATTCATTTTTAATACGTTTAAAAATGTGAAAATAATGTTGGTGCATCTATCAAGCCGTTTATTAACGTCTCATACTCATAGAAAACAGACTTATTAAGATAATATAATGTTCATATTTTTTTTACGAATGAAATGGAAAAAAAAACGTTAACAAAGAAATTGATTATTTAACTTTGGATTTTCGCCCCTAAACAACAGAAAATATCTATAACTATGATGGACGTGAATAACAAAATGATAATATCATAAAGTAACCAGAAATTAATAAAGAAACCATCGATAAAACCAATAGGCGGCCATAACTATTGTCAATGTCCGGGTTCTTCTATTGTCTATTAAGATACATGTACAGCCGTACATTAAAAAAAAACGTAAATAATGGTACAGGGATACAGCTATTTGACAGCTAAAAATAAATCAGTAAAGTTCTGCAACAATGTAGAAAACTTGAAACTCTGAGAACTGAACCGAAATGAATAAAAAAAAACGACTGTCTGGTTTCAGTATCTGTCTTCACTCTTCTGGCCAACACAAAACATGCCAGTTTGGCCGACTGATTATGTTAGACAGTTCCAGCATAAGATACGCGTAGAGCAATATGTCCTTATTCATGTTTTCATTGATTTATGGCGAAAAAAATACGAAGCGAGGGGAATCTTTGAAGGCGGTTGTCACTGATAGAACTCAAGGCAAATAAATCTAACCAAGTCACTCAAACTGAGTACCTCGAGACCACCATGTTTATGATCAATATGAAAGACAAAGGGTGGGCGAGTCTAGTACATTCTGTAGTGACAAGGAGATGAAATAATAAATGGGCAGGTAGGAAATAAACCACGGTTAGAAAAACAAAGAGAGGGTGGATAGCTGGCGATATTTTGTGAACAAATTTACAGAGAGGGTGGATAGCTGGCGATAGTTTGTGAACTACTTACAGAGGGGGTGGATAGCTGGCGATTGTTTGTGAATTACTTAAAGTAAGACACCAGAAAGAGACGAGCAGAGGCATGCATAACTAGCAGCGCCCGGGCGTGGACTCTGGAAATGCCGCCCTAGTCCCGTGTCAAAAAGTACTAAAGTACGTTACATGTCGCCCTTGACTTGTGGCAGACAATTATTTTGCTGAAGAGGAGCGTGTGTCCCTGCGGTGATAGTTCTCAAATGTCCTTTAAACAAATGTTTAATTTATGGAACATAAATAAATAAAATTAGGTAACAAAATATTAACAACAGACAATTAATGACAGCAATCGAACCAGCAATTGTAGCGATTCAACTGTATTAGCAATTGTAGTGGTTCAATAGCTGTCAATAAAATTATGCTTCATCTACCCAGTTACTTTCAACAGGTTAATTCTATTTAATCTCTCTCTCTCTCTCTCAAACACACACACACATACACACACTCACACACACACATATATATTCTAATATTCAATTGATATTACAATATTACTGTAAAGCGCCCCAATTATTATTATAAATAAAAACTGAATCCTACTTCCATCTGCCCCAGCAACACTCAAGCTCTGTACAGGAATCTTTGCTATTTTCTTTACCCTCCTCACAAACAGCATACGTTTATCCGACATGGTGATGGGGGAGGGGGGGGGAGAGAGAGATTTAAAAGCTCTAGCTCTAGAACTTTATCAAAAAAGGTATGGCGCACACACCACTGGAAGCCGTAAATTATTTTTTATTTTTTTAATGACATGCTGCATGTGATGATACAAAATGAAATGTTGTTGATATAACTTCTCTTCTATGACAACTTTTTTCAAAATTATTTTATCATTAATTACATACAATATTTTTTATTCATGTGATGTTTGTTTCACTGGTTTTTTTTCTTCGTCAGTTTGTTTGTCTGAATTCTTCATCATGTTACATCTCACGAATATTATGTATCCAAGAATTAATATTCATTGAAACAACAGGGAAAAAAACATTTTACCTTGATTTTATTTTTGTCATCTAATACAGGTGACCCCAACCCCCGGGCCATGGACCGGTAGCGGTCCGAGCATCAAAAGGTACCGGGCCGCCCATTCAATCATTTTCTTTTTATTTACTGTTGTGTATTCTCTCGGGATAGTGCGATTCCATGGACGAGAGGTTAACCTGGTGCTGAGAGGCCGTGAGCGGCAGTGACATTGTATAGATCAAAACAATCTAAAATATAAATAATCAACGTTCCCCCTCCCCAAGCGGTAGGCGGTGAAATTATCAATTGTTGACCGGTTGGGGACCACTGGGTTTAAAATTAAATTTGCCCAGGTCTGGAGAGAGAGGGTTGCAGCTGGTACATTTCACCGCTGACAATAAAAATGGCCCACAAAACCCGTGCCACCCGATGTTAATCATATGTGCAATTAGAAAATTACATTTTTACTTCATTATTTTATTTGGAGTGCACAAGACTTTACTGTACTATAGAAGTAATATAGATATACAATCAATGCACGTGAATCCAGTGCTTTATTTTCTGGCAAAACGCACTTTTTTTCCGTAGGCCCTATTCCAGAATGTACTTGTGTAAAAGTAAATATTGGTTTCATACGTTAGTCACTAGACTAGATCCTTGTGTACTGCTGGGTAAAATATATTATGTAGCGCACACCATCATCATCTCTAGACCCATCACTTTATCATATCTAGACCCATCACTTTATCATTTCTCTTTGTATTTAAACATAAATACGTCAGAGAATGATATTCAGTGGCCAGAGTATGATATTCAGGATGATGTTCCATTGTTCCGTTTAAAATTATTTACTGTAAAATTCTATTTATTGTATATGTAGTGTTGTGGGTTAGCCTACAGTTTATCTAAATGTCAAGTTTATAGTTTTAAATAAGTATAGACTACTGTAGACCTAGACAGTTTTATAAATTAGTGAGTACATAGATATTTTACAGTCCTTTCTTAGAACTGGGTATTGTTCAGCGGTGGGATTCAAAACTTTTGACAACAGATAGGCCTACATTGAAGATGCAGACATCGTACACTGTATTATATTACAAGTTAAACATTATTATAGGTCTTACAATAAATAGTTTATATATCTTTAACGACCGGTTCGCAAGACTCGTGAAATGTCAAGCACAGTTTCGTGAGAACCGGCTGAATGTCTATTGGAAGATGGGGGCCACAGATTAGATATCATAATATCTAATCTTTGACGGAGGCCTTTATTTGTTTTAAGCTTTGAGTCGATAAATAATTTAATATTGATTAAGTAGACTCATATTTTTCATGTGTCAGAGCAGTTGAAAACAAATTTTACTCGCGTCTTAAATGATATCGTCAGTAGTTTTTATCAACAATCATTTTATAATCAACTTTATCAATTTCATTTTTTAAGTCATATTTTTTTATATACAGTAAATATAAAAATGTTAAAGGCTGAACACTTTCTGTCAAGTCATAAGGTCAAGCTCTCTACATCAGATTTTTTTCTAGCTCTCTACATCAGATTTTTTTCTATCTTAATTTGGAGATGGTGCAGATAAAATTCGTTGTTTATGTTCTCCGGCGAGAAGTTACTTTAACTCAGCTCACAGCGCCATCTACCAGCTCATACCACCATCTAGCAAAGTGTGATAATTCGTTATCAGATCATTGACGTCATGCGTCATCGTCCGTTTTTAAACTTGATATCATTGGTTCTTTATTTATTTATTTTTATTTAAAGTGCTGTAATATTTTTTTTAAGTTTAGTTAGGGGATTTAAAAAATAAAAATCAAGAAGATGAAATATTTTTATGGTATGATTTTGTCGTGAGATGTGGTGGGGGGGGGGGGAGAATCTGACGTATGCATGAAGTAAGAACTAAGTGCAGGTTACTTTGCAGTGATTATGTTGTTGTCTATTTTCATCTCATAGTTCTCATCAATCAAATTCATTTCCTTGGTTTGCTTGTTGATTTGTTTTAAGTAAATGAGTTCCGAGATATTGTGACAACGTATTTTTCATTTCATTGAATAAATTGTAATAATTTTGTCCCATATCAAAACACAACAGTTTATATCTCTATTTATAAGTACTCACGTAGCCTAATAAAGTAAACCTCCTGTTATATCTCTATTTATAAGTAGTCACGTAGCCTAATAAAGTAAACCTCCTGTTATATCTCTATTTATAAGTACTCACGAAGCCTAATAAAGTAAACCTCCTGGTTTTTTTCTTTTTTTTTCTTTTTAACTCCTGCAGGATCATGGGGCCTCAACGTTATCGAGCCAGCGGACACAGTTGGGGGGGACCCATGACATTCCCGCCTCTTTTACACTTTCGACTGTTCCACGTCTGTCTTGATCTCTCTTTTTCCTATTGCTTTTTCCAATTCTTTTCTAGTATCATTATCAACTGGATTTTGGAGAGTGTGTCCTATCATTCGCCAATTTTGTTCTTGATTTCTTAGCTAATGGGCAATTGTTTAGTTCCGCGGTTCTCTACCACCTATGCAGGGGTACGCATCGACATATAATTTTCGTTTATACCAACCAAGAATTTGAAGAAGGTCACCAGTTTGTTGCGTCGACTCATCACCAAACCATACGCCCAAGTATACCATTACACATGTAAGCAAAGTTCATTATGAAAATACGTATATATTCATTCGCAAACTTGGGTGTGAGAGGTAACCGCAGAGGCGCAGACATACTTTCCCTTGGGTGTGAGAGGTAACCGCAGAGGCGCAGACATACTTTCACTTGGGTGTGAGAGGTAACTGCAGAGGCGCAGACATACTTTCACTTGGGTGTGAGAGGTAACCGCAGAGGCGCAGACATACTTTCCCTTGGGTGTGAAAGGAAACCGCAGAGGCGCAGACATACTTTCCCTTGGGTGTGAGAGGTAACCGCAGAGGCGCAGACATACTTTCCCTTGGGTGTGAGAGGTAACCGCAGAGGCGCAGACATACTTTCCCTTGGGTGTGAGAGGTAACCGCAGAGGCGCAGACATACTTTCACTTGGGTGTGAGAGGTAACCGCAGAGGCGCAGACATACTTTTCCATCCTCTGGTGTACAGTCGCGAAGAAAGTTGAGATCCACTACTCGTGATATGGCGGAGTGATTTATAAGTAAAAAGTTTGTCGTTTGTTTGTAATGTGGTTTCCCACCAGCCATGTTTGAAATCAATATAGGAGGAAATATTTGCCATCGTATTAATTTAGCAATTAAGGAGAAAGCTTCCGATTGCCAGATATGTATTAAGTATTAAGTATTACTCTGGTCTTGCCTTGGCCTTTCGATGCTATGGTTTGTTCATTCTTTCCAATTATTGTCCGGTTTGTCCGTACTTTCCACGTATTGTCAACTTCGTCAGTACTATCCACTTATAATCCAGTTTGTCCGTACTTTCCACGTATTGTCAACTTCGTCAGTACTATCCACTTATAATCCAGTTTGTCCGCACTTTTAGCATCAGCAGTTTGTTTGCCTGATTAGCATTTGCCCTTTCAATTTTTTGCCGCAATCTAATGGCCAGTGCAATGAAACATTTGTGAGCAACTGTGTAATGAAACACATTTCATTTATAGAAAGTGAGACTTTGAGCAAAATTTCAAAACAAATTTGATACACACTATAGATATATGTTAGGCCTACATACTATATGTATTTTTAACTACTTCTTGGTTTTAATTTTTCAGTCATTCTGGGGGGAAATTGATCACGTGGTCGTAGAAAAAGTTTTCTCTCATATTGATGGAGAAGGGGGAGGGGGGATAGTTTGCATTTTTATTCCCCTTGTCCCTATTCATTTTTGATTCCATATTTGTCCGTACTTTTTCCCACTGCACCCTCTTCCCAACCTGAAAAGTGCAAAAACATTGAACAGCGCCCTATTGGCGCCCTGTGGGGGGGCGCACAACCCAAAGTACCCTTACTACACTAGTGTCCCACATGTACAGTTGTGGTGTTTTTTTATGATGACTTGAACTTTGAGTAATCTAGCATCCAGAACATCGTGAGCTTTGAATAATCTGGCGAAGGTGTAAAGACCAACACATCATAAACATTTATAGGATTCCTCGAGCCATCTTAGGATTAGATTAAGTTTTGCCGTAAGTCAAAGTTTTTATTTTACTATTGACGCAAGTAAAGATAAAATAATGTTTCCAGACCACCATAAAATATATAGGCAATGAAAGTGGAAGTGGCTGGTGGACTTAGAATAAAATTTGTAACTATGTTCAGAGGCGTAAATAGAAGAGGGGCGGTTTACCACGGGCTGAAATTTATCTCTTGTCGGAGCGGAGGGGGGGGGGGCAGAGTGATGGGATACCTCAGAATACGAACTTAATCGGTATGAACTTGTTCGAATCCCAAATCGTTCAAGTTTTAAATCAATTTTCCCTTTATAAATGGTATATTAAGATTTGATTTAAAAAAAAACACGATTTTCCACACAGAAAAATTGCCACTGGCCTTACTAAGGTACAGCAATCATTCTGACACACCCACTCTGTCGCCCTATGGTGGTGGCATCAGCCGTGCTTAATAACTTCAGAATCCGAGATAAATTATTCCAATTCCAAGTCAAAATCCAATGATATAAAATGGATAGATCCTACTAAAAAATCGATTATCAACATTTTTTGCTACCAAAACAAGAGCGGCACACTCTGCGGAACTTAGTTAAAGGGATAACTCTGCCACCATGGGATTGGAAGGGGCTAGCCGCATCTGTTGTGCTGAAATACGATGAAACATCAGAATCCCTTTATAAGACTTCAGAATTGGATTGAGCTGTCGCATTATCCAAACAAACTAGTTTTCTTTTTTTTCCCCCGCCGGCGGGCCTTTAATGTACTTAAATACAACATTGCAGGCATTAAGTACAACATTGCAGACATTAAGTATAACATTGCAGGCATTAAGTACACCATTGCAGGCATTAAGCACAACATTGCAGGCATTAAGTACAACATTGCAGGCATTAAGTATAACATTGCGGGCGTTAAGTACAACATTGTAGGCATTAAGTACAACATTGCAGGCATTAAGTACGACATTGCAGGCATTAAGTACACCATTGCAGACATTAAGTACAACATTGCAGGCATTAAGTACAACATTGCAGGCATTAGGTACAACATTGCAGACATTAAGTATAACATTGCAGTCATTAAGTACAACATTGCAGGCATTAAGTACAACATTGCAGGCATTACGTACACCATTGCAGACATTAAGTACAACATTGCAGGCATTAAGTACAACATTGCAGGCATTAAGTACAACATTGCAGGCATTAAGAACAACATTGTAGACATTAAGTACAACATTGCAGACATTAAGTACAACATTGCAGGCATTAAGTGCAACATTGCAGGCATTAAGTACAACATTGCAGACATTAAGTATAACATTGCAGGCATTAAGTACAACATTGCAGACATTAAGTACAACATTGCAGGCATTAAGTACAACATTGCAGACATTAAGTACAAGGTATTGTATTCCTGCTTTTTTAGCTTTAATACATCTCTTAATCTAACAGTATAATATTATTTTATAGGAAAGATACTGTAGACTTTCAACTATGCGACCTAGTTTAGCGAACTGGCATTCCCAATATTGCAGAAGAATTATATATATAGACCGTAGATATATACATGTACATTAGGGGTATGACTAAAATATAAACCTATATCCCCCATATCTTATTTGGTGGAGCTTTGTATCACAAATAAAGAAAATTACAGTTAAAATACTAAATGCGGTTATGACATACGATTTACTGGAAGTGTGGAGGGTAACCTTTTTTTAACAGTTGAGGGTTGTTATTGATATTGTGTGTAATGATATGATAAATATCCACTTATGACAGTATGGGGAAAAAAGAATAATGAAAAATATTTTTAGTCATATACCTAATGTACTTAAGTAAATGCCTTACATATACAAATAAAATAAGCCCATTTTATAACTGAAACTCTATTCAATCATTTTATACTAGTTGCAAGTACCCGGCTTTGCCCGGGTTTAAAATAAGGTTTTCTGTTTACCTTTTGTTTTCTCCCTACCCCCTCTCTCCCTCCCTCCCTCCCCCTCTCTCTCCCTCCTTACCCCCTCTCTCACTTTCTCTTTCCCTCCCTCCCTTTCTCCCTCCCTAACTCTCCCATCTCCCTCTCTCTCCCTATCTCCCTCCCTCCTTCTCTCACCCCCGTCCCCCTCTCTCCACCTTCCTCCTCCCCCACTCTCCCTCCCTGCCCCCTCTCTCTCTTTATCTCTCACTCCCTCCCATTTCTCCCATCCTCTCTCTCCTTCCCTCCCCTTTCTCTCCCTCCCTACCCCCTCTCTCCCTCCCTCCCTCTCCCTCCATCATTTCTTCTCTCTCCCTCCCTGCCCCCCTTTCTCTTTATCTCTCTCACTCCCTCCCTACTCCCGCTCTCCCTCCCTTCCTTTCTCTTTCCTTCCCTCCCTTTCTCCCTCCCTCTCTCTCCAACCCTCCCTCTCCCTCCCTCCCCCTTTATCTCCCCTACCACCTCCCTCCCTCCTTCTCTCCCCCTCTCTGCCCCCTCCTTCCCTCTCCCTCCCTGCCCCTTCTCTCTTTATCTCTCTCCCCCCTCCCTCTCTCTGTACAATTAAACGTCAAATTGCGCTTCTTAAATAAACAGAAAACCTTATTTTAATCCCGGGCAAAGCCGGGTACTTGCAGCATGAAAAAAAAAACAACAACAATATTTTTTTTCCGTCCCTAACCCTTTCTTCTCCGTCCGTTCACTTAGTGCGCGATTTTTATTTATAGTGAAGGCGATCCCATACCGTGAATACTTTAATATAGTAAAATACTAAAATAATTAATTACAATTAAACTACGCATTGAGATTGTATTAATAATGTTAATAATGTCACAGAAACATTTTAATTAACGTATTTTGGTTTATTAAAGTGCACCTTTAATTTTAATCTTCCGAATACATAAAACGAAAGGTAAATAGATATGACTATTGATTTCACCATGTTTACAATTGGAGTTTCCGGAAGTTACCCCTCTTTTAAAAATGTATCATTGGGAAATGACGTCACAGAGGAATTTTATCTATGGCGCCGTCGAGATTACTTTAATATAGTAAAATACTAAAATAAAAATAATTAATTACAATTAAACTACCCATCGAGATGAAACGAAACCTGTCCTATAACCTTCCCCATGTAATTATGTGTATGTGTAACAAATTTCACGCTATTTGGTTGTCTGGATCTTGAGTTATAAGGGAACAGACAGACAGACAGACAACAAATGCGTCTTATAAGTATAGAGATATTTATATTTCATTACTGCTAAAACTGTATATAATCGTTTATTTTATTGCGAATAAATGTTGTTTACTATGCCGGATAGTGTGGTACCGGATAATTGCGAGTACAATAGTCAAGAGTCTATACTGTACCTGTATTATATGCACTCATTCATATGTAGAAAATTTCGCATAGGGACCGATTAGCATTATTTGCTCTAGAGCCCAGAATTTCTCTCTGCCGCCCTACTCATGGGCCACTTTGGAAACGTCATTATGTTCATGTTTCTAAGTATTCATCATTGGATACGTCAATATGTTCATGTTTGTATGCAGTGGCGCAACCAGCAAAAAATGCTGGGGGGGGGGGGGGGGGGCTCACATATAGAAAAAAGACAGTTTATATAGTAAAATATGTATGATGATTTGGTCTAAGGGGGGCTCAAGCCCCCCTGCCCCCCCCCTGGTTGCGCCACTGTTTGTATGTATTCATCACTGGATACGTCAATATGTTCATGATTGTATGTATTTATCAATGTATCGTTCTGGCTCCCAATAAAGGTGACAAAACTCAATTCCTCCACCATGCAGGTCCAGCCAAGATACCGGGCCTCTAGATCTTTTAAAAGTAACTTGTACTCTTGTAAAAATAAAAAAATTTTTGTTTTTTTACAATCAAGTTAGCTACATCAAATTTTTTTTTCATTTAGTTAAAAAAGCCGTATAAAAGTTCTTTTATCAAAACTGTGTAAATAAAAGTAATTAAATATCAAAAGAACTGGCTCATTTTGATCCAAACAACACTCATTAAACAGCTGAATATTGTTATATTTGAGGGTTGGAGATAGGTCACATCTTTTGTTATAATCTTTTATAACGTGAAGAAACTCGTTGATTTTGTTGTATTAGTCAAATTAGATTTAAATTATTACATTTATGGGGCGAAGTTTGAAGTTTGTTATTTAACGTTAGATTTGAGAGGTGGGGAGTTACATTTATATTTGTGTTCTTTTATTTATAAATTTGTATTTTTTCGGGGGGGGGGGGGAAGGGGGAGTAAAAATTGATTTAATTTTCAGGTCACCTAAAGTTGACACTTATTGAATGGACGAACCATCACTCATTTGTTTTTTTTTTTTTAAAGTTGTTACCTCCCTTGCAATAATTTCCCATTTTTCGAACCAAATATTGGGTAGAATCGTCTGACACTGCTACTGTATCACGTGACTTAATGCGTATGTTGAAGACGTAACATTATGTTGATAAGTAACATGTTTATGGCCTCTTGATTCGTTAAATTTCAAATTCTAAAAAAAAATTACTTTGCATAGTCATTGTCTAAAGCATCAATGAGGTTATACTTAAAATAAAACACAAAACTAATTGAATGCTTTGCAATATTTACAATTACAACTGTTGTTTATATTGGGATTTTTATTTATGAGTCAATAAAAAATTATTGACTGTGACAGAAACATTCTGCAGTTTTAACCTAAAAACAATTTTGCATTAATGGGACATAACAAAAGAAACATTTCATCATACTGTTACTTTATATACAGTGGATTCCGCTTAATTAGGACACCGCTTAATTGGGACAGCCGCTTATTTGGGACAAATCTCAAAGAAACCAAACCAATAAGCCAATAGTAAATTTGTATGGTTAATTGGGACAGCCGCTTAATTGGGACAAAAAGCCTCGGTCCCGATGTGTCCCAATAAAGCGGAATCGACTGTACTTATTTCTATTTATGCGAAATATAGAAAGGAAAACATATTGCATCATGTAGCTCTTCTTTATACAAATAAATCAATTCAATATTTGCATCAACTTACAAAATATTTCAACTTATTTTTTTTTTGGCTTTGTTCAATTTCAATATCATGCCACATCATTGTGTAATCATTTCAGCCATTTATGGCATAATTAATCACCATTTTTTATATTCTGCCTTCTCGTCTTTATGGTGAACACTATTAAACAATTTAATTAGTTGTAATAAGTAAATGTATACTGTATGTTCATACCAAAAATATTTGTAATTATAAAACTTAACAAAAATATATACCAGAAAAAATAAATCATAACTCTTAAAACATCTTTTACAAAAAAAAATCATTAAAATTGAATGATATAATTGACAATATGACCAATTTATACTAAGATATTGTGCTATTGGAATGAATGTAAGTACATGTAATGTAGAAGAAAATTTTGCAACAGAACTGAATATAATTTTCTGGCTGCATGTGTCAAAGGATCAGAAGAACTCCTTTTACTATGGAACATCCAATCACTAGATATTTTATCCAAATATCCAAAACAATTACTTACAAAGAAATTCTGTCACAGTTAAAAAAAAGTGTCGTAACATTACTAAAATCAAGAAGTTTGAACAAAATTGAATTAGTGTTATAATATTATAGGTCCAGCAAATAAAGTGAGACCACATACACTGTGTTCACCAGAGATGAGGCATTCTGCCCAAAATCGTATTTATAGAGATTATTTTATTTATATGGCCATCAAGAACTACAGGATCTTTACTTACTTTACTTTACTGAAGCATTTAAAACAGTTATGACCAACATTACACCACATCCTTGGTGACCACTTATACTGCAACAACTCATACTGTGACCACTTATATTTTTACAACTCATACTGTGACCACTTATACCTTTACATCTCATACTGTGACCACTTATACCTTTACATCTCATACTGTGACCACTTATACCTTTACATCTCATACTGTGACCACTTATACCTTTACATCTCATACTGTGACCACTTATACCTTTACATCTCATACTGTGACCACTTATACTTTTACATCTCATACTGTGACCACTTATACCTTTACATCACATACTGTGACCACTTATACCTTTACATCTCATACTGTGACCACTTATACCTTTACAACTCATACTGTGACCACTTATACCTTTACAACTCATACTGTGACCACTTATACCTTTACATCTCATACTGTGACCACTTATACCTTTACATCTCATACTGTGACCACTTATACCTTTACATCTCATACTGTGACCACTTATACTTTTACATCTCATACTGTGACCACTTATACCTTTACATCACATACTGTGACCACTTATACCTTTACATCTCATACTGTGACCACTTATACCTTTACAACTCATACTGTGACCACTTATACCTTTACAACTCATACTGTGACTACTTAAACCTTTACATCTCATACTGTGACCACTTATACCTTTACATCTCATACTGTGACCACTTATACCTTTACATCTCATACTGTGACCACTTATACTTTTACATCTCATACTGTGACCACTTATACCTTTACATCACATACTGTGACCACTTATACCTTTACATCTCATACTGTGACCACTTATACCTTTACATCTCATACTGTGACCACTTATACCTTTACATCTCATACTGTGACCACTTATACCTTTACATCTCATACTGTGACTACTTAAACCTTTACATCTCATACTGTGACCACTTATACCTTTACATCTCATACTGTGACCACTTATACCTTTACATCTCATACTGTGACCACTTAAATTTTTACATCTCATACTGTGACCACTTATACCTTTACATCTCATACTGTGACCACTTATACCTTTACATCTCATACTGTGACCACTTATACCTTTACATCTCATACTGTGACTACTTAAACCTTTACATCTCATACTGTGACCACTTATACCTTTACATCTCATACTGTGACCACTTATACCTTTACATCTCATACTGTGACCACTTATACTTTTACATCTCATACTGTGACCACTTATACCTTTACATCACATACTGTGACCACTTATACCTTTACATCTCATACTGTGACCACTTATACCTTTACAACTCATACTGTGACCACTTATACCTTTACATCTCATACTGTGACCACTTATACCTTTACATCTCATACTGTGACCACTTATACCTTTACATCTCATACTGTGACCACTTATACCTTTACATCTCATACTGTGACCACTTATACCTTTACATCTCATACTGTGACTACTTAAACCTTTACATCTCATACTGTGACCACTTATACCTTTACATCTCATACTGTGACCACTTATACCTTTACATCTCATACTGTGACCACTTAAATTTTTACATCTCATACTGTGACCACTTATACCTTTACATCTCATACTGTGACCACTTAAACCTTTACATCTCATACTGTGACCACTTATACCTTTACATCTCATACTGTGACCACTTATATCTTTACAACTCATACTGTGACCACTTATACCTTTACATCTCATACTGTGACCACTTATACCTTTACATCTCATACTGTGACCACTTATACCTTTACATCTCATACTGTGACTACTTAAACCTTTACATCTCATACTGTGACCACTTATACCTTTACATCTCATACTGTGACCACTTATACCTTTACATCTCATACTGTGACCACTTAAATTTTTACATCTCATACTGTGACCACTTATACCTTTACATCTCATACTGTGACCACTTAAACCTTTACATCTCATACTGTGACCACTTATACCTTTACATCTCATACTGTGACCACTTATATCTTTACATCTCATACTGTGACCAATTATACTGCAACAACTCATACTGTGACCACTTATACTGTGACCATTTTCATATTAAATTTTCAAAAATCTACTTCATGGTTAGCTAAATTGTGACATGATATTACCGAAATTGCATTTTAACTGATGTTGAGCCAAGGAATCAGAAAACGTTGCAGAAGGCTCATAATGTAAAAAAATATAACATGGACAATGGTGATGCATCGTTAAATTTTCTCTACCTACATTGAAAGCACTGGTATTTTTAAGGAATAAAAATATAACATTTAAAAAAAACTCCTTTTAAGTTAGCAATCTTTGCAGTCCTCTTAGAATAGATGGTTTACTTGTATTGTTTAAATGACATCTGGAAAATATAAAAGAAAACAATTAAGCATTTAATTTTCTATTAAATATGTTACTTTTTATTTATTTATCTGATATAATAAAAAAACATAAATGTCCATAAACAAGTTAAAACTTTTTGCTAAAATACTAGACTTATGATATCATAAGCATATTCATAGTATAAATATATATATATATATATATATATATATATATATATATATATAAATGTTTAGTCATTAATTTCACCAGAGTTTAACCTGTCATATCCCTAGAATATGACCAAGCCAAATTTGAAACATTATTTTTAAAGTATTTTACTTACATTTCTGGGTTAGCTGTAACAACAGTGGATGCAGTGCTAAGTAAAGAAGATTTAAAAAAAATGATTTACCATAATTTTAAACTAATTAAATTATTGGTAGAGCTGCATACATGTAGTGCTTATTAAAAAAATTCCCAATCTTGAACATGAAACTATTGAAACACTTAATACCCAAATACACAACAAAGTCTTTAGCAATGTAAGTTCTAAAAACTTCAAAGTTTGCTTACTCTGGTATTTTCATTAAGCTGATAAGTGATGTGGCTCTCTGTGTTAAAATGTCTTTGGTGGAACTATTGAGTAGGATGAGGTTTTGTTGTTTGGTAACTTTAGTCAGACAAAGGATAGCTCGTGGTATCAGATCATGACTTCTGCAAGCAAGCTAAGCACAAAGAAAAATGTATTTAATATCAGTAAATGAATGAACAACCAACTCATAATCGTTAATTTTTCCGATAGCACGATTCCTAATAAATATCAAACTAAAAAGCTAAATCAAACTTAACTTTTAAATAGTTATAAAGCAAAAGACTTAATTAGGGAGCACTAATGGTTTTCTATATATAAATCATTTAAAAAAAGAAAAGTTCAATGAACTAAATAAATATCTGCAAAGTTTTTTATTTATGTCCTTTAACATTTTTTTCTTAAAAGTTATAAGCAATGATTTATATATTAATTTCTATTTGGTAAGGTCTTTTCCATGTTTCCAGGAATTCAAATATTGATATGTAAAATGTTTTACATTGTTCCTTTCTTTAGCTCAAAGTATAAAAGAAATAAAGAGCTTTCTTATTAAAGCAATTCAGCTAATGTTAACAAAATGTTTACAAGTGAGTCTTAAATACTCAAAGAGTAACTGTAAGTAGCAGGGCTGGGGTGTCGGCAGAAATATTTGTCGACACCGACACCAGTGTCGGCATTCCATCAGCTGCCGACACTAACACAAGTGTCGGTATTGCATTTGCCACAGACACCAATGTCGATAATCTATCATCCGCCGACACCGACACCTGTGTCAGTTTTCTAACAGCCGCCAACATGGGGGCAGGGGGCTAAGGGAAATAACTGTGTATTTTTTTCCTTGCTTATACATGTACCTCATACTATTTATAAAGATGCACGTCTAGTAATATATTTATACTCTTTTTTTGCTACCAATATTTTTTATATTAAATGTATACTTTCAATAAACAATACATACTTAGTGTGTTAAATATATTGTGCTATAGTGAAGTAATCTTCAATCAAATTTAGTAGTTATAAATCTACATCAGTGATCTGTGATTTTGCAGTATGTCCATTACGATGAAAAAAAAAAGTTACCAATTGTACATGTAACATTGAAAGGTCACAAAAAACACTAGATATGGACATCAAGAGTAGCTGCAGTGAACACATTGAAGTAACAGATGTGTATGGTCTACTTAAAGATATGCCAGAGTATGCCGGATGTTATTTTTATACTAAATCTGAAGCGGCCAATTCGCTACCTTTAATTAATTCCCATTTATGTCTAGGCTTATGCTCAAATATTGGTCAAGATTATTGTCAACGATTGCCTAAGTCAGTCACTGCAAAGTATGGACATATCCAATAAAACTAGAGCAATGATGCTTGGAAGTTTAAAAGAGGCCATTCAGAGTATGCAGAATGCTGAAATAAAATCATGGCAAAGCTACAGACAAAGATAAAAGATGGATGTTCCAGACTTATTTTTAGAAAAGAGAGAGATGTATGAAGGCACTACATACTTAACAGTTAATAGAGGAATAATTGTTATTTTACACCTGAATTAAGATTGAAATATGTAAAAAAAACTCGCACATGACGCCTCAATAGCTAGCTAAGGACTGGGCTTAGTTGGTAAGGTGTTAGTTGCAAGTTAACTTTGATTGTAGGAACATTGTAGGAACATTTGAAACAGGTCAGTCGTTGAGGTTCTAAAAGACTTGAATAGGTTTATGTATAATCTTTCTCCAACATGGGTATAAATAGAGAGATGCAAAATGAACATTTCTAATGATATACAATGATACAGTTAATAATAGTGTGAACATAGCCAGTAGCCTTCCTATCTGCTTTCAGTCACAATTATGTTAATTTTGACAAGTCGTTGTACTGTAGAGAATCTCGCTTTGGAAAATAATACATTCGCTGATAAACAGATTTACCAAGTATTTATTTAAAAAGAAAAAAAAAAGAACTTGATGAACACTTAAAATTAAAGATTGCCTAAGAACTGTCCGACGTTGTTCTGAATTATTTAATTAAAGTTCTAGTATTTTTTCCCTCACGTTATTGGGACAAGTTTTTGCGCCGACACCGACACAGTACAAATGCTGACACAGAGCAAAGTAAAAATGCAGACACTGACACCAGGCAAAGTACAAATGCCGACACCGGGCAAAGTTCAAATGCCGACACCGACCCCACGCAAAGTACAAATGCCGACACTGACACCGGGCAAAGTACAAATGCTGACACCGACCCCACGCAAAGTACAAATGCCGACACTGACACCGGGCAAAGTACAAATGCTGACACCGACCCCACGCAAAGTACAAATGTCGACACTGACACCGGGCAAAGTACAAATGTTGACACCGACCCCACGCAAAGTACAAATGCCGACACTGACACCGGGCAAAGTACAAATGCTGACACCAACACCAGACAAAAACTGCCGACACTGGCTACCCAGTCCTGGTAAGTAGTACACTTAACTTTAAACAAAATAAAGTAAAACATTAAGAAGTAAAAGGAATTTTGATTCTAAGATAAAAATAAAATGAATCACAAGTAGAAATACACATTTAATGCCATCAAGTTTTTTCAATTAAGGTATAAAAAACAAAGGTCATAATGAAAATTACCTTGGTTAAAGCTGACATCAAAGCAGAGAGTACTTTAGCAATACCTGTGTCAAATTCTGAGAAGCTGAGCTGACTTAAAAGTTCATAGGTAAGAATTTCAAGGCACTCATAAAATTGACCAACTTTATCAGTAGTATTTTCCAAATTAACTTGACAACCATACTCTCCTACAGCATAAATCTTTAAAAAAAATTAAAGCAAGAATTTTTAATCTAAGAATGAATCTGACCATTTAAAAAATGTAACTCAATGATGGAACAAATAAAGTGCTTTGTTTATTATTAAGGAAATAAAAAAAATGAAATGTTTTCAACTAAAAACAGAATTCAACTTACAAGATTAACATATATATGAATTCGTCCAATCATATTAGCTGTTGTCTGTAAAAATTCTATTATCTCCTGATGCTGTAACGAAATGATTACTGGAAAAGCTTTGCAGAGTTTCAATATTTTATCTGCAAGAATTCTGGAGAAAAAAAATGAGTTTTAGTTATAAAACATGGATTACTAAACTACACAATGCCATTTCATCCTACCCCCCCTACCCCAGCAATACTTAATTTGGTCAGCAAGTGAGGCTGTTGTACATTTGAAATTTTAATACATGTATTATGTTTGGAATACTTGGAGATCATTGCTAAAAATATTGTATTATTTATGAATTTATTTAATATGTTACAAATTTATAATATTGCCATGGGAGATTGGGATAATAACCTGGTTGTTATTTGTTGATGTCAGACTAACTTTAGTGGGTGTGGAGTCGCATCTGAACATCTTATTTATAGTGAAAAAAGGGGGTGGGGCAACAAACAAGCAGTTAAGTGTAAAAAGAAATAAATAGGAATAGGTTAATGGCAGGGGTACTTGTGTGGGTGGCAGACAAAAATTTAAAGTCAAAGTATCAGTTGATTGTGGGCGGGATGTGCATTAATTAAGTTCACACCAACTTGGTATACAGGAAGACTTGTGCTCCTGGATGGAGCTTGATTCATATCTGTAATAACCATAGTCAAGGAGAAAGTTATACTGTTAAGAGCCAGAGGTGGGACTTAAACTAGTAGAAAGTCTAAAAGTGGGGTAAGATACATTTATTTTCGAAACGACATTGTGGAATATAAAATGTGCTTGACCTGCATGGTGTGATGATACTTAATAATTACATTTTGATTGGATGTCTCGAATTAATATGGCAGTCTCTTCTCCACGTTTCAATGTTCCCAAATAAATTGTCCCAGGAAAAAGTGTCTGGATTTAAGATTAGGTATTTAAGATTTATAAATCATGGATGCTAAGCCAGTGATTTTAGTCTTATATAAAATGTATTAAGTTTGTGAGAGAGAAAGGAGAATAACATCTGAAGGTTAGATAGAAAAAGTGAATTGTGTGTTGTTGAAAGTAGACTTTGTATAACCTTTGAAAAGCAATACATGTTTTTCTAAATGAAAAAAAAGAGCTGATCCACAGCAATCAGATCCTACATGGCTGTCAAAATTGTACTTTTTGGTTGACATCACATCTCACATGAATAAACTGATCTTGAAGCTTCAGGAAAAGAATAACCTCATCAGTGATTTTGGCAAAATTATTAAAAGATTTATTATCTGGAAAACTGTCATTTTTTAAAGTATTTTTTCATTGTTTCGAAGAACTGTGCGCTACTATCACTGAATGTCAACCTCAATTGTTCTGTAAAAAATGTATCACTTGAAAAAGCATGTTTCAGAGAGATTTTCAGAACTTGACAGATGTGAGTGAAATTTTTCGGCTCACAGAAACTATTTGATTGTAATTTTGATGATGTGCCAGTTGAACTAAGTTGGAGCTCATTGATTAGCAGCAAGTCTTTTTAAAATAGTAGCAAAGAGAAAGTCAGCTATTTGAAATTTTACAGCTGCTTACCTGATGCTGTGTTTCAGATATCAAAAAACATTGCCACTGGTATGGCATCAGTGTTTGGAGCAACTAATGCATGTGAGCAATCATTTTCAAAAATGAAGTATGTGAAGTAACACATTAAACAAGACTGAAAGATGAATATTTGAAAAGAACTCTCTTGATTGGAAGTAACAATTACAAACCAAACATTGAGGAAATCTTGAAAGTCAAACATCAGCTTCATAAATCTCAATAACTTTTTTCTGCTTAGCTTTTTATACTTGGAATATGCACAACATTTATGATGTTAATATGTTTTCGCTAACGTAGCCTTCTTTAAAAATATTTTAGAAAATAGTTTGGTTGTCATTTACGATCAATGTGTAATGCTAAATCTAGTTATTTTTTTCCGATCTGGCCTGCGCTCGTCATTTTTTCACCTATCCCGCCCATGATGAAAAAGATTTGGTGACCCCCAGAGTCATATAATTCTAATTTCATTTTTAAAAAATACTGCAAAATATTAATATTTTACCGTATGTAAATTTTTTTATAAAGATTTATTTACCATTAAAAACACTTCAAAAAGAATAAAATTCACAGATAAATAATAAGACCTACTTGTGTACATCCTGGATCAGTTCTGGTACACTGTACAACAGTCCTGATCTCTCTAGTATTACTGGAATCACAAGTGAAATAAATGAAGCATCTCCAAAGGACTCAACAATGTCAAACCAAATTCTAAAAAAGAGATACAACCAAATATGAAAAATCCTTCCAGTTTTAAATCAGTTAATGCTTCTGGAATGTTTCATTCAAAAAGGTAATAAAATAGTTGACAGTAGTGAACTAGGACAATGTAATAATTACACTAATTTTATCAACAATTCTGCACTAAATATTTTATAACATTATTTTAATATCTTCGCAAAACAAACACCAATTTTTACTATTAAATTTAAAAATAATCAGGAAAATATTCATTAAGATATTTTTACATTTATTTTTTTTAATCATTGTTTGATTACGAATTTGTGAAAAAAGTGGATGTAATATGTTTCTTACACATTTCAGCTTTGAAAAAAAAAACACATGTATATGAATTCAGTGTTCTTAAATTCTTTCGACTTTACCTGAGTAATACAGGTACCAGCTGACAGCAAACCATAACTCTGGTGTTTCCTTTGACATCTTTCAAAATAGAATGAAGATCAACAAGCCTTGTTAAAAATAAAATTTGAATTAAACAAAATTAAAAATTAAATGAATAAAATTTTTAAAATATCAGAAAATATTTAAATGTCTCATGTTTTAGGCTTATTTAAAAGATACTGTAAAGAACTGTCAAACGGAAAATATTTGTTTGTTCTAGAAATAACAAAATGACATGAATGTTTCAAAAAAGTTTTCTTTGCTTGCAAGGAGAATAACATTTTTTCTATCCTATAATAATTCTACACATCGTCTGCCCCGATGGCCCGTTAGGGCTAAGGGAACTTTTTTTTTTTTATATAATAATTAACTAATTAATTAAGCTAAAAGTGTAATAGTATTTAATGAAGACAAATTTTAATGGAATCTGAGAGAGTCAGATGCAACAGAAAAGACAAATATTTTTTTTTTTTTTGCATTAAGTGCTGCAATAAAAAATTTTAAAAACCTGTCTATGGTATCTCCTTGATGACTCTCACAACGAGTCATATAATTGAATAAAGGTCTATAACGTGCACTGTTAAAGGCCTCCAAGGAACTGGCCGGTTCAGAACCAATGAATGAAGTTAATTCCTCTTTCTTTGATCGTTCAATTACTTCTAGAGCAGCTGTCATGCACGGTAAATCCAATATTAAATGCAAGAGCTGAGGAAATTTAATTTAAACAATTTTTTACTTTCACAACATGAGAAAGAACTCAATTATATGGCACCTATACCTATGAACCTAATACATGAAGATTTTTCCAATGTCACCACTCTAGTAATTAACTATAAATAATCACCTCAATAGAAGTTTCCATATTCATCATTGCAGGAAGCAAAATAGAAAATTCTTTAATGAAAAGTCTTGGATGCCAAGCTAAAATCTGATTCACAAAAAAGTAAGATAATATATGTACTGTATATACTCATTAAGTAAAATAGCTTTTATTTAGATACACTTTATTCTACCATCAAATTTTTTATACTTGCTATTACACCGTATTTTCAAGACAAAAAAACATTAAATTTAGTTTAATTCATAAAAATCTGCCAAAATAGAAGTAACCTTGAATAAATTAGGAAAATAGTCTGTAAGTATCTCTGTACTGTGTGCAATGTGATGAAGATTCTTGCAGAGAAACTCCAGTGTATCATACATGAGGCCATCATTACTAAACTGTTTAGCAATTACTGTAGTAAAATAGCTTTTGTAAGATTCTTGAGGAGCATACACAACAGATGAACCTAAAAATAATAAAAGCAGCAAACTTAGCAATGGTATAAAATAAGTTCATCTTGAAAAAAATCTTGATTTTCAGATCTAATTATCTTTTACAAACTAAGATATATTCAGTTTGAGTATGTTTCTTCATGTCAATTACGTACTTATTATAACCTATAACAGTTATATACAGTATGAAATGGACATGATAGTGAGGAAGGTTTGATATCAGTCTGAGATGTTTACCTAACTCTGGTATATTTTATATAGAGTCTTTTCCACATTGCCATCAACTCATAGCTGGCAAAGTGTCTATAATGGCTGGTATGAAATTGAATAAAACGTGACTTCAGATTTATAAATTCATAGCCACCAAGTCACAATCAACTAACAATAAATTTTGTGAGGAGATGAGCTTATGTGTTTTAATTAGACTGTTTTCCGCTACACTGAATTTAAAAGTCAAAAACAGTCAATGTTCCTAAATACACCAGTAGATCACCAAAATTTATTTAAACATTCAATACACCTAAAATTTTGTTCATATCAACATCTTGCATTGAATCAAACACATGAGGGTGAATTATTTAAAACTTTATTGTTTTAGTTATGTATGGGAATAGCAGTTTATGTTACATATAATACACTATATTTTGTACTATCTGGCCTTACAAGTGAGAAAAGACTACTTACTATGGTTAAGAATAAATTGGAGTATGCGAATCAATGCTGGAGATGCTGGATTCTCCTGTGCCAGTTGGCTATTTATTTTTTTAACTTCATGAAAGACACGAGCAGTTTGATCTTTGTCCAGGTCACATAATGAATCCAAAATGCGAACACATTCTGTCAAACACTAAAAACAGCAGTATGCATGGTTAGAAAAAATATATCAAGGAATAATTTAAAAAAAAAAAAATATTAAAAACTGTACCTTATCTAAATTTTCACTTTGTCTGGCATAATTATAATGTGCTTATAAGTTTTACAGGCATTTTCTTAACAGTTTTTTTTATTAAACTGAATTTAAAAATTATTTAAAATACAAAATTATCCAATTTTACATAATACAAGATATTTGTATCTTTGAAATTTCTGATTCTACTCACAGATGACTGAAGATCTGAGTCCGACTGAACTTTTGCTTCTGTAGAAAGTATTTGTTATTTTAAGTTCATTTATAAATACATTACAGTGTCAAACTAATTTTAATAGTTTGAGTTGACATTGTGCATTTTCAAACAATTTAAGTGATTCTTTTTTCTTTTTAAATAAATGAATGAAAAATTAGAAAGGAAACTTAAATGTACCATAATTTAAAAAAACTACAAGCATAAAATAAATTGTTTTTATATACACCAAATAACATTGAATTGCATCAGACACATCTTCTTTCTCTTCCTTTGGCTCTACAGCCCATTTAGGGCCCTAGCCTGCCATACTACTCTTCTCCACTTTTCCTGATCCATGGTCTTCTTCCTCCACTCTCTCACTCTTATGGCTTAAGGTCTCCACTTTCTCTAACCATCTACTTCTTGGTCTGCCTTTAGGCCTTTTCTCATTGGGTGTTGCCTTTTATATTGCTTTTGGACCTCTATTGTTTTTCCTTCTTTCTATGTGCCCTACCCACCTCAATCTATTAATTTTGATTTCAGCGCATCAGACACATGCAGGTAATAAATCTGTATTCTCAAAAAAAGTTACCTCGATAACAGATTATTGGTTTTTATTACAAGGTTACATTTTAAATTAGAATATGATCAAACCTTTCTTAATGCCATACTTTTAATGAGCAGAAAAATATGTATTTTATTAATCCTTTTTTTTCAATCAGTCATTTAAATGCAATCTATTTAACAATTAAGAATAGAACACTTCAGGTAAAACACAAGTTATTTTCCTTTCATGGTGTACACTATCAGACCGATATTGGTGAGGCAACCAAAGTGAAAAAATCATAAAAATGTGATTTTAGAATCACAATGACATAAACCTTTTTCTTTTCTATGTAACATAAAAACCCATAAAGGGAAATCCTCCAAACTCTAGAAAAATCACTTCACTCCTAAGGGTTTGAATCCAAGACATTCAGGTTGAAAAATAGGTTCATTATCATACACCATTCCCATTGCATAAAGGTGTATAATAAATGAACATAGAAAATTAGATCCTGTAGTAATATTTAAACTTACTTAATTCACACTGATCAAACACCCTTAGACAATAGTCAACCATTGATGTGACATTTTTTTTCAAAGTAGGTGACAGTTCAAAATCATCTTTCCTTCTTAATTCAACTGTTCTGGCCAACAATGTGAATACAACTGAAAAGCTCCATATGTTTAGCATCTGATCTTCTGAATAATATTGCCCTTAAAAAAAAAGACAAACAATAATATGTTTCTTCCTATAACATTCAGCAGAAAGATAAGTAATCTATTGCAAACTAATTTTATTCACAAAAGTTGATTACTATAATGTTTTAAACAGCTTAGAACCACCAGGGAGGCTATGTTGAGTTGACAAGAACAAGTCACGACTGCCCAAGATCAACATAGTTATGTTTTTTAAATGATAGAACTTAAAATTATAGTAAAAACTAATCAGCTATTAAGAAAGATTATTTTGTCTTGATTTTTAATAAATATGATATGTTGAAATTAATATTATAAGAGTACTAAAATATGCAGACCTTTGTATTCTCATCAGAAACACAAATAAGCATAATACATGTATTCTGAAAATTGCATTATTTCAAAGAAAAAGAGTTAAAATCAAAATCTAGCCGCTTTAAGAAAAATTTAATGATATATAACACCGATTATTGCTTTATTGAATGTAATACAAGTCACAAATTCTTAACAACATATTCAACATATTTAATCTTCGAAACATAACACTTCTTATTAACTTCTTCACTATCTTTAGCCACAAAGTTCATCAACTCTAACGCATCTAACACTCTAACAACTCTACATAACACGATCATCTACCCTCAAAACTCTCTCCAAACTAAACTTACACTCTCTTATATAGGCTAGACAGACACTGCACTTCTCATGTTACTTGTATTCCTCCACACCATTGTTCCTAGACTTTATTTAGTTGTAATACAGCCCTAACCCTGAACTCATGAACCTACCCAGTCTATGCATCTTCCTGAATTCTACTGTGACACTTTTCTTTATTGTCTAAATACTCTCTACCTTGTTAAAGTTAATGGGTTCTGTCTCCATTTCTATCCACCCGTCCCATATCCAATTACACTAAGCTGTTCCAAAACTTGAACTTAAATTTACCTCCGCTCTGACCTACTTTCATTGTTCTGGCTCAAGACTTAAATAAAATTTCAATTATTGTATAAAGTATTTAAATTATGGAGATAATTATGAAGTAATAAGACATTAGTAGTCCATAAAATATGTTATTTCCCTTACAAAAAATTTAATAAAATCGTGCATATTATGTAAGACTATCATACTGAATTTATTATGAATTGAGAGCATATTAATGATATTATTTTGTCATGTGCCTGACTTTACATTATCTTTACTAAAAGACTAAATAATTATTAGCAGAACAATTTTTTTTTCTTTAAATATAAAATGCATACATTTGAATTGGCACAAAAAAATCTAAATAAAATGAGACCTGACTGTATATCGAAAAAGAAACAAAATTAATGTTTACGAGTAAGTGCTGCTGCATTTTATGAATCATTAAAAATAATGAAATAATTTGTTTTTCATGGTCAAAATATCATATAGCCTGAACCTAAGATCATCCACCTAAATTGTGAGAGTAAAATACTTATTGTTATTTAGTTTTGAAATTGAGTGTTGTGAAAAAGAAAGCTGTTTAGTTTATATCCTACATTCAATACTATTAGAGAATAAACTGCATATTTGATGTGTTATGGACAAGGCATTAATATGTGATTTACAAAGCTTAAAAATATAAAATTTAGGTCGTAATATGTTCTTGGAATCATCCATTAAAAAAAAATATTAAAATTTTATATTTAGACAATGACAAAAAGTGTTTTGGGTCTTGATTACTTTTCCTTATTTTCCAGCTAAAATCCCATTAAAACAGCCCTGGTTTCATCTTACTTATTATATAAATCAACTATGAGTGAAAGTATGACAAAGATCTTAATGTTCTTACCAATACTTAAAATTGTAAAGATGTTCATATTAGATGAGCCATCAACTTCCGTTACTGCATTTTCATTATCTTTGCGAAATGGATTAATTGCATAAGGATTAGCAGCTTGCAGTAATGAAGATGAAGAAAGCCAAACTACCATTTTTTCCAACATAAACTCAATAAGAGTGACATCAGTTACTTGTACATTTCTAATGACAGACAGTATTACCAATAGTAATCCAGCTTTCTGTTTTTCAAAATCGCCAGAATCCAACCATCTAGAAAATGAAAATAAGTGAGTTATAAATTTCAGACTGATCATTAAAAATATAAATAAAGTGCAAACCAAATTAATGTAAAGCCCTAAAATTTTTTCTTAATTATGTGAATCACTATTCAGCCTAACAATGAGAATATAAAAGATAAAAATAAATTCTGTTTCGCTGACTAACCAGGTTTGTTAGATTAAATTCTATTTGTTTTCAAAGGATTTTATATTCATATTTAGAAGCCGTCAAAGATGATTGAAATTCAATTAAATTGAATGTTTTTTAACAGATGATTGAAACAAATATCTATATATATATTTCTCCTCTTCGAGACGCAAGACGCAGCCGGAAATCGCGATAGTAAAAAAAAAAAATACTATAGTCTGCTGATACTATAGTCTGCAGGGAGACGAGGGCTGGATCACACAGCAAGCGACAGCGGGGAAAAAAAAACCAGTAATTATTACATCAGCTTGCAAGACTATTTATAGCTGGGTTCAGAAGGGAGGGATGTCACAGATAAATTTAAATTTTTCTGATTTCTTTTATAAAACCAGATTATTTTAATTTCTTATATGACGTTTTGTTCTTTTATATTGTGAAATAAATTAAGCGAATGATACGAGCGCAATGGTGGTTGTACAATACTATTTTATGTCTAGACAGCTCCAGTAATTTTTAAAACAGTATTGTTTGGTCGTTAGTGGGACGGGTGGCCGAGTGGTGTAGATACTTGACTGTCGACCTGAGAGTCCTGGGTTCGATCCTCGGTGAGAACCATGTGGAATTTTTCCAGGTGAAATGTGTTTCAAAGTCGTCCCACAAGTCTACCCAGCTTTAAATGGGTACCTGACTCTAAGTTGGGGAAGTAAAGGCGGCTGGGCGTTGTGCTAACCACACAACCCCTTCATATGCCGAGGTTATAGAAACAGATGAATTCTACACTTCATCTGCCCCGATGGCCCGTTAGGGTTAAGGGAACTTTACTTACTACTTACTATTGTTTGGTCGTAATCATTTTCAGGGGCGGACCTAGACAACTTTGACGGAAAAGGGGGGGGGGGGCAAAACTGAAATGTTAAAATTATAGTCCGTCCGCCCGTCTTAGAACAAAAAATATTTCGATAATTTAATGATGTCTTACCTGGACTTGCGGTAACGGGGGAGGGGGGGGTTCAACCCCCCCCCCCGATAAATCCGCCCTTGATGATGTTTTTATGTGCTCTAAATATGAAACTATTTCATTTATCCCCCGTCGCGGTAAATTCTGTATCCGTTTAACCGCGGAAATGAGGGAATGCTGAATGAAAAAAATAAACAATAAAATAAAAAAACAAGTTGGTGGAAGGTACCAGATAGTGACCATAAAGTCTGCACATGATAGGTCAAAGTTCAACTTTGTTTACTATGTATTTTTTCAAAGATGTCAGCCTGTTATTTTTTTTATTGCTTATTTAAAAATATAATTACAGTAATTATATTGATTGATACGGCGGAGTATGTTACGACGCGGGATGGCTAGTTCATTTATATTTTGTTACAAGAGGAAGATGGCAATCTTTAATTTCTAGTGGAACTTACTGTTTAGCAGTCATAGATATTTGTTGAATTGGGGTTGATGATACTCTCTGAAAAGAATTTAGATTAGCACTCAAAATCAAAGTAATTTTTATGCTCACATCTCACATTTTTTATAACTTTGCAATCAGAAAATTAAGGATATATGATGTTGCTAGATCAAATATGAACTTTAGGGTCATGTATGTCTAATAGTTAAACTCAATTCACAATGAATTTTTAACATACTGTGAAAGATATGCTGTGGTTAACAGAATTAGGCTTTTCATAATCATCTACCTGTAATAGATTTGAGGTTCCCAACTTATGATGCACATAAGTTTAGAAGACAGTATATTTCTTTTTATTTCCACAATATATATATATCCTACATTTTTTTATTTTTAAAAGATTCAAAAAAATTTTTTTTTTAATTTTTAAGCAAAAAATGTATATTTTAGCAGAATATTTTAAAAAAAATATTTTAAGTTGAGACATATCTTACTTGGAACAAATCAAGGGATTTTAAGCTGATACAGACATTTTCTTCACCAATAATTTCTGGCGATATATCATTTAATGGGAAAATTTCAGAAAGAATCATTTGGCAGAGTCTACACCTGTTACCTCCACCTTGGGATTTTTGTGCAGATAACTTGAGAGATTTTATCATATTGTGTACCAACTTTTCAGATATGCTAAAAAAAAACAGAAATAAAAAAATATAATTTTTTAACAGCAGTGTAATTAAATAATATTGTAAATGGTATTCACAGTGTGAGAACTACCGAATCATCAGCCTCATCAGTCACCCAAGTAAAGTTATGCTCAAAGTTGTCCAAAATCGCTTCAGGGTCACTACAGAAGAGTTCCTGTTAGAAGAGCGTGGAGGCTTCAGACCAAAAAGAAGCACAGTGGAGCTAATCTTTAACTGTTGTATTATGATAGAGAAACACATTGAATGCCAGTGAGATATCTATCATAACTTCATTGATTTCAAGAAAGCTTTTAACAGACTTTCTGAGATGATGCAGAAAACACTTCAAGAACACCACACAACAATATTGATAGGTTGAAGACCCATATGTAACTGACACTTTGCTATTGATATAGACTAGATGGGGACAGCAATAGTGAACTCCAAGACTTCACCATTAAACATGCAAATATTTCTAATCTAAAATAGCCCCCATTACCAGATCAGGACGGGGGGACGGGGATTAAAGCACTATTTTTTTTATTATATGAAGCTAACGCTCTAACCCATTGCCTGACTGGCTTTTAATTAAGGCACCACCAACCACAGACATACTTTATAAGTCAATTAGAGTTATACTTTTTCTTACTACTCATTGATTAATATCAAAGCACTTCTTTGACTACCGCACCTGTCTGGAGGCAATAGTCTCAATATCCATATACTGTACATTTATGCATCTGTCATGGCTAAGTATTAAAATTAAAGTCAAAAGTTAATTTCGGCTAACTTGAACAAATACTTTTCCCCTTCCTTTAAATGATTTTTTTTCTGGTGCACAAATCCACTTTGATTTGCAGTTAACTTTTTTTTTTAATTGCACAACATGGGAACACATACCATGGTTCATAATTTGGTTCAGAAGCTTGTATTATGACAAAAAGTTCACACATCAGCTCACAGCACTCTGCAGACTTATTAGCAACTGGTAAAAATTCATCAATACTAGTACACAACTCATCAATGTCTTCTTGGCTGACCTGTCTTAGTGAGAGGAAAAAAATAATTAATTTAACTGATGATGACATTATTTATTTCCTAGTCAACCTTTATTGACTTAATTAAAAATAAGTTAAATCATGGTGTCAAAACAATAATTCTCAAAATAAGTTGTCTAATTACAAGTAAAGTTTGAAGAAGAAGCAGAACAAAATTTTCCTTATCCAACAATTCAAGGTCATTTAAGTTATATTAATGATTAAAAAAATGACAAAAAAGATTCAGTGGAAGATAACAGTACTGATGAAAAATGTGAAGCAATTAATTCGACTCTAATATATCATAATTAGATTCAACCTTAACAAAAAAATCTTTTTATTTCTCACGACTTAAAACCAACAGGCTGAAAAAGCCAAACATTTTAATGCATGCTAAATAGTTCCTATTTACATACAATGAGATTTATAGTGACAATGTAAGACCAGCAAACAGACTAAAAGTGTGGTTCTCAAAGTATGGGTGGCAACATCATTTGAACTTACATAATTTGATCATAACAACTGGTTTTATATACATTTTAAGAAATAAAAAGTTTATAAATCTGAAAAATAAGAGAGAAATATCTAAAAAAAAATTAAGAACACATCTTATCTCAGTTTTTTTATACAGGTCGGTCGCAAAAGCATAACAGTATTCATGAAGGTCATGAAGTATAAAAGTTTAAAAGTATTTTGCTTGCTTTTTTTAGTAAGATTAACAATAACTAATAAATTTTAAGGTGTATCTAGTATGCAAAGAAACTACTAAAAAAAACAGTTTTTTATTTTTTTTTTAGAGTAGTTTATATCTTTTATAGTTGTTGGTAAAGTTTATATAGAATATTTAAAAAAAAAAACACACAAGGCTAAAAAAAACTTTTAAAATCTTCTGCACAGTAACAGACTCAGACTGGCTTTCGCTCAACATAATTTCAAATAGAGTGGACCTCATGAAGGTAGTAATAATTCATTTCAAGTTGCAACTTGGGAATTTCCCAATCATCCTGTCAGTGTCAATCACTATTGTTAATTTAATAATTTTAAGATGTCCCACATCAAAAACATTCAACAGCAATTGTTCTGCCATTAAATATTATATTAGACTTTTAGAGGCATTGTGTACTTTTTGTATTTGTTTTTTTTTTTAATTCCCTAAACAGATGGGGTCAATGGGGCAACGAATGGACACATCAACAGATGTGCTTATAGACTTGGTGGCACCCATCTCCTCTCCAAGTCAGCGGGGCGGCCTAATGGCTAATCATCTAAATGCGATGCAAAAATTTTCAAGAAAGTGAAAACACAAGAGCCGAAGAGGCTCAAGAATACTACCAAAAAAAATTAAATTTAAATATAAGATTTGGTGATTTCTTTTTTCTCAGTATTTCAAATTAGCATATATTTACTTGGCCTTTCTCATTAAATTTTCCATTCTTAGCAGTGACAGTATTCCTCGCAGTTTCTTGTGTTTACTGTCATTTCTTGTTAATACTCCGTGTCAAAGGTCAATGAGATGACCAGATTTATACACTTCCTCTGGGTTAAATTTGAGTTTTCGATCTAATGAATATCTTGGTTTTTAAAATCTAAACCTGCCGGTGGCTTGTGTGGCAACGCAAATTACTCCGGAAAGCGTTTCTATATTTATTGATCATTGTTCCGAAGAAAATGTCTTTGGGAGATGATACTGGTGAAAGACTTAGAGAGGCAGCATGCTATGGAGATCTTGTTTCGATTACAAAACTTGAATCCCAAGGCGTAGATATAAATAGCAAAAATGTAATGAATGGTTGGTGAGTAGTCTCCGACTCGGTAGTGTCACTATTAAATCACTTTTTTTCAGCGGCGTAGCGTGGGTATCGGCCGCCCAGGGCGGAAGACGAATTTGCCGCCCTCTCATTTAGGTATTTCAATTTAATCTATACATTTTTGCCGCCCCCCCCCTAAAAAGTAATAAAAAGTGTCGCCCGGTGCGGACCGCCCGCCCCTCCTAGGTACACCACTGTTTTTTCTTACTTATAATCCTCATCATACTCTTAATCGATATGGTCTTTGGGGGAACGCATGGACACCTCAGCAGACATATCTCTCCATAGTTGCCTATCCTGCGCGGCTGTTTTTAGTTCATTAATTTGTAGCCCTGTCCATTATTTTATATTGTCAAACCAACATTTCCGTTGACACCCTTCTACAGTCCATATTGGTGAATGGTTTTTGGCAGGCTATCATCCCTAACATGAGTCCAAACTATGTCATCTTATGTTGCTTATTGTTGCCATAATCGTTTCATGAGGGCCCACGAGTGAGGATATTCTTTCCCATACATACTCATTGTTCTTGTGTTCTAGGTAGGAGAGTCAAATGGATTTTCTTCATGCATTTTTTTTCAAATGCCTGTAACTTGCTTGTCGTGGCTGCTAGAAGTGTCCATGTCTCACACCCATACATATGGGCAATTATTCTAACTATGGATCTGTAAAGTCTGAGCTCCGTTGGTAGGCTAATGTTTTTACTGCTCCAAATTCTGTTTAATTTAGCAATAGCCACCATCGCTGACCCTATCCTGGTCCGAATTTCTGCCTCACAGCATCTGTCTTTGGATGAGATGGCTCACAAGTATTTGAAGTTCTGTACTTCCTCTAGTTTTTGATGGTTCATTTTGATGTTTCACTACTGGCATCTGTGGTGTTGACCATTATCTTGCTTTTCTCTTAGCTGATTTCCATTCCATATCTGCAAGCTTGTCAGCCCGCTCTTGCAGTTCACTGTTGCTCCCGGCCAGGAGATCTATATCATAGGGGTCTTCCACCAATGGAAATGGACATGTGGTGGATTTTCTCTAGGAAGATGTTGAACAGAACTGGCAAGAGAATGCTCAACCATCGTAACATTGACTTTTCGATCACCGGTGATCGACAATTTTTTTATGTTATAATTTTTTATATTTTTATTTTTGATCAATTTATTTTATGTTTTGTTATAAAAAAATGAATATTTTAGCAAAAAATACAACATTTTACACATTTTTTACATTTTAGATAAAAAAAATATTAATTAAAAGTCTTGTGTTAACGTCACAAACTTCCGGGATGATGGTCGCCATTTTGCCACTTTTACGACAGTCCTGTTTTTATTAGCGTCTCAATTTTTTAAAGAATTATGGATATGTATTCATCTTCCGACGATGAAAATGACTATATTTCTAGTGAGGATGAAGTTTGGCTTGAAGAGGAAGAAGAATAAGTCAGTGAAACTGAAAATATACACCAATTTTCCACTAAACAAGTCAACAATGGAAGGTAAACATTAGTCTTAGTGGCAAAGCCGAAACGCACATGGCAATTTTTTTCAATTTTTTTTTTATTTTGTTAATTGTATATTCATTAGTAGATATTTATAGGTATCAAAACATTTACAAAAATTATGTTAGTTTAACTATTTATGTAATTAAAGGTACATTTTCCACACATTCATTTATAATTCATATTTGTTTAGGGCCATAGTAAATGTAACTTTCTTTTGTTTACATTGGTAACATATCTTTTTTTTCACATTTGAACAAAACAAAAGAAATAATTCAACAATTTTAGATGGCTAATTATTACTGAATATTTTGTTGAATAAATTTTTTACAAAATATCATTGTTTCATTTAAAAAAAAATGTTTCTAATGTTACTACATCTTTTTATCTTCAGTTATGATGACCAAGATTCTGGACCTCCTTATGCTTTGCCACCCTTCAAACCTGAGAGAACTCCTGGAGCTCATTTTCCAGAGTCATTTACAAGACAAGACAGAAAAAAGTATCTGACTCCTCTGTCCATTTTATCTCTGTTTTTTACTTCAACTTTGGTCAGAGAGCTATGCAACACGACTAATCAGAATGCTGCATTTATTGGACCAACTAAACCAGCCATGTACAAAAACTGGACAGATGCAGGTGAAGAAGAATTTATGAGCTTTATTGGACTTTTAATGTACATGGGGATGATACAAGCTCCAAATGTTCAGTCTTACTGGAACAAAAAAAGTTTATTCAATGGACTATGGGCAAGAGCCTTTATGACCAGGCCACGTTTTGAACAAATACTTAGTTTTTTGAAAGTTTCAAACCGAAACACCGAAAAGGCAGAGGATAAATTGACTAAAGTTAGGTTTTTGTTTGATTTCATTAGAAGAAAATGCATGAAATTATACCAGCCTGGACCTAATATTTCAATTGATGAACGAATGGTTAGAAACAAAGGAAGATATTCATTTCGTCAGTATATTAGAGATAAACCAACTAAGTGGGGGATGAAATTATGGGTGCTCGCGGATTCTGTTACTGGATATACATATGATTTGATGTTTATTTGGGTAAGTCTGAAACTTTATCACCATTTGGATTAGCTTATGGGGTTGTAATGAATTTAATATCTTCCATTGTTAATCAAGGCTATCGTTTGTTTTTCGACAATTTTTATACTAGTTTTGTTTTAGTAAAAGATTTGTTAAAAAAAGGTGTATTAGCCTGTGGTACCATTTTGACTACTAGAAAAGGATTTCCTACTGAATTAAAAAATGTAAAACAATGGGAAAAGACTTCAAAGAGGGGTGATATGAGATGGGTTAGGAAAGAGGAAACTTTAACAATGCAGTGGAGGGATAACAAAACAGTATCTTTGGTTTCTACAATGCATAAAGCTAATTCTTTTAATTCAGTCATGAAAAGAAATAAAAAAAAATGGGACTTTTGAAAAATTAGAAGTAAGACAACCACTTTTAGTCAAGGATTATAATATTAATATGGGAGGGGTAGACAAAAGTGATCAACTTTTAAATAAATATAATATGCTTAGAAAAACAAATAAATGGTGGAAAACTTTATTTTTTCATTTTGTTGATATTGCTAGGGTAAATAGTTATATTCTTTTTCAAGACTGGAGGAAACAAAATCCAGATATTATTGAATTAAATAGACCAGCAAGATATAGTCAGTTAGATTACACAATAGAGTTAATTAGACAGGAAAGATTGATGACTTAGATGAGGTTCCGACAGCGACAGCATATAAAATAAAAACTAATCATCCTATTTTACCTGTAATGGTTCCTTCAAAGGAAAGAAAAAACTGTAAATTATGTTATTCTCTTTATAAACTTAAAAGAAAAACAAGAACTAAATGTTCTGCATGTGATACTTTCTTATGTTTTCAAGATGACAGAAATTGTCTTTTACTTTATCATAAATAACATTTAAAGTAATTATCAATTCATTTAAATGTGTTTCCTGTCACTTATAATAATAATATAGAAATTTTAATGATCAATTTTGTCTAGTCTAACATTGTACTTATTGTGTGAGAATTATATGTCTTTTTTTCACACTAGAGGCATCAGTCCTTATTTTTTTTTATTTTTTCCATTTTCTATAGTATCAGTTATAGTGGAATAAAAAAAAATTGTCAAAATTTTAAGTCCAAATTTGTTTATGTGTCATATAAATGAATAATGTTTATGTAAATAATAAAGATTTTGTTTAAATTCTTCATACTTTTTTTTTTATTCTTACTGTTTGTGATGTATTTGTATTTTTAGTTAAAAAAATAATAAAAAAATCATTTACACTATAATTTTACACAATTAAAAATTTCTATTATATCAAAAGTTTTATATCATTAAAAGCTTATTCATTTCTGAATTCAATGATGTATAGCATCACTAGGTATCTTATAACATAATGAAAAATGCCAAGTTTTACAAAACACCCTGCAATCAGCTTAAAAGAATGGCTGAATTTGAAGAATGGTTGAGAGTTAACGGACTCCAATGGACATCTTGAAAAAGTCCCCTACAGCTATTGAGTTGGACTGCACTACTGGCTTTATTGTCTAGTGCTTCGATCCCATATACCAGTCCCTCTTCAATGTTATAGCTTCTCATAACTTGCCAGAGTCCCTCATGCCATACTCGATCAAAGGCTTTCTTGAAGTCTATGAAGTTAGGATGAAGTTCGCGTTGGTGTTTTATGTGTTTTTCTATGAGCAAGTGACAGTTAGATCTGCTCAATTGTGCTTCTGCCTGGTTGAAACCTGTATATTCTTCTGCCAGTAGTTCCTCAGCTACTGGTTTTAACTGATTTAGTAAAATTTGTAACATTACTTTGCTTGGGTGACTGATGAGTTTGAATGTCCTGTAGTTCTGACACTGTTTCAAGTTGCCTTTTTTTTAGGTAGTGGTATGATGAGTAACTGGGTTTACTCCATGGGCCAGACATTATTTACCCATATCTTGGTTACTGTAGCTCCCCCGTGTTTTAGCAGTTCAGCAGGAATGTTGTCACCCCAAGAGACTTAACCCCTGTTAAATTTCATAATGCTTCTTCAACCTTTTTCAGTCTTTTGTCTTTTTGTTAGCTTATTCTGTAAATATTACTTATAATAGTAGGTATGTATTATCTTGAGTGAATGTATTGACATGTAAAGGATTCTTCCTAACATTCAATGTTAACATTCAATGTTGATTTCTTTATGTAAACATAGTGATAGGGCGGGCAAAGGGAATAGTGGTAAGAGTGTTGTAAGAATATTATGTAAACACTAGTAGTTGCCCGTTGCATTCGCAACTAAAGGTTTTATCTCAATAAAATGTTTAATATGAGAATTAATAGGAACTATTAACACGGTATTCCAAGTGCATAACAAAAAACTTAGTAAATAGCCGGTTTGGGCAACATCTCTTAGTGATCTACCAATTGCATCTAAAGCATGGCTCGATGCCATCGTGCACTCATCCAGCAAATAAATTTCAGCATTTCGTAATTGATCCGCAGCAAATGTATTGTGCACATATTTTGTCTTACTGTCTTCTTTAATAGGAGCTTTAAACACGGAATTCCAAGTGCAGAATTATTTTTTATATATAGCAACAGCATCCCATTCTGCCACATGCGCAGCCGACTTATGTGAAATGACGTCTTAGAGGAAATCTCAAGTGCAGAATTATATTTTTTTATTTAAAGATAAATTGTACCATCAGGAAATGGCGTCATTTCACGGAAGTCATTTATTTATAGCAACGGCTTTCCCATTCTGCAGGCCAAGATTAGCACTTTATTAGTAGGATAATTATGGGAAGAAAAAAAAGATAATCAAAGACACATAGTCATATTATGTAGGTATTTCAACCGACATAAAAAACAGATCTTTACAGATTTTGTTATTACATCTACAGCATAGTTTACTGATAGAGCTTTTTATCAATATTATAAGTGAAAGTTTATGTGCTAATACAGGACTTTTTCTTTTGATCATTTCTTGTTACATTTCCATCATCAACTATTAGTTCTAATGTATTTTCAAACAATTAAAAGTTTCCTCAAATGTTAAACAATATTTTTTTTTATTTTTGAAAATGTGCAAAAACTGCATTTTTCTTAACCATATGATTATAAGTGTATTCAGTATTTAAAAAAAAAGCTCAAACATTTAAGATAATGATTAAGCTTACAATATGCTTCACTTTGATATTATTATTATCTCTGTACGTGATTCCGTTAATTTTTTTGTGAATTTTTCAAAATTGTCATTTTTAGTGATTTAATCTCCCTTGACAAATCTGACAAAAAGCTATGTTTAAACCCAAAAAGTTATATGTTACTATTAGTTTAGAGCAGTGAAAAAATGGGTTATTATGTGTAAGTGATATACATTTGATGCATGTATGTGCTGTAGTTTCTCAGATAATGGCATCCAAAAATGAGACTTTTCAAGGTTTTTAAAAAATGTGAAAAATACAACTTTTTACTAGCTCATCTCTTTTATTTTGTAAGATATACTAATAAATTTTAGTATCCACATTCTTAGAACAAGTTTTTTTTCAATAAAACAAACAATTTTTATGAGAAATCAGTTTGAAAAATTGGTTTAGACCACCAATATTATGTCAGATAGTTGTTGCTTTTTTTAATGAACATAATTTTTTTTAATGAATAGCATTTTATCATAACTGATAACAATTATAGTTATTTACCTTTCAAACAAAAAAATCTACACAATCTCTGTTAAAAGTTTTTTTTTATATTTCAAACAAAAAAGGGCTTATAATAAAAACTGTCTCCCCTTGTTTATCATACCTGTGGGTATTTTGTGATAATGGAGTCAATTATATACCTTTTGACAGTAACAAATGCTCATGTGCCAATATAAATATTTTCCAATGAAACATTGTGGGTTTATAAATAAATAGTTCCTCTATCACCCAAATCAAGCTAAATGAAAAACAGTGGAAACCATCATTTATTATATGTATAAAGATATGGGTCCTCTTTTTATTAAAATGTGTCAATATTTAGAGCTGTGGTCCTAAACAAAATGGTCTTAAATATTGTCAAGTATTTAATTACCAATTTTCATGTATGTCTTTACAAAATATTCATTGATATTCACAGGACAGCTTTGCATTGGGCTTGTAAAAGGAATCATGGAAATGTTGTTCAATACTTGTTGGAGAAAGGTGCTGATAAATCAGTTCTCAACAACGAAGGACTTACTCCTGATCAGCTGACGTCAAATGATGAAATCAGACTAATGCTTGGGGGTAAAATATAAACTTGGGTTTATTCTTTGTACAAATAATTGAATTATGACTGAAAGGATTTAAGCTGTTTAAAAAAAGGGGGGAAGGAAATTTGTGTTTTTTTTATAAAAACAAGCAAAGGTAAAATTTTAGCAAGATATTTTTGTAAAGTTATCAAAAAATTATGTTTATATTGCTTGCACTGGTAAGGAAAAATATTGCCCACAAAATATAAAGTTAAAGCCTTGGTAAATAATAATATTTAAAGTTTCTGCAATTTGGCAGCCTAGTTGGGACACACAGCATTATTGACGAAATGTGAAGTTCGTTGGCTATTAATGACTTTAGCAAAGGGGTACAACAAAAATTGTGTGGGATGAATGCTTGAAATTTTTAAAAAGTTACCACTATGTACGTTATGTTACAAATCTTATAAGTTTATAAGCTCAAAATTTTTTTTTTAATGAGAATTTTTTTTAAACAAATATTTAACTTGCTAGATGTCACCAGATTTATTAATTATTTATTCTGGTCAGACATTTCTACCTGCTAAGATAGTGAAATTCAAGAATCGATTTAGGCTTTAATTATGATGACCATTTCTTCTTTATTGTCACCTTTACCTAATTCTAGTTTTAAAAAATGTATGTTACTGCCAATGTGCAAACTATCAACAATTTTTAAAAAGTCAAAAGTAAAATTAGTTCCACATTTTTATTTTCTGGTGAAACTGAATTGAGATCTATAGAACCATAACATTTTAACCAGATCTAAAACTTGCTAATAAATTTCAGCATCTTCTGAAACTCCAGTCAAGCATGTTGAGTTGCCAATAACTGCAAACTATTTGGCTAATCCACCTTTTCCCTATTCATCAAAAGAAACTGATTCTGATTTTACAAACAATACATTGAGTAATACTTCTAATTCACTTGAAGGCACTGTTAAAATCAAAAGCTTAGAATATCCGAATGAAGGTAAGTGATTACACATTAGGAACATATTTAGTTTTTAGTGAGTTCAGACTGTTATTTCAAACTAAATTACAAAATTATCTGATTTCTTTTTTGCAGAGCTGGTTTTAAAGGCTAGAATTGCTAACAGTGATGAAAAAGATTTTATTGAAATCGAGCTTGGTTTATCTTCCTTAAACTTCACATCACTTTTAAATTTAATGTGTGCTGAGTTGGGTGTAGATAAAAAACTAGTTGCTAAAATAAGGAAATTACCAGATACCATCATAAGGAAAGACAAGGATATCAAAAGGCTAAGAAACTATCAAGAACTTGAGTTGGTTTTGACAAATAAAGCAATGAGCTCTGCATCAAGAACATACTGCTTAGGCCCTGCCAGAAATAATGAGACTATATTGTATTAATAATATATTTCAAATGATGTAATACTTTTTTAATGACTTGTAACATGTTAAGAATTTTAGATACTTAGTTTTTCTTTCTTATCTATGTAGATAACAAATTAAGCTTAGTTTTATTGTAAATATTGGGTAATGTTTGTACACTTATTTTGATACTACTTTCTGGTCATTTATTTAATGTATCTAAAGTAATCTGTTACATGAGAAGTGCAATATGTCCTTCAAAGTCATAACTTTTTGCTGTGGACTGGACATTTGTATTAAGACCACATTGCACATATGTATTTGGAGTGGTCATTTACTTGTGGAGATAAATGTTGTAAATATATAAATGTTTCTTATTCCTTTTACCTAACATTTGCAATTATTTAATGTTTTATATCAATATTAATAAAAGCCCTGTATGAAAAAAGACTTTTTATTCTGTGCATGAAAGTTAAAGGTAACATAATGCTTGAATGACCTATATTATGCCAACTACTATATTTATAATAAGTGAGGTGAGTTCAGATAATTCATGCTCAAACTGCACATCATTGAGTTAAAAAAATTTTGCATATATCTTCAAAACAAATGAATAATTTTTCAACTTAAAGAAAAAAAAGAAAAAATATAATTGAATTGACATTTAAATATAGCTAAAGTTTTCATTAACTTCATAGAAAAACTCTTTTAAAGCATGGAAACTAGAGCACACAATATTCCCATTGCCTGTAAAATGTATTCACACACACAAAGAAAGATCGATAGATAAAAAAAAAATTACTATATTGTTATTAATTTATCAATTAAATTACTTATTAAATACTTTAATAAAATATTTACATTAAATGCCTCATAAAGAACCTTTGTAAACAAACAGGTAAAGTTAGAACCATGTGCAAAAATTGTAATTGATGAAAAAATCATTGTGAATCTAAAATATTTAAACTAGTTTTATTCTTTTGCCCTTTGGCTTCAGGTTGCTATTTTTTTTGTTAGATCTTTTCCTAACAACCTCTTTTTTTGTCTCATTGGGAATTTCATTATTCTCCTCCGGTATAACCTTGATATGTCCAGTAGGATAGACTTTAACTTTAACATTGAGTAGTGTAGATAGTTCCTCAGCTTCAACTTTTTCGCCCACTTTTTCTTCTTTTGGAAGTGTTATACCCTGAGGGCCACCTTTAAGAAAGGGACATAAAAACAAATTGTGTAAATAAAACAATTTTTTAAATATTTACACATATTTACATAGATGTTTTAATATGATCAGGGTGGTATGTGTGTGAAGTCCCTGTAATGATGAGATGAAACCTATAAACCACTAATGGGATGGTTTTTATGGTGCCCTTCTTTCATCCCCACCACAGACGAAAGTGCAATGACCATGGAGGCACCATGGGAGATAAAGCGGGGACTTTAGCCATGACCTGAAATATCGATTGGTCCGAACCAGGGGCACTCAGACCGACAGTCGAGCGCTTTACCACACGTCCATCCTTCCACCTGTCTGGGTGGTAGTATCTGCCAACTAAACCTAACACAAAAATGCACCCTATACTCAATAAGATGTATAAAAGTAGATATAAATTCATTCCAAAGCATATAACCATTACATTAAAAAGAAAACGCATGATATATTTGTGCAAGTAATTCTTAAGCCACTAACCTTCTGACATATAAATAGGGATACTCATAGAGGTTTCTGTTTTCAGATTCAACTGTTTAATATTACTGGCCCTTCCTCCCACTTCATGTGATATTTGCTCTGCTGCAGCTATTACATTTTCTGTAACATCTCCCAGGGACATTTTCAAGTGACCAACTGCAGTAATGCTAATGAAAAATTATGATTTAAAGCACAATAATAACAATAGAAATTTATCAGTAAAAGACATTGTTTTCAAATATGTATAAAAGTGAATTAGGATGCAGAAATTGTCTTATTTTACAACATCCATTGCTAGCTTAAAGAGGGACTAAATTATTAAAATACTACATGTAAACAGCTAGACATTCATTATAAAAAATGTTGGTGTTGCAGAATAATGTAGAATCAACAGAATACATTTGAAGAACGCACATCCTTGATAATGAAAGTAAAAATCCGCCATTTAACAATGTACGTTTTGTACCAAGCCACATTATTACAGGTAATAAAAAAAATACTTTATTTGTTTTAATAGACTAGATGATGGTCTACTACATGTTTCCCTAAACTAAACTGCAAGATGCAGTTTAGTATCCTTAGGCTTGAATGACATTATTGTCAATATCTATAATCCAATTTCATTTGGTAGTTTTAAGATGACTAAGTTGTTTCACAATTTATCAGGGTTTTTTTTTTCATTAAGACCACATATTGACCAGAGTGTCAATATTTGTGTTATACCATTAGGATTAAAATTATAAAAAGATATATTCTTAAAATACCTACCTCAATTTTAATAATTAAAATATATTATGGCTTTTTAATATTTATTAAGATCCTTGATAACTTGTAAAATTAATTCAACACACATTCATTTAAATAAATATACTGATATACATAGCTGAAATTTTAAATGTACATATTAAACTCCTACTGAATCATCATTTTTTATTAGAAAGGCAATTAAAACCAGTGAGTAACTGCAGTTCAATGGGAATGCCATTGAAAGAACTGGTGGAATAATAGCACATATCTATTGTTAATGTATAAAGCAATAGATCAAAAATAAAGGTGCTGTGGTGAAGCCTCACTAAGGCAATATATATAACCTTACTTGAATGAAAACTATGTAAACTAACCAATATGTAATTTTGCATTCAGAGTTATTTTTAAGGGGTTTTCGGGACACATTGTACTTTTTAAGGCTAGGGTAGAATTGGAATTCTTGGAAATAATCATTACTTAAGATCGTAGAAGGTATAAAAAGCTTTTAAACAGGGGATTGGTGGGTATCAGTCTGAAAAAAAGTAGTTTGGGGATATTGGGAAAAAAATTTACTTTGCCCTGTTGGTAATAAATGAAAAAGTTGTCAGATTATTTAGGGCAGTGGTCTGCAACCTTTCAAACTTCACAGATCAAAGTGTATATGTTTTATTCCTGCTGACCACCAAATATATATGTTTAATTCATCTAAACAATTATAAGTGTGTGTTTAGTATGCCAGTGTTTATGAGTGTGTATTATCAAAAAAAAAGCCATCAATAAGGATTTTAAAATATTTTTCTTAATTCCTTATGCATATTTGTCAGTGAACTTGGAATATATTCAAGAACTAATAAGAAATTTAGTTTTTCTTATTCATTGAAAATATGAATAATACTGGAGTATATGAAAACAAATAATTAATCAGTTTATTTGACAAATAAGGTAAACATTATTTTAGCTATTTAAATGACAAATGCTATGTTTGTATATAAAATTTCTAAATTTAATTCAATTAATACAAGTACTTTCAACTACCAAACTAAGGATTTTTTTTTTATATTTTTACCTTGATGCACCTTTAGAGCTGATAACACATGTACTATTACCAACAGCACTATTTATTTCTTTCACCAAGTCTTTAGCTTGCAGATTAACCTGAATTGGAAACCTTAAAGGAAATTAATAGAACTATAATATCTATAAAAAATAGTACTATAATATCTATAAATTAATAATACTGTTAAACTAAACATGTCTGAGCTTCAAGCCTTACCCCTGAACATTATGACTTATTAATTACCTATGCAAATATTATAATTAGTACTGGTTAACTGCTTCCAAAATATATTAATGACTGAAAAATAATAATATTTAGTATCTTGAAAATCTTTAAAACACATGCCTAAAAATATAAATCAACCAATTAATATAATTTTATATTAATAGTTTTATAAGAATAGGTCCTCTGGATTTTGTTAATAAAAAAAATAAGATTTTAATATCATCAGAGAATTGATTAGAACATACAAAGAATAAAATAATATTTTTAAATGTTGAGATCTATTATAATTACTAATTCAAGAAAGAATATTTATTCAACTTTCTTCTAGCAACATAAACAATTTTGAACATTTTAAAAATATTTAGGTCAAACTATATTAAAAAAAAATTGTATAAGCAATTCACTTTTTCCTGTCATAGAAATGTTTTCCTAAACACTTGGGCAAAAATTTCACAATTCTTGAATCTGCCAGGAATAAATCATATGCATTGCACAAATTCTTTTTTGCTTCAAATGGCTTGTATTCTGTTTTTAAAGACTTTAATGGGATTATCTGAAAATGGATACTACATAAGATATAATGTGTTACAGTAAGATTTTATAATTTTAAAATGCCAATATATAATGGCAGCGTGAACTGATTTTTTTTTTCATACTTCAACTACTATCATCATGCATATAAGATATAGGTTAGGGTGGCCCAAAATCATATGGTAAAAAATAAAGTTTCTCACATCTAACGGGGCACCCTCTTGTTGAGCTCCATTTGTCTTACTTAGTAACTGACAACAATTTCAGCTTCCTACTGCTATTGGAAGGGATTGCTCACGAGTTACAAAGTTTTGCTATATTAATAAAAAAAACGCCTTTTGTTGAATTTTTTAAATTACAATTTCAAATCATGCCATTACTGTAATGTAACTGTTAAGCAACAAAAATGTCAACATGAAATGTAAATTGTAGAGTGCTGAAGAGTCAGAGTACATTGTCTAAACATTGTCTACACCGAAACAGCACAGAAGGCAGACTTCTTTGTAGTTTGTGTAGGGATGACTTTTCTGTTGGCTTCAACAACTTGCAAAATAAATTGCTTTTCTTCCTCATTTTTTGTTAGCAGTCTATTATATTCCTCAAAAAGTTATACTCCACGTTCGTTAATTTTGGAGCAATTATGGATTCCTCGAACATGTCGCTCAGTAGATTCTTTTCCAAAACCTATTATTATTTTCTGTTTCTCAATTGGTGACACCTCATCAGAAAACAATGCCAGACTGACAGTCTCATCAGACAGATACCACATGTGATTCTGGAGAATTTCTGTGCTGCAATACTGATGTCGTGATCAACAGACTGATATTGCTGCAGGTCCTTCCAGAGCAAAAGATCTCCAGGTGCTTCCGCTGCACAGGGTGCTTGAATCCAGGACTTTGTGTACAACAAGGTTCCAAACTGTACAAATCGTTTGATGACGGGAGATGTAAATTTTGATGGCATAGATCAGCTTAGCCATCCACCTAGAATGATGTACAAGGCCTGGTGCTCTCCATTGAATGGTTTTTGGTGGATCTCCTAAGATGATCATTATCAGTTCAATATGTTCTTCATAATCATTTCTGACCTGGGACTTCAAGTAAACAAAATTTGTCAGGAAGCTCACCATGTTTTCTCGGAAAACATCAGTGCTTGAAGGCAGTTCCAACTTACTATAGTTGTCAAGCTTTATGCATCCCCAAACTTCTTTAAATCTTTTGAAGATAGATATGTTTGGTGAGTTAGAGGGACTGCAATACAAACTGAAAGCCTTTGCCAATACCAGTTCAAGAACATGATGACGACATGCCAGCCACAATAGTTCTTGACCAATACAATTCTCAAGCAGTACACAAGCTCCATTGAAATGACCAGTGTTGACAGAAGTGGTCGAAGCTCATAGCCTGGATGCTTTCTATCAGTGCCCACTGTTCTAACAGACCATAAATAGCATCAGCAGCATTCTGTCATGTCCCTGGTGTTAGTTTAGGGACACCCAGTAATTTTTCATTGCCATCACCAGAAACCAGCACCGGCAAGCGGTCAACTTCTCCAAGACCCAGGATTTCAGGCAAGATTTTTCCATCCCAGTGTAGAACTAGAGGATAGTCAGGCTTGAATGAAACCTTTATATCTGCTGCTTGTTTACACCTGGCTTTCTGGCTCTTTGTGAAACTGTCAAAGATGAAGGATCATGTCTCAGCACTGCTGCAATAGGAATCATCAATTGCAAAGCTTCATGATCAGACGTTTGGTTGCGATCCAAGGCACTGGTGACATGCTTAGTGAACAAGAAAGTATGATACCCAATCTCCGTCTTGTTTGTCCGTATTTTTTAGTTGAGCTTGTACTTGGTTCATATTCATCTAGGACTTCAAATTTATTGTATGATTCACAGCTCTCTGTTTCATTTTCATCTGATTCAACTTCTATAGTTTGTTGCTGTCGTTTTTCAACAAAATCGAGTAAAATCCAGTAAAAGGTAAAACAACAAGACCTGTGAGCATCCCCTTCTATTTGGAATTTAGTTGTAAAATTTTAAGGCAAAAGGAACACAAAAAAGGGTGCCCCAGTATGTGACACGAAGTTGGATTTTTGGGCCACCTTAATATAGGTGTATATGAAAACAAAATATTTAAAAAAAAACTACTTACATCAGTTATACAGTTCACTCCTTTATTTTTAAGAAAATCTTGAAAGTGAAGAACGGTTCTTTCATATTCACGGTTTTTCATATCTAAATCTTTCACAAATAAACAAACATCTAGATCTGGTTGATAAATTGAATGTGGTAACTTTCTGAAATCAACCGCAAAAGAAATTACAAAGCCAGATGAAAGAAAAATTATATCATAGTTAAATTATATATTTTTTTAATCACTAAGTGCATACTGCTTTAAAAATTTTTCTGCCATAGAAAAATAAATCTATAATGTAAAATGTAACAAAGTATAAAAATAGGCCTTTTGTATAGACTGTATAGGCAATATTTTCTATTATTTCAATGAATTATCCTCTAAAAATTAGAATGGTATCTTTTAAAATAAAAAAATCTTTTATTTAGATAAAGATTAAAGCAAAGGTATACCATTATATGCTAGAATTAAGTACAAGTGCCCAAACACAAGTTTATTTGTATGCTAAAACAAAAAAGGCTGACTTACAATTTTATTGTTTTACTTCTGGGGGGTATTTTCTTCAAACAAATCTGCATTTGAATTTTATCAACATTTTCAATTAATAATTCTTTTTCCTCTTTCTTCTGAACTATATGAAACAATGATGCCACAGCTTTTGACACCTAGAAAAACAAGAAGTAGACAGAGATTGCTGGTGATGCTCTAAAAAGCAAAATACTCTCCAACTCATGGCAACTGATCAAAAAGAACTCAAAATATGTTAGATAGTCACAAAAATTTAGGCAGTGAAAGCACCTATGAGATTTAGTGGCTTGCCATGCCTTATAAAGGCTATACTTGGCTATCTTAGTTACAGAAATGCAATATTAATGTATTATATATATGCACTTGCTACGGATACGTAATTACGTACTCCGTATTTTTTTTCTTCGGGTTACGTGAGGGTTCGGAAATAGACTTTGGAATTGAAAACATAAGGTATTAAAAATTGAGGCTATGTTTGTGTGGCTCGCTAGCACAGTCGGTTGCACACTTTGCCGGGACCCTATTTTGACCGACTATGTGTGGGTTCAAATCCCGTCAGAGAAATTTTTTTTTTCAGAATAGATACTAATTTAGCGCATATTTTTTCGTTTTATTACATTGTGAAAAAAAAGGGTTAGGGGGGTTAGGGATAGGGGGTTAGGGATAGCATCATATCGCTATCTGAAAAAAGGGTTTGGGTTAGCATCATATCGCTAAAAAATACTCACATCTTTTTACGTACCCCGAAGAAAAAAATGCGGAGTACGTAATTACGTATCCGTAGCAAGTGCCTTATATATAAATATTATTTCTTATTTATTTATATAATATATCGCAGTGGCTGCTGCACCAGCCAAAACCATTATATTAGGGTATAAGGAACATGGCATATATAATTTTTTTTTCAGGATTAGGGTTAGGGATAGAGATAGGGTGTGGAGCAATATTATCTATGGCTGGTACCCGAAGTAAAAAAAATACGGGTTCGGTCGGACCGAACCGTAGCCACTGCCTAAATATATTTATGGCACTTGTTACTCGACCCACTACAGGGTCGACTACTAGCATATGTACGGTCGACCCGTTAATTTTTTTCCGGGGATTTTCGCGCAAATTGATATCTATCTCTATCCCTAACCCTATCCCTAACCCTAATCCTGAAAAAAAAAATTCTGAAAAAAAAAAATGTATATATGTCATGTTCCTTATACCCTAATATAATGGTCACTAGTGGGTCGAGTAACAAGTGCGTATATTTATTTAGTTTTTCTTTTAAAATCTAGACTGTTACATTTGTAACTTACAAGAGTTACTATTTCCTCTTAAACTGATTAACATAATCTACCAGTACGTTAATTTTATTATAATAACTGTCTGTCTTACTTTCACTTTATTGAGATCAACTTGCTCCATTGCGATAGTAAATTCAACATTAAAAAGGTAAACACGTGTGAATTTTTAAGCGGAAGCTTTCTTGGGGTGAAGTAAACATTGGAAATTGGAAGCATGATCGAGCATAGCCTATATATTTTATTTCGACTTCTTTTTCAAATCTCTAAGCCAAAAACTTAAGGGTTACTATAGCAACTAACAATAGCGAACAGCTGGTAAATCAATTATTTAACTAAATCTTAAGCTATGTTTAATAGAGCCAATCCATTTTATCATAGTATCAAATTATTTTTAATTTCATAACTTTACTATACTTTTAATGTTTATTTATTTCATGCACTTCATACAGCTAACAGTCTCAAGGTATTCCTGGCATCACTTGTTTACGTGTAGTAAAAACTTCAGAACAGACCTATAAAAACAAATGATGGCGATTAGCATTAAATATAAAAGTAAATAAGACACGTTGACAGTTAAAGGGTTCATGTTACCACTTCGAACTCGCTACGATTATGATTGGCAATCTCTATTTTATACACCCATGAGTCTGCCCGTGGATGACGACGACATAAATATGTTGTCTTCTTATCCATCTAGTGTCCATGAATGGACAAAAGCTATTCGCCGACCTACTTCATATCGTGTTGGAAATGCTAGGTTTCATCTAAGACCTCGTATTGTTTTGTATGCGGTATTGTTTTCCATATCCATCCTTATTCTTTTAATTGTATTTATGCCAAAGTCTCCTCCTGCATATTACTGTGATTCTGGGAAGGAATTTCTAAATGCTAAGCATTATGATCCAACATATCCTTTAACCAATCCTTCAAGATCTTCATCAGGTACAGTTTATCAAATAGGTTTAATTACAGACCTTGACACAAACTCAAAAAGTAAAGAGAAAAAAGCCACATGGTTTAGCTATTATCGACAAGGAAATTTAACTTTATCAGAAAAGAAAGACTCTGTAAGGGTCAAACTTTATCAACCTAACGTGCTTATTTCAAGTATAGCAGCATCTGACAGAGGAATGGAATTATCTGAATTGGTGATATTCAATGGAAAGCTGTATACTTTTGATGACAGGACAGGGATTATTTATCAAATAAAAAATAATGATGTGCTTCCATGGGTGATTTTAAATGATGGAAATGGAGAAACAAACAAAGGTGAGTAGTTGTTTTATAAAATCCCACAACTAAGCATTCGTAAAATTTTAAATATTTTAACTTAGAATAACAATTATATATATTTTTGAATGATGGCTGTAGTGTGAATAGTTACCTTAGAAGAGAATGAAACTTTTGCCATCTAGAATACTTTTGCTTTGATTAAAATTTTAGTTATTTGAGGCGATTTCTGCGTTTGTTTAGAACTTCATTTATATAACCATAGTCATAGAATTTGAGGTATGGTAAAAAAAATTACCTACTGCATTACCTGAATGTTTCGAATTAATAAAAATATCACAAAATCTATTTTTATCTATTTAATATATCTATATTTTAGAAGATGTTTTAAAAGGAATTTTTCTTAGAATTGAAGTTGGTCTTAAAAAAAAATCATAGATTATCATCTCTTTTAAAATTGAAATATCCTTGTAACACCAGCATTATCACTTACATACATATAAAATCTTCCAAGTGGAAAAAAAAACTAAATTTACTCAATGACTTTTTATAATTTAACTCATTTCCAGGTATTTCTTATGGCAAAAATTATTCTGAAAGATTAAAAAAAAAATTCATGTTTTTTCTTATTTAAATTAGTAAAATGGTGAAAAAAAATGTTTTTGCAACATAGAAGCAAATTTTGAATAGCTCCTTGTAAAAATTTTTTAATTGATCTCCAATGAAAATCCAAAATTTATCGAGAGAAAAACTTACTTAAATTATTTATTTCATGCTTTCAGTAATTCTTGTGATTTGGAAAATCTTCACATATGTCACCTTTACGTTTGTTGGTGTCATATAGTTATTTTCTAGGCTTTTGAATCAATTACTTTGTGTTCATACTAAATCAGTAATAGTCATGCATCTGTAGTAAAGACAACAAATGTTGTTGTACAATCCCAGAGCCATTCTTTATGGATAAATTACCACTTCCTCAAGTGCTACTTTTTGGCTGACCACATCCTCAACCACTTCTTGGATGACCACATCCTCAGATACCACATCTTGAATATTTAAATTTGTTTCTACAATATACTTAGTTTGTCTTCAGATCCTGCGGTCTTTTGCCAGTTCACTTATGTGTGCTATTATCCCATTTTCGTCATTCCCTGCTCTAAAAAGACTAAATCATTCTTTCAATTCATGTATGTTTTAACTGGCCGATTTCAGTTTCAAACTGGTGACTCTCCTTCCCTTCTTTAATCAAGGCTTCTTTTTTTTTACTTTTATCGTGTCAAACAGTTCCCATTTGATGCCGTCTGTAAATCTCTTTTTGCAAGTTCTTCTTTCAACTCCTTAACTAACAATTTGTGGATTCTCTTACTTGACATTTTTAAAGAATATCCCATGTCTGACACCAGTGTTATAAGTTTCAGGAATGTTTCACTAGACACGTGGGTTCACTAATTAATATTACAACATGGGGGTTAATGACCGTAAATCCGAGGAAAATTAAAATATACAAGAAAATAATAAATTCTGATGAAACAAGAGTCTGCAGATTATTATCTGGCTCTATGCAACTGTCAGCGAGTCAAAAAATGTATTAGCAATGTGCCAATAACATTCTGCTCAATGACCAACTCTGACTTCCTCTCTCACCAAAGTGTAAATATATAACACACTAAAAACAATATCACATGACTGCCAATCTCCTAAGAACACAAGGGTTCCCATTGCTGACAATGGTGCCTTTGCATTATTTGTCTGAAGGGCAAGGATGGACAGAAATGTGTCGCTCCCCTACTGTCTGGACCAGCGCCTGTCAATACCCATTAACATTCCAGATATTACACCATAATTATGCACAGACATAATTAGAGAGAGTTTTAATAATATCAATGTGTATTCATTTTTCATTGAGTTTTTTTTCTTAGAACAAATTAATGGAGAAATCTTTTTTTGAAATATTAATGCTTTGGATTATTAGCACTTGTCTAGAACAAATTATGCTCATAAATTTAGGTTTGTAATTATTCCTTGGTACTTAGCATTAAAATTTTTTACCAAGTTTTTACCATTTTTACACTCAATGACTAGATTATTGTGTTTTTTTTTTAATTCTAGGATTCAAGTGTGAATGGGCTACAGTGAAAGATCAGCGTTTATTTGTTGGGGGATTGGGAAAAGAATGGACTACTGAAAAGGGAGATGTAGTTAATCTAAATCCCCAATGGGTGAAGTCAGTGGGACCTGCTGGAGATGTTCAGCATCTTGATTGGCATGAAAAGTACAATGCTTTGAGAGAAAAAACTGGAACACAGTTGCCAGGTTTGTCAATTGGAAGATCAATGTTTATTTATTTTATGGTTGTTTTTTTTTTTATTGTTGGTTAATGTGTGTTTGCTTTGTGTCATGTCTAACTCTTTCTTGTAGTTAAAAGCAATCAAATTTATAAACATGTTTGGTGTAAATTTACTTTTTTTGTATTAATCTTTAAACATGACTGGCTTTGAAATATTATATTTCTGGCTACTGGCAATGTTATATCTCAAAGAAACGAAACAAATTAAATTGTTTTTAAAAGAAATTGTTTTTTGAGCATTAATGACAAGTTAATTGTTCAAATATAGCTCACAGTAACATGCTGTTACAATTTTACAAAAGTTATTTGCAGGGCTGTTGTATCTAAGTTAGTCTCTTTTACTCACCCTTGTGACATGGGCTTATATTTCCATGTTTTTGGTAGGGAGATTTAATAAAATATACAACTAGATAAACTTTCTTTCTTTTAGCTTCTAATCTTACTCATTTGAGGGGTAATGTAAGTTTTTAAGTAGGGCAAATTCTTGTCAAATATATTCACATATATATTCAAATCTCCACAAAAATCAATTCCATAACAATTACTATCTAATGGGAGACATATAAAATGAATAGTATGTATACTATATTGTGCTTAAAATACGACTTTGTTACAACCATCTAGAAGAGGGGTGGCCACGCATTGGGTCGATAGAGCAACATTTTGAGTTTTATATTGTAAAACATACACTAATGAGCCTAGACCCCTCAGCCGCCGTCTTAAGCCGCCGTAAGCCGCCACGAAGCCTTAAGCTGTAAGCCGCCACAAAAAATGTTAAGCCAAGCTACCAAAAACTTTTCTAAGCCGTGGGAGATTCGGAATTACTAATTCATGTCATTTTAAAGCGATTACGAAAATCGCATCCAAAAATTATATAAAACATTTTTTTTTATATTAATTTTTTTTTTTACGCCGCCATTGCCAGCATGGTAGGGTGTAGTGTGCCTACCATCCCAGCACTGTTGGCGGCGCTGATGCATGTCTGCCAGCCCGACAGAACGGCGGGGTGAATGTGCCCGCTATCATCTGCCGGGATGGCAAAAAGATGGGTTTTATTCCTTGCCCAAAACCGGCCAGACCAGCAGGGTGTGTGTACTGCTGATCGTTCAGAATGGCAAGGCGAGGGGTTTCTCCTGCCACTCGGACAGAGGGGAGGGTGTAGTGTGCCTGTACCCTTAGCCTGAAATGGCAGGCTGCGCAGGTGTGCTTGAGTGGGACAGAGTGGAAGGGTGTTATGTGCCGACCACATCCGTCACCACCGCCAGCTGTGAATACTGCGATCTCGGATAGTCCTTATTGACCACAGTACCGCCACCCTCGCAAGAAATTTTTTTTCTCCTGACTAGAGAACCCTTATGATCTATCCCCCGTAGATCATGGTATGTCTCTCAGACCAGGATGGAGTGTTCATACGAATATCATGCCAATTTATTCAAATGAAACTCTCCATTACACATGAATTTAATTGACTAAGATAGTCAATTATATATATCATTACAGCTTTGAAACTATGCAAAATGTAATACTACTTATGTTTTGCAAGTAGCTTAATATAATAACACTTGAAATCTAACTCATTTTTACATTTTTTTTTAATTGGTTCTTAATTTAATTAAATTTTTTATTATTTTTTTATTATTTTTAAAATAAATCTTTATATTCACTTATTATATACAATAAATTATAAAGTATTATTTATTTATTTCAACATTGTTGTTTGTATGACAAGTAAAAGTATAGTACATAAATATTTTGACAATTACCTCCCTTATAAAAAAATATCGGTGATACCCAGTGTGATCGTTGGGATCCGGCTTTCAACAGGGGTGCTAGGTATTTTCCTAAGCCACGGCTTAAGCCGGGTAGCCAGCCATAACAATTCTAAGCCAGCCATCATCAGTTCTACGGCGCGGCTGAGGGGTCTAAATGAGCCCACCATGTTAAATATTTAGTGAATAAAATAAACAAATTAATAGAAAAAATAACTCAATGGTAACAGCACAAAACTCAGCAAAGAGCCATATTTGGCCACACCTGATCTGTGAAAAAAATGACTACGCTATCTGATACTATGCATAATGTAAGATACCTATAACTAATATTGTTTGTATTGTCTGTATGGTAAAGGCCTACTTTTTAGTATCGGCATAATATACCCTGTAAACCATTCTCACTTCCAATATATATTCAGTCAGTTTTAACAACAGGGTAAAAGTAAATTCCCTGTCTGTTTGGAATTGTCTAGCCATAGCAATTACTAATTTCTATTACCTCATAAACCTAACTCTGGTTTGGCCTCAACCATTTACACTGTCTAGAAAACTTGGTTGCATAAAATATTATTTTTAAGAGAAGTATTAACATTTTAAGTGCATGCCACATATATCCACTAATACATTTCTAAATTCTTTTCTTGAAAATCATTAAAGCATTTGTAATATTATTTTTTTTAGGCTACATTATTCATGAATCTGGAGTTTGGAGTGACATTCACAAAAAATGGTTCTTTCTACCACGTCGAGCTAGTACTGAAACATATGATGAGGTGAAGGATGAGCGAAGAGCAACAAATCTTTTGTTTATTGCTGATGAAGAATTTAAAAATATTGAAGTAAAACAGATAGGCAAGATCAGTCCAACCCATGGATTTTCATCCTTTAAATTTATACCTGCTACTGATGATAATATTATAGTTGCTTTAAAAAGTGAAGAAGACAATGGGAAGATAGCTTCTTATGTATTAGCCTTTGATTTAAATGGAAATATTTTGATGCCAGAAATGAAAATAGGTGATGTTAAATACGAAGGTATTGAATTTGTGTAAAATAAAATTGTATAATTTTCATTCTTATACGGTTGATTTGAGTATCATATTTCATCATGTTGTAGTATCTATTAGTATTTAAAAAAATATTAGAATCTAGTGTCATACACTGGCGGCGGAGCAGGGGGGGCAGCGGCCCCCCCCTAAAACTTTTAAGGGGTGGCAGCGCCCCCCCTTGAATTTCCAGTCTGCCCCCCCCCCCCCCCTAAAATTTTAACTTTTTTAACTTTGTAATTCATTTTAGTTTATATGTATCATTTTCATAATTCATTTGATTTATTTCTTAAATTTAATATTTGAAAGAAATAATAATTAATTGACATTTTACAGTAATCACATTATTGAGAGTTTGTGGCATATTTTAAAACTAGTTGCAAGTACCCGGCTTTGCCCGGGTTTAAAATAATGTTTTCTGTTTATTTAAGAAGCGTAATTTGACGTTTAATTAAGATTTAAAATAAGACGCGTAAAAAAGGGTTAATTTGCATGCAATAAAAGGGTACATTTATCTTAAAGCAATTTGATACACAACATTTTTGGCAGTTCCTCTCTCCCTCCCCTCCCTCCCTCTTTCCCTCTCTCTCCCCTCCTCCTCTCTCCCTCCCTCCCTCCCTCTCTCTCTCTCTCTTAGGCATGACTGTAGCAAAAGATGCCAATTCCTATGGATAAAGGAATGGAATTTAATAATGTAGTAAGTAATGTGATATTTGGTTCCCCGTACCGATCATATTTATAGTAAGTTAGCTATGTGGGAGAGAAGCTCGTAAAACCTGAAATCGGGGTAAAAGTTTGCCAATTTTCATGTCTTTGATATCCAAAATAATTAATTACAATTAAAGTACCCATTGAGATGGAACGAAACCTGTTTAAGAACATTCCCCATGTAATTTTGTGTACGTGTACCAAATTTCACGTTATTTGGTTGTCTGGATCTTGAGTTTTAAGGGAACAGACAGACAGATAGCAAATGCGTCTTATAAGTATAGAGAAGTATTGCCATCTACCGAATGACGGCAAATGTAATTTTTAAAGAAAATACAATTATTTATTATCTTTTAATAAATTACTTTTTGTTTATTGAGTTTCCCGTTTCCGGTTTCATATTCATCATTATTCATGATAATTATCAGTAATTTTCTGATCTAATTTCACTATTAAATTTGTAAACAAACTGACATTACGAATCAGTTGACGACAGAAGTGCTCAATGTTCATTTTTATTTTTTTTAATATATTATGTTTTAATAATATCGATTAAATACTTGCTACAGAATTACTATATTCTATTATTGAATTAAGGGGGTAAAATTTGTCTTTCAGTCATTTTTTGGCTTGCCCCCCCTTAAAATATTTCGTTCCGCCGCTGGTGGTGTCATATATGTATTAAGAAAATTGTCATAATTAACGATAAATCCATTGTAATGTATTTGTATATTTTTTGAATTCACAAAATTTGCATTAAATTTTTTTTTTTTTTAAACACAAACATTTATGTTTACAGACATACTAGAATGAATATTTTTTAAGGAATTCTTTCAACTAAATCCTGGGTTGATCCTTTGTGAGACCCATGGAATTTTTCCAGGTGAAATTTGGTGCAAAGTCGTCCCTTAAGTCCACCCAGCTTTAAATGGATACCTGACTTTAGCTGGGGAAGTAAAGGCGGCTGGGCGTTGTGCTAACCACACAATCCCTACATATGCCAAGGTTATAGAAACATGAATTCTACACTTCATCTGGGCTTTACTTTTTTTTTCAAAAGTCTAAATATTCAAAACTTCAATAAACACTTTCCCTCCCCCATCAATAACACCCTTTTTGATCCAAAGTTATATTTCTTGACCTACAGGAAAGTACTCAGTACTCAATAATGCATTATAAGCTATTATGTATGTTTTAGAAGATATTACAGAAAACAAATACCAATTTTAAAATGTATTGTATACATTCAAGTATACATCTTATAACCTAATTGCAGAAAACATAAAATCATGTACTGATTTCGCATCTCAAAACAACAGCTATAACAATAGTTTGTCAATTAGGCGATACATGTGCTGTCGCACGTTGGATAACCATGAGTCTACTTTTAATTTAATAAAAATTCAATAAGATAGTGTATCACTAACACTCTGATTCTTACTCCTATAATAATTTTAAGTTGAAGCTAGAAAATGTCTTGTCTAGTGTGTTTTGAACAGTTAATCTACACAAATGGTGGGAGCTTCTTTCTAAAATTAGTCATGGGAATCGTCTCAAGAAAGAAAATGTTTTTGGGATACGATTTTAACTGACTATCACTGCAAGCAACAGTGAGCTACAGAACTCATTTTGATTATCCTGAATGTTTTATAAAAAGTCATGGGTTCTTCTCTACATATTTATTAAGATACATTTTTTTTTCCTATATAGATTGATAGTTAACTACCCATACATACCTCTGTAATTAATTTGTAACATGTTAGTTTTATATAGTAAATAGTTGTTGATGCATAATGCAAGTTGAGGGATTTTAATATTTTGTATTTAATATTCAATTCTTGTCATAGCTAAATTTATTGTGGTGTTCATATATTCAAATTACTTGCTTAATTCCTTGGACTCCTTGTGGAGCAAACAGCCTCAGCAATACCTCTCCAGCGCTGTCTGTTTGGGAGGCCTTTTTAGTTCACACCATATTAGATTGCAACACTTCATTTCCTGTTCACAAAACCTTCTCCAAATAGTCTTCTGTCAGCCAACCTTTCTCTGACCTTGAGGGGTTATGTTGCAGGTCCATTTTCTGGTGGCTTCCTAGTCTTTCAAATTATTACTTATATTTCAACTCAAACCTAGGTGAGTCTCTGGTATTTCTAGTATTTTCAAGTAATTTATATTCTTTGTAATCTTAAGAAAACTTATAAACATTTTGAGGCATGTTGACACAAGTTAATTTAAAAAGATGTTTTTAAACATGATTACTTTAGGAAATTTTTTTTAAATTCTCTCAGAATAGCTACATAGTATAGTCATAATTTCCGTTCATCCCACATTAGAAATGTCGTGTATTAGCTAAGAAAGTTTCTTGGCTGAATATGGCTTAATCAAAGTTTTAAAAAATAGTGTTCAGTAAAAAAAAATTGCTATTCTGCATTTCCTTGTCTCATGTTCATTAATGTTTATTTGTTATTGCTGTTTTTTGTTTGTTTTTTTTTTATAGATTTTTATGTTACAAGTGATTAGTTCTAACATTCTATTCTATGTTTAATAATACAAATGTTATTTTTTTGTATGATTTATGTTTAATTTGTTAGATTATTTATTTTTATTCTAATCTTTTTCATATAATTTTTTTTTTAATTTTGAATCATTCATTAGATTATTTAGTTTTTATTATAAGCTTTTTGAAATCATTTATGATGTACTTATAAAAAGATGAATTTAGACATATATATTCCTGTATGTTTTTTTAGGTTTAAGTTGATATTTGGCTATAAGATCTCATTCATACTGTAGTGTCTTTATTTCATTTTTCTTCTTCAACTGTCAATTTGTTTAATATATACTAGACCTAATTTATTGTATTCTTAATTTTACAGCTTTTCAATCATAAAAAAACATTATAGGATAAATATTCATTATTTAATTTAATCTTTTTTTAAAGGGAACATAATTATGCTTTTTTAAATGTCACCCAAATACATTTTTGAAAACGAGATTCATAAATAAATACTTTTTTTTTTCAGGAATAGAATATTTATATAAATATTTCTAAGTCTAAATGGGGTATTGTATATATGTAGGTATTGTTTAATTAATAATTGATTAGTTTAAACCATATAAATCTAGCTTATTAACTACTGCCACATTATTTTGTTCCTTATTAAACTTTATGGACCATTTTTCTGACCTAAAAGTGAATGATGATGATTAGGATTTTTTAGGGTCTAATTTATACATCTGGAAATAATATTTTGTTGATTTTTTTTTTCTTTTGCTTTTTTCAGTACACACATCCTAATCTATTTCCCATTGCCTTACATAATTTATAAATGTTTAGGGCTTTTTATTTCTCCATTTCATTTTTTTTAATTCAGTCTCCATTTTACACTGGCATTTGTTGACCTAAATTTCAATGACCATAAAGCATGGGGGAAAAAAATGGCTAAATGGAATTTATGGCTTATTTAACAAATAACCACTTTATTATTTATAAAAAAGAATAATTTGAATTGATGATTAAAAATGTATTTAGTTCTATGACTTATGGTTCATTCACTGACTAGTTTCAGCTACCAATTAATTTATCTATTTGAACCTTGTTTTTTCTGTTGACATGACTGTGTCTATTGAAACAATTTCATTACTTATTTAAACTTGCTATAAAATAGATTGATTTAAATAAATCATCATTGTCCCTATACTGTTTATTAGCTTATTTCATTGACCTCCTAGTGGATCAAAGGGCCTTTGAAATAACTCTCCATCACATGCAGTCCTGTTTTTATATTATACTTTTATAATTATCCAGTTTAATTAAGATGATGACAGAAATTCGATCTTTATTTTCAAGTAAATAAAAAAGTTTTTTTTTATAATTAACAAAAATTATATTTCTTAGACAAATGCATTATTTGTCAGCTAAATGCTGAGGAATCCTTACTGCTGAAATACAAGAACTTTGTGATATTATTTTATGTTCAAAAGTTATGAAAATTATTATTTTACTCACAATAGCCTTAAATGGGCATTGTTTATCATAAATATTTTGAAAGAAACAATTTGAAATTATAATGTGTCTACTTGTTAGTTAAAGTGATATACAGAACTTACAAGTGCATAATGTTGTTTTTTAACTGGTAATTAAAAAAATTATTTAGCATATAATTATTTAAATGTCCAGTGATTGGTAAAAATGTATTATAATACTGATATTTTACACTTAAAATGAATAATGTATGTGCCATGCACAATTTTTTTCAGTTTTGTGGTCAAAGATTTAATCGTATATTTGTGTATGTTTGTTTTCATTCCTGAATAAATATACTGTAATTTGTTTCTCTTGCTGTTCTTTTGTCCTAAATTATAATTTTTTTTTACGTGTTAAGTTTAATCATTCATCTCACCAACATCTTAGTCTAGTAAGCATTGATTTCGCCCAATTGATAACATGACTGATTTATCTTTAAAAAAAATGACATGAAAAATATTGTAAGAAGAGAGAAGCTTTGGGTTCACTTAAACTTAACGTTGCATTCTTAATTTTATTGAGATTTTCTTCCATAAAAAAAATTGGGCCACCTAAGATACATTGTTCACATAATAAGTGTCTTAATTTCATTGATGAGAGATTAAGCTCAAGCATAACTAAGAAGGTTTTTTAATTGGAATTTTCTAGGAAATCTTTTTTTCTAATGTTAGACTTTTTATGTGTTTATTTAAAGCTCTTTGCAAATTTAAGAAACAAATCACTTATTTTAGGCCTATAAGGAAAGTATCTTTTTATGTACAATATTTTTATGCAGCATTTTAATTCAGAATTTAGTGTCTATAAATATTTACTTTAGGTACATTTTAATAAAAGTTTTTTTTTTGTCATTTCCTTTTAATGTTAAAAGAATTTTACTTTCTATTGTTTGTGAACAATGTGCAAAACCGTAAAAATACTAAAATAGTGCATTTGGTCCCACAGTTGTGCTTCTGCAATTTTTTTGGCAGCATATTCATAATCTCCATCTGAGTTTATAAAATAATATGGAAAAACTAACTAAAAAGTAATTAGCTTCATAATTCTACCAGATTTAATGAAGGTCTTGTGCATAATTAGGGACAGTAGTCTGATGTACTGGTACTTGATATTTCCATGTAATGATGTGTGAGGGCTACTCTCATTTGTTTCAAACTTAAGAAACTTTTTATTTGTATATAGCTCTGTAATACATTAAAAAATGAGCAGATAGAAAATAAATTTCATCTTTTTTAATGGTAATTTGAATATGTGCGTTTTGTGAAAAAATATTTTTTGGAAAGCATCTCCGGTTTGGCTTTTTTTTTTGTCAGTCAACAAAAATCACTCTTCTTTTTTTTATAATTATTACTAATATAATATAGATCTATTACTAGTAATATCATACTCAATAGAAAAAAGGATAATTATATGTGAGCCTGACAGATTTCTATTTTACAAGAGAAATGGTTCTTAACTCTGGGATTTCCCAACGATCCTCTCAATCACTAGTTTTTATGCAATCATTATAAGTATCAATGAAAATATTAAACATCTGCAATTAAATGGGGAAAGTGACTACGATTAGAAAACATTTCAATTTAGGCGAATTCATTACAGCCATTAAGTAAAATGAACCCCCAATTAAAGAATCTTTTTTACAATAACTGCCTAATTGCTCCTAGCAATTTTGAACAAGCTTTAACTTAGAAATGTGTTTTAAAATTTCAGAACGTAACCTTATTTTAACATGGTTTGTCTTATACTTATGCAGCATTGAGGAAAGTATCCACAGCATACAATAAGACCTTACAGTATAGGCTTAAAATTGTTCATTATATCTAACAAAAGCACTACTTCATTATGACAAAGCAGAAGCAAATCAAATTTGCTAATAAATGCTTGGTTTAAAAAATGCAAGAAACAATAAGACATTTAACACATTATTTCCTACTTCACAAAATAAAAACTTTAAAAAAAATTGGATGGAAAAATACTTTTATTTGCCAATCTTAAAAATCATGAAATTCATCCACCCAACATTCATGCTTGACTAAATATAGTTGGCTTAACTCTTACACCAACATATGATAGCATTTAGAAGACCACAAATAAAATTATATTTACATTAAAACAAAAACCAATGATGTCTGAATGTTCAAAAGTAATGACATAAATAACAGACATGAGAAAAAAAAAACAAATATACATTTCTTACATGTAACATTCAAATGAAGGATCCTTATCTTAGGTAGCTTCACAACTCTGTTATGAAAATAAAACGCAATTGCAGACAATTTTACTTTTAATAAAAATATTTTTACTTTTTATAAATTGTCCCAGTTTCTTTTCAAAAGTTATGGTTTTAATAACAAAACTGAAAATAAAATTCACTATCTTACAATCAAAATAATCTTAAATATACAATAAAAGCTAAGTATTTTAAAAGTGTGCAACCATGTTTGTTTCAAATTAAAAAAAAATTAAAAATACTTTTCCATTAATATTTCTACAAACAAGATAGGAGAAAATATCACCAAATATTAAGCATCATAGAGAATAAGGCATGTACATACAATTAAAAAGGTAACGTCAATGCCCTTTTTTCTATATAAAATGTGATAATATTGCATAACTATACAAGTCAAACAATTGTCCTAATGTTTTCAAACCCACATTTAGAACTCAATATTCATACAGTATCATTGCCGTTACTCAGCAAGAAGCATCATATTAATGAGAAATGTAATGATTGGAATAAACGGGTACAGTTTAAGCCTCCATTGTTTTACACTTAACAAAATCAAATTACATTAGTTCTGTTCAAAAGAGTGAACACTTACAAGTTCAATATTATACTGTAACAATTCTAAACATAGATTGTATCACAGAGATATTTGACAGAGCTTAGGAAATGTGTGCTGTTTCATCTATTACTTAACATTATGAACAATTCTAGCAAAATATGACTTATCACTGCTTTTTTTGATGCTCCTATGAAGGACAAAAATATACATTGCCATAAAATCAGCAAATATTTCCAAACCATATTTGTTAATAACATATTTAACCTTGCCTTTCACTAAATGGGACAACTGCAAGTTGATTGAAATAGAGGCATTCTGCACCAAAGTCAGCAGTTGAATTTATTCAATTATTTTGAGCACCTTACCAATAGCAATAGTTTTTACTGAAATGAGAAACATTTAAAAGGATGGTTAAAAATAAGCACTTTTGCAAAATAATCTGAATGATTTTTACTTTATTTATGTCAAAATGTGTTAAATGCTTCATTTAAACATATAAATCAAAACAAAATTCTATCATTGAAATGTACACTTTATCTTCACATTCATTATTTTTTTTTAAGTTACATCAGTGTATCTTTTACAAAACGGACTTACATTCATCTCTAAGTGTAAATCGTCCCATCTGTGGAAAATCCTTGAAAGACTCTAAGCAAATTAAGCCGCCATTCACTTCTAATCTAGCTATTCCAGCCTGGTCTGGCTTAATAAATCTTGGTCTCACCTGAGTTTTCTCTCCAGTCTTTTTATCAATTAAACATATTAAAGCCTAAAAGAGAAGACATCATGTATATTCATCCATCATCTAAACTTATTTATGTACTACTTTTAGCTTCTTAACCTCAGATACAATAAAGCATCATAAAAATATGATCAGACAGGGATAACTTAGTCATCACAGGTAGTTAATAGTAATAATTTTTTTAACCAAACATATTTTTATTACCTTAAGTGTGACCTCTTCAACACAAGTGTGAATATGCAAAATACAACTGTAGCCAGCTGAGATAATTGATTTGTATTCTAAAATTACTATCTAGAGAAAACAAAAACACAAATGAAACATTCATAATTATGTAATTAATTACATTATTATGTAATTTAAATTCTAGAACACGCAAAAAATAACTACAAGTATACAATAAACTTTACCTGGGCATCAAATATTCTTCCAGTATTGCAAACATTGTCAGGTGAGCAAAGTACAAAACCAGGAGAAACATCCTGAAAAAATATTAACAATGTCAAACTGGAAGACCTGTAAGTATGTCATTGCCTCAGTAATAACTGTCCCCACATGATCAGCTAAGATCTTTTTAAGACAGGGATAACTAAAATCATCATAGGCAACTTTTTAAAATGTAATTATAGCTTAATAAAAAACCTAGAAAAAAAAAAGTTAAGATAATTCAAAGCTGATATATACCTCTTCCTCTACACCGCTAATTTTTAATCTGACATTTTCTCCTGGCATGGCATCATCACTTTCATCTTCATCAGAGACTATATTCATGACTCTTACAGGTGTCTGCAATTATTAGATTATATAAAAACTTTCATAATCATTCAAACATTATATTTACTATATCTGGACTTAGTAACAAAAGCTACAGCTTTTTTTAGATATTTATATATAATTACTAGTAAAATTGAATGTCTGTGCGATTTATTATGTTCCTATGAGACTGGCAACTCTTAAGTTATTATAAGAGTTGCTAATTAACATAGATACTTTCTTTTACACACTCCAATGAAACCCATGACATTAACATGCCAAAGGAAGGTAAAAAGTGTGGCTACTCAGTTTACATGAAAAGATGTAAAAAATGCATTCATTGAAAAGATGCAGAGCACTCTGACAAGGATGCATTACTGGGTTGTGAAATTCTACCCACCAATCTTCATTAAAAAGGTAATTTCTGAACTAAAATTAGATTAATAAAATATCAAAATCACTTTTAGTATCATTAAAATAACAAGCATAAATTAAAACAATATGTCCACCTTAATAAAAAAAAAAAGTTATTACGGCCCTAAACATTAGCAAAATATCAATTTCACAGAATAAGAATAAAAGTATGCTACTTTATTAATTCACTAAAATTTGACCATATTAGCTAAATAAAAGAAAGACCTAAAAACAGCAACATGACCATCTCTCTGAAAGTTTCAAAAGTGCAATTAAAAGCTGGAAGTAATGAAACAACAAATATCATCTATGCATGGCAGGGGCAGATTTGGGGGGGGGGCATCCCCCCCACCGCAATTTTAGGTAAGACATCATTAAATTATCAAAATATTTTGTGTTCTAAGACCAATTTTTAACAATGAAAATAGTTATGCCCCCCCCGTCAAAGTTGTCTAGATCCACCCCTATGCACTGCAACTGTAACTGTCAGGCTATAGGTGCTTATGGTGTCTAATAGTCAATACCTTTTATATTCTTGTATAAAATTACATTTGTGGTATGATTTATTATGTTCCTATGAGACTGGCAACTCTTAAGTTATTATAAGAGTTGCTAATTAACATAGATACTTTCTTTTACACACTCCAATGAAACCCATGACATTAACATGCCAAAGGAAGGTAAAAAGTGTGTGTACTCAGTTTACATAATATTGATAAAAAAGAAATAAAAACAGCAACACAACCAACTCTTTAGAAGATTTTCAAAAGCGCAAAATAAGCAATTGAAAGCTGGAAGTAACGAAACAACAAAAATCAGCTATGTGCTGAAACTGACAGGCTATAGAGGCGCATATGGTGCATGTAGTTATCAAATGGTTCGCAACAAATAAATTCAATTTAGACAGACATGTATAAGTAAAACACAATACATCTTATTGAAAACAATACCTTGGAGGATCAAAACTATCTCTTATGTTATTATGTTGTACCTCTTCTGATTCAAATATTTTACCAAAATGTTCTATTTTATCTGCATAGAAAATCTAATAATTTTCTACAAAGAATATATTTAATAACAATTACATATCCAGGAAATAATCTAAACATGTACTGTTAAAATTCTTTGTCATTTTCCTTATGCTAACTATAAGAAAATTTGTCTCAAAAGCTTCAGTAAGCAGAAAATCATTTGGTTGTAGATTATAATAAACAAGTAAATATAGGCATTTGAATATTTTTTAAAGCTTTTTTATCAAATGTGATTAAACTTTCAATTCAACCTTACCTTATTTGGCATCATAAGTAGCTTTTGATTTGTTGTGACTATTCCTGACTCAATTTTACCTAGAACAATGGTGCCCATGTCCTGAATAATAACAAGATTAAAATGGAATAAAAAGAATATCTTTTCTAAAATGTTTTTTATCCCCCTTGCTGTTAAACTATTTACATGTGCTATGCTTAATTAGCTAAAAAGATTTTTAGCATGCTTGTACTAAACAGTTTAAGCACAAGATGATTTTTTTATGCACTATAAAATTAATTTTATAAAAGCAAAGTGGTACCTAAGTTGACAATGAAATCTGTTAATTTTTTGTTCTTTTTTTAAACCTTAATCTACCATATGGCTGGCTGATCAGCCAATCATTAAGATTTTTCCCATACCGCTGATCTTCTGCTCATGTTTACATAGTAACTTTACCATGGAATCAAATCACTATGATGTGTCAGAATTTAATAACAATGTGAATCTCCGGAAGTATGTGGCTTTATTATTAATGCTTGTCGAGTTTTTCGGCTTAATTGATTTTGGGATAGTTTGTATATGATTTTTAAATGTTACTCTTAGCAACTTGTAAAGTTAGCAAAGATGATGGGAAAATATTTTTAACTTTAATATTGAATCAACTGAGATATTGGGTGATGAAAGCAGAACAGAGATGATAGGATATCGCCAACAACTAAAGACTCTTAGGGACAGCCTTAGAATTCAAAATATTAAATATTTTTATTATAAATCTACTGTCAATTTTGTCACTGTTGATAATTTTAAGTTGGATTTTTTTAAATGAATTTTTAAAATATGACACTCTTAAATAAAGTTAAGAGGCAGGAAATGAAATTCTAGGTGAAATTTGGTAGATTAAGTGCTAAGGTCATAACCAAAGCCTGTCATTACCCAAAACATTAACTAAGACCGCCGTTATAAAGGTAACACTATCAGAATTAATACTCAATATAACATGGTTTGCTTTATAATGTTCCTATGAGACTGGCAACACTTAGGTTATTATAAGAATTGCTAATTACCATAGATGCTTTATTTAACACACTCCAATGAAACCTGTGACATTAAAATGCCAAAGGAAGGTAAAAAGTGTGTATAAAATATAAAAAAATGCATTAGAAGGATTGCTTACTTTATATCTGTCCACAATAGGCAATCGAACAGGTGCATCAGAAGCTCTACTCATAGGAGGCATAGAGTCCAAATATTCTAACAAAGATGGTCCTCTGAAATAATTACATTTTGACAGAAGTGATAAAGTTTACTTAAGCTAACTTAAAAAAAACAAAAGCTAAAAAAATTAAGTTACAAACCTGTACCAAGGACATACAGATTCATCAGGAACTGAAGTCAAAAAGGCTCCACTAAGCCCTGAGCAAGGCATGAAATAAAGGTCTGTTTTGGGGTTAAAACCACATTTTCTTAAATAAGGAAGTATTTTTTCTCTGCATTCCACAAATCTGAAAAATGTAAATTTAAACTAAAATAATGTAACAAAAAAAAAATAATATTTAAGAAAACTGCTTGAAGATAACTAGTATAGAAAAATGTGAGATCTCAACGTTAAGAAAACCTCTCATCAAAGAATGGCCAAACATCTAATATTGATAATGAGTCAATTTCTTACCATTCATAATTCTCAGCATGTTTGCATCAATTGTACTGAAAAGTTACAGCTAATTTTTCACCAGAATATTATTTTATCTAACTGGAAACAAAAGGTATCCTCATCTAACCTTTAGCCTCCAAGAAAAAACACATGATTGCCAGAAGATTTAAACTGCACAAATCTCACTGAGTTTCTGTGAACCCTAGACATGCTGACTATGTGTACATTAAGGTGACTCACCTTGAATATAATTTCACAGAAAACTCCAATCTCCATGTCTACTTTCCAAATCAAACACGACAAAAGTTTTTTCTGGGTTGCTCAAATGCAAACACACAAACAGTACGCATATAAATTTCATTTTTTTTCCCTCCATTGACACCTCACATTTTTCTTTAAGCAAAACTTTTGCTGTAATAAGCTTCATTTAGCAACACCCTAGATTTAATTAACACATTGTGTTCAACAAGCATAAAAACCAACCTTGCTTCATCCCACTCAACTGTGGGGTCATCCATTTTGTTTATGAGGACTACTAAGTGTCTGACACCTGCTGTTTTGACTAACATAGCATGTTCTCTTGTCTGACCACCTCTTTCAAAACCTGTTTCGAATTCACCTCGTCTAGCTGATATAACCTAATAAAAAATCAATTCACCATGAATCTTTTAGTACATTACTTTTATTTATTACGAAATTAATTTCAAACTGATTAACATTCAATTTGTACCTAAATTCTATTTAATAATTAAAGTTTAAGCCTTAAATCATTACCAATATAGCCAAATCTGCTTGTGATGCACCACAGATCATATTAGGAACAAAACTTTTGTGACCAGGTGCATCTAAAACTGAATAATGCTTTTTTTCTGATTCAAAATAGGCACGTCCAACTTCTACAGTTTTCCCTTTTTCACGTTCTTCTAAATTAGTATCCAGAGCCCATGATAAATACCTTAAAGTATTGATTATAATAATGTTAAAGAATTTAAGATTAATATATTTCAATACAGAGAGAGGAGAAAAAGATAATATACTAAAAATGTATAATAAAAATGAAATTTACCATGTTTCTCTGTTTTTCTCTTTTGCTTCTCTTTCATACTTCTCTAAAGTTCTTTTGTCAACCATTCCTGTAAGATAACTAACCAAAAAAAAATTTATGAAAGATTTCAGAACAAAAAATTGTATTAATAATACTCTTAAGTAGAAAACTTACAGCAAATGACCCCCTATTGTTGATTTTCCAGCATCTAAAACATAAAGAAAATAATATACATTAGAATTCACTAAGTGATGGAATTTTGAGATCTTTTTCTTGAAACGAAAAAATGTTTTGAATAAATAAGGTAAGTAATAAAGATAATTAGTTTACCATACAACTAATGTTGTTAATACAAATTTTTTTAATTTGATGCTTATTTCTATTTACAATCTACAGTTTGAAATAATCAGAATTAGCTACTTAAGTTAGCATGTAGACTCACCAACATGCCCAATAAAGACAACATTTAAATGTTCTTTGCGAATTTTCGGTTGTCCTGGCGCTTTTGGCTTTTTAATAGGTATTTCTATATCAGTGTCCTCATCTTCATCCATATCATCTGCAATTTCTTTTTCCTCTTCATCTATATTTTCAGTCCAGTTGTCTATGAAATAAAGAAATTGCAACAACTTTTAAAAAAGAAGGCTGACTATAACAATAGGCATAAATAAGATAAGAATTTTAAAAAATTTCGTCTTACCCAAGTCACCATTACCACTCTCCTCTACATTGTGAAGAGAATCTGAAATTATTCAAAATAAAAACAATGATGATACCCTATTAATAAAGTGATTGAAGAGCAAGAAACAACAAATGTGCCCTAAACTTACTTAATAGAAAAGAGCAATAGGCAAAATTCAGAGGTTTTTTGACGAACAAAAGTATAACAATAAAGTATTACTTGTATGACTGCATCATAAAATGGTTCATAGAGTAATTACACCACAAGATTTTAATGGCTCCCTAGATTAATCACAAAACTTTGGCACGTTAAGATACAGTAAAATTCAAAAGATACAGGAGCCAAAAAATTTACCAGTAGAGTCCAAATAAATAGAAAAATGGTTCAATAGTTTGAATTTTTTAGCACTTGGGACTAAGAAGATATGAAAAGTTAACAGAGAGGGGATGAACCATTGAAGAAGTGAGCCAAGTTTAGCCATCGAAATACCAGGATCAATAGAAACTAATAAATTTCAAAGAAGAAAGCTACATCAAATAAAAATTTTAAATTACCAAGTACAGTGATACCTCGACTTATGAACTCTAGTTTAAGAACAATTTAGGTAATGAAAAACAAATTCAATTTTTTTCTTGGGTAACAAAGACGAGAAAGGTTTAATGTTGGAGACAAATGATTGAGTACAAAGATAGATAGTTGTTTCAAACAAATTTTTTTTTTTGGAAAAGCATGCACAGATTGGCTTTTTCTAACAAACAGTCAACAAAAATCCACTACATTCACTGAAAGTAAAATATAGTACTAATAGTAGTATTTTTAGTGGGACAGGTGGCCAGAGTTGTGTGGATAATCGACTGCCAACCTGTGAGTCCTGGGTTTGATTCTAGGTGATTAACCATAGAATTATTGCCAGGGGAAATAAGATTCAAAATCATCTCACAATTCCACCCAACTTTAAATGGGTAGGAAGTAAAGGCAGCTGGGTATTGTGCTAACCACATAACACATAATGCTGTGACTGCAGAAACAGATAATTGAAGTCAATAGAGAACTCAACTCACATGCAAAGGTTAATTGTTCATTCCCTGTTCGCTGCTGACTTGGAGAGGAGATGGGTGCCACCAAGTCTATAAGCCCACAGAAAGGACATGTAAAAGCACTACAAATAATGTCTGTTGATGTGTCCATTTGTTCCCCCAACAACCACATCGTTTAGGGTAAAGTCTAGCCTAAAACTCAATTTGCAATCCTTTTAGATTATATGAGATTTTTTTCTTTTTTTTTTTTTAGATTTCCTTTGCCTCAAGAGAAAAGCATTTCACTAGCAATGAATATTGCAATTTTAGATCAATTAGATTGTAAATGGAATACTTTTTAATTCAGGTGATTCCACTATTAGAGCTGTTATGTATAATGAATCCCCAATTAGAAAATCTGTTATTTCTGATATTACAATAAGTGCCAAATTAGAATGATATTGACAAGATGATTTGTTAGAAAGAACAGAAAACATCCTGGCAAACTGGAGTGGGGCTATAACTCAAAGAAAAATTCAATTTTTTTTAATTCTGGAAAAACTATCATTACATGCAAGCAAGATTAATGTAGTGCTAGTAGATGAATCTGGCAGAATTTATAAGTAATTTATTTTTTAAAAATGTTAAATAATGCTTAATAAAATGCAATTTTAGAAAATAGTGGAACGTATCTGTAACAATAGATTTCAGTATAGCTATACAACCATTCCAAATAATTAACTAGTTCAAAAGTTCAGGCCGGGGACATGTATTTTCTTAAATTTCTTTAATGGTAAGTGATAGGGGGGAGGGATACGTACAGCCAGTGGCACAACCAGGGGGGGGGGCTTTAGCCCCTAAGACCAAATCATCATACATATTTTACTATTTTTTCTATATGTGAGCCCCCACCCCCAGCATTTTTTGCTGGTTGCGCCACTGCGTACAGCCAAGAGAGTTCAAAAAACTTTGTTACCAGTAGATGGATATTTGAACTGACAAAGGGAGGTAGATGGACCAATCAAAAAAGTTGGGGGCCTTAGCATTCTGTGATGTTTTAATGAAACATAGTTGGAAGGCTGGGAACAGACAGTGAAGAGAGAGAAAGGAGGACAGTTAGGGGAGGAGTGGGCAGAGAGGACAGTTAGGGGAGGAGTGGGCAGAGAGGACAGTGAAGAAGTGGAGTCGGGGGTCGAGAAGAGAACAGATGAGTATGAAGGTCTGGAAAAGTGTAATATAAAGTTGTAAACAGGAGTTAGATCTTATGCGACTTGAAGCAAAGACAAAGAAGTGTATTATTATACAGTTGTGTTTGGATATACATTACTTTATTAGTCTACACATCTTTCAGGACAAAGTAGAACCTGTTAGGTTTGATTTATTGTTTTGATGAAGTTTTGTGTGAAGTCAAAATTAAGTTTATGAATCGTAATTGACTCAGCTACATTGATTTATGATTGAATGTGAAAGTAAATGACATGCAGTAAATGTCTCCAGAGAACACTTCAAACAAACATGAAACAACAATAATTTGGGATAAACAAAATGACCTTAAAAATAAAATAAACACTGACAGTATCCTATTTATAAAACACATTGTCTTTTTTTATGTTTGACACCCCCAATCCCAGTGTTTCTAATTGAACTAACCTACATAATACATGACTGTATTATTCATAAATCCCCTATGAAATAACATCTAAAAAGACATGGAAAGTGTGATATTATTTGATAGGTATTTAAGATATCTTTATTTAAAAAAAAACACTAAAATGGCAATTTTTTACTACACCAAGTAGTCCACACAGGCATATTTAGAAATGCATGATTAAATTTTTACTGCACAAATCTAGAAGATTAAATAAGAAAAATAAACTGAATGATTAATGAATTAAAACTGGTTATAGAAGTAAAATAAATGGCCTAGAGCGTGACCTTTCCCTTCAGTTTCCATCACATCCTTAGCATCTGACGGAGGAGATTCATCAGGATCTGTATTTGATTCGCTCAACAGTTCTGAAAAAAACATACAAAATAAGTTTGCAAACAAAAAAACAAGAAATAACTTTTTTTGCACCAAAATAAAATGTCATATGACGATTTATACAATTATGTTAAGATCTAGTATAAACCTACAGAGTATCCAAAGTTTTGAAGGAAGCTCATAAGGGATAAACTGTTGTAATAATGCGTATGAAAAATGTGTCTGCCATATTTTTTTTAGCGACTGTGCAATTGAATCCCTGTGCATTGTACAATTATGGTTAGTATTATAGCTAGAATCCACTGTCCAAATGAATCACATTTAATAAGTATGTAGAAATCTGACATTTTACTACCATGTTTTTCTTTCCAGCCGTGTAGGGGTGAATAGAATAATGGTCTTTGTAAACACATTTGGTGCATGCTTAGAAAGATAATAGTGTATCAAGTGTTTTTTTTCCTTTTTTAATTGTTATACAGTTTGCCCATTTTAGTCCAAAAAAATCTGTCCAAAGAAAGAATAAGATTTATTATTTTTTGCTCTTTCATTTAGCTTTTTGATACTTGGTAAGGATTATGTATCATAAAATGAATTATTTGGATAGTTTTTCTTCATTGTCAAAAGTAAAAGATTTGAGTAACTGAAACTTCTGGAACTTGTCTTATTTTGAAGTATTTTATACTATTGGAAAGCCTGTGATCCTTCTATTCCGATTTCATTAATTAAAACCTATATTTAATGCAATTTGGTTTAATATGTGAAATCATCATCTGTGGTTTGTGTGTTGTGGAAGTCTTTGGTAACAGTTATTGTTGGTTTATCTCCACAAATTTAAATTCTTTTATTACTTTTTTTTCCTTATTTTATTGTACATGTCTACATATATAAGAAATATTTATTCCCAATGATCTGTTTTTTGTAAACAGATTCATTGCCATTACTCAGCACTAATAAAATTAAACCTTGCCCATGCCATATGCCCCATGGTTATACTCATGAAAATAACAACCTGCATAAAATTACAAATGTAATCATCTTTATAGATAAAAAAAAATTTAATATATTACAAATTTATAGAACTACTACAGCTTTCAGAAAAGTATACTTAGTTTTGCCCTCACTATTGACACTAGTTGCCTAAGGTGCTACGCGGCCATTATGTTATTTACTTTCTAACGAGGAAAAGCGTTGAAGATTTGAAGATTTTTTTAATTAAAAAACTACACAACTCCCAAATAAAATACTGGATTTTAAAAAATATTTGAAAAAGGAGTTATACCTTCCCTCGTTTCTTCTGATGCGGGTGTTTCATCTACAGCTGAATTATCTATGGGAATGAAAGGGGCTGCGAATACATTTTGTCCTGGCGTGAAGACAGGTGCATTAACGTTGAGATTTGTCTTAAGGCGTGAACTAATATCTGTAACACTGTCAGTAGATGCTGCAGGACTATCATCCCAGGTATCTGGTACATTTTCCTGCCCATTTGAAGACGCCATTATTTGTCTTCGAAGTGTTTTACAACTTATGTTTTATCCTCACAAATTGCAACACCGCGTGTAAGAATTAACGTGACGTCACACTTTCACATGCGCAACTGAAATAACACCGGAAACAGTCAAACGAGAAAAAAGATTTTCATTTTTCCTATTTATTAACCTAAACAAAAAAAAATATCTATGTGGTAAATTATAGAATTGTATAAAATATTACACTGACGTAATTAATATTGACTGAACAAATTTTCTTAGTAAACTTTTAAAAAGCATATTCATATTTAATTTGCCTGAACAATAAATTCATATTTTTAATTTAAAACTTGAAGGGGTTTCGTTAAGAAACAAAAAATATTTGTTTCCTACTTTGCGAAAAAAAAACTATAAAATGGATTTTATTAAAATGGCATAGATTATACAAACATCTACTTAAATTTAAAGACTACGTAGAAGAGTGGATGGTCGCCGAAAATAAATGAAGAAGTTAATCTATATTGGCGTGTACGCTTTTATTCTTATTCAATTAATGTTAATCCAACTTCCAAGCCATTTTAATACAACTTTTTTATGTACTTTTTTTTTCAAAAGAATGTAATCTAATTAATCTTGTTTTTGTTTGTATAGTTAACTTAAACTAATAAGCAGTGTATATAGTGTGATGACGAAAGACTAAAAAAATCTGTCTTACTCTTGATATTGTTAAAAGAATTTCTCTTGCTTTTGTTGGTAAAGTTTATATACAATAAGAAAACCGGGCCGCGAAAAAAACGTTTGTTTTTTTTTTTAATTAAATGCAAACCGGTTTTAAAGTTTAGACTCGCATATACAAACAAGCAATTAAGCCTGTTCCATTCTGGACTCAGGACGTGTTGGCGCATTTTCATGTTATGTATCAGTACGTTTGTGGTTACTGAAATAGGACTCATAATTGAAAACATTCGAAATTATAGTCATTTAATCGTCCGAAAACTCCGTCAATTGTTGCGTAGCTCTGATACTTTCAATTAAACTCAGAACACAAGCTCACTATTTCATTTGATGAGTTTCTTAATAAATCTTGGTGAAACTACGTGCTGCAGTATTTCGCACCAAATGAACGGGTTATTGAACGTACAAGGTGTATATATAATATATAAGCCCCTTAGGAGCCCTGAAGCCCGGCCCTCAGAGGTCCTATCGCGAAATGAACTTCTGATGTACACATGGCAGGCCAAGACCTACAAAATGATATATACATCATGGGTCTAGGACTTATGGTTGTTGAGATCTAGGGTGATGACGGACAGACAGACAAAACGGGGACAATAGAGCATTTTTTTTCGAAAATGCTCTAAAAAGTTGGAAAATCTCCATGTTAAAATCAGAAAGCGGCCTCGGTCGATGCCCCATATGACTCTGGTTAGAGAAAGCCACGTGGAAACCCACCAACAGACAACTTTTCTGACGATGAAGGCAACAACGAAATGCTAATTTAATCCCCTCTTTAATAGTAGTAGTAGTAGTAGTAGCAGTAGCAGTAGTAGTAGTAGGCAAACCGTCCATCTCGAAAGATGATGGTAGCGCTCTAGGTTAGTCATTTAGTCGTGTTTTGAGAGCAGGTTCTTGAATGGCTCAGCAGACCGATCCTGGACTGACAGACTCTTCCGCAGTGGCCACAAATGAAACTTGATGGAGGATTGAGGGCCTGTTTCTGCCGTGCGATCTTCCTTCTCTGTCTTTTGGTCTCCTGCTGTTGGTTCCTTAATTGTTCACCATTAAGGATGCCTTTGTGAACAGCCTGTCGCCACCCGTGCCGGTCGTCGGCGAGCTGTTCCCAATTGTCGAGGCTGATGCCGGTCAATTTGAGGTCGCGTTTGCAGACATCCTTGAATCGCAGTTGCGGGCGACCAACGGGGCGATGCCCAGTGGCAAGCTCGCCATATAGGATGTCCTTTGGTATGCGTCCATCTTGCATTCGATGTACATGACCCAGCCAGCGTAGACGTCTTTGGCACAGAAGGAGATGTATGCTCAGTGAGCTGGCTTGTTTGAGTACAGCAGTGTTGGTGATTTTGTCTTGCCATCTGATGCCAAGGATGCGTCGGAGACAGCGGAGGTGGAAGCTCTCGAGACGATTTTCCTGTTTGGTATAGGTAGTCCAGGTTTATCTGCCATACAGTAGAGTGCTGAGAACGCATGCCTTGTATACCTTTAACATGGTGTTCAGTGTCAATTGGTTGTTGGACCATACTCTTTTGCTTAGTCTGGCCATGACGCTGGTTGCTTTGGCAAGCCTCTTGTCGATCTCGTCATCCCGGGGACAAACTGTTGGTGATGGTGTAGCCCAGGTATGTGTACTTGTCGGTGACCTCCAGAACTTCGTTGTCGATGGTGATTGAGGGTGGAGCTGGGATGCCTTGACCCATGACGTTGGTTTTCTTGATGCTTATGGCCAGTCCGAATTCTTTGCATGCTTGAGCGAAGCGATCCATCAGCAGCTGTAGGTGTTCCTCTGTGTGTGCTGTCAGGGCTGCGTCATCAGCGAACAGCATGTCTCTGATAAGAACAGTGCGAAATTGGTTTTTGCTATTAGGCGGGTCATGTTCAGCAGCTTCCCGTCACTTCTGGTATGTAGGTAGACACCTTCTGCAGAGTCCTTAAATGCAAAACTCAGCATCATAGAGAAAAATATGCCGAATAGTGTAGGCGCTAGAACACAGCCCTATTTGACTCCGCTTTTGATTGTGAAGGGTTCTGAAGTGTCCCCATCATAACTGACGACTCCCTGCATATTATCATGAAAGGAGGTTATAATGTTGAGCAACTGGGGTGGACAGCCGATCTTCTTCAGTAGCCGGAACAGGCCGCTTCTGCTTACAAAGTCAAACGCCTTGGTTAGGTCGATGAAGGCATCTGCTGTTCTCTGCACTTCTCCTAGAGCTGACGCACTGAGAATATCATGTCGACAGTGGATCTTTCTTGTCGGAAGCCGCATTGTGATTCGGGGTACACACGGTTTGCGAGTACCTGAAGACGGTTAAGGACCACGCGTGTATGAAGGCATCAAGCAAGCAACTGGCAAATCATTACAGTAGACTGCACCCTTGAAGTCCAAATCAGGGGAGATCATCATCGACAAAGGCAGGCAAATGGGTAGGTGGGTGGAACACTATCTAGAGTTGTACTCCAGTGAAAACTCTATCACACAGAGAGCATTGGACGCCATAGAAGACTTGACCGTCCTGAAGGCGCTGGATGCTGAACCTACCATGGACGAATTCAGCAAAGCCATTGATGCCCTGAACAGTGGTAAATCGCCAGGTAAGGATGGCATCCCGCCTGAGATTATCAAATGCGGAAAACCTGCCTTATTAGAGCCACTCCACGAGCTCTTCTGCCTATGTTGGAAGGAAGGCAAAGTTCCGCAAGAATAAGAGGGATCGCAGTGACTGTAATAACTACATGGGTATTTCATTGCTGAGCATTGTAGGCAATCCCCTCTATGATGGCTACAATAAACAGTAATTTAAAGTAGGAAATAATTATAGTGCATTGGTATTGTTTTGTTTAATTAGTTAATATTATCAGTAGCTATGTAAGGGAATGTCACATTGGTTCTACAAAATGGCGATTTGTATTCTGTCACGTAATTTTGGTCACTTATTCGTGAACATTCTATACATTTTTCTTTTATGAGTTATGACTCGCGTCTCGTCGATACTTGACACAAAGTTATTCCGTTATATTTTAAGTAATACACATTTTTTTAAGCATTTAGAATAATGACCAATTTATTTTAGTACCGATTTTCCGTAAACCTTTCTGGGCCATGTTGTTTTAACTTCTAAGCAGGGGTCGAATTACCGCCGGGGATGCCGGGGATATCCCCGGCACTTAGAACTGCCATCCCCGGCTCTGCTTTAGCTAATATATCCCTGTGGGGGCCGGGCCCCCTGCGTTTTCTCTGGCCCCCTTTGCTTGTTTGCTCTACTTAGTAACATTTATTTCCTGCCCCCCCCCCTGCTATTGGCATGGCCTCTGCTGTAGCTACGGGGCTGGTCGGGGATGAAACCATAGACATTATGGAATTTTTATTTTCATCCTCGGCACTGGTTTTTTCTTAAATTGAGCACTGCTTTTAAGTACATATATAAAGCAGAGATGAAAGCCATGTCAGATGCAGTGGTACACATTGACGAGTGATTGCAGGATATGATTTTGCCTTCGACAGGCGTTATCAGCCTGACCTTCTAAACTGGTCAAGGCAGCCGTGGACAGACTTGGGCATGCGGACGAGCAGTATATGACCGGGCCAACTTCCTAGCGAAGTCGATCATTTCTCAGACGATCTTCGTGGTTGATATTGTATCTCATTGGAAGGCGCACTTGTCAAGATTTTACCCATGAACGAAATCATTGGTTCTCTACATAATACAACGGTCAGACAGAGCGAGTTGTCTGACGAGTATTGGAGCATCTAAATAAGACTGACCTGTGCTGGGGGCTCCAGAGAACAGATTAGGCTTTAATTGTCCAGTTCTTTCAGTGAGGCAATTTAGGACGACTGCAGCCAAATCTCTATATCCCGGTGCCGCTACTTCGAAGTCGAGTAAACAGCTGACCACGAGCTTGCTTTTCGAGTGCCCCCACCCCCACCGGGTCGTACCCAGATGCCGAGGGACCTAACGCCTTACAGCAAGTTATATCTAACGAGTGCTAATGGTCTCAACCCACTGATTTACTAAGAGAGTTCAAAGTGAGAGGCGACTTTTTTTCTGTAATTATTATTGTATTACGTGCAGCATAGAAATCCACATCGTAGAGAGGAAAACAACCAAATTTGTCATAATGCACCGTTATGAGCCAGTCATGCACGTTGTTTATTATTTTTCTTTTAAATTATCTGGATTTAGTTATTTTAGCTTTTTAATTCTCAATAATACGCAGTGGCTCCGGCACCAGCCAAAACCATTATATTAGGGTATAAGCAATATGGCATATATAATTTTTTTTCATAATTTTTTTTTTCAGGATTAGGGTTAGGGATAGGGTTAGGGATAGGATTAGGGTGTGGAGCAATATCTATGGCTGGTACCCGAAGAAAAAAAAATACGGGTTCGGTCGGAACGAACCGTAACCACTGCGTTCTCAATATTGACATTATTTCAATTTTTTTTTCCAATTTATAGAAAGCGCGCCAAGTATAATACTGAAAAGAATCACGTGATCGAGATTATAGTTGGTGCGCATTTTTTTCTTCATCAAATGACTTTTTCTGGAAAACAAAAAGTAAATGAAGATAAGTTAATAATGTTAATACTAAATAATAAGTTGAATTTGGTGTTTGTTTGCTCTACTTAGTAACATTTATTTCCTAACCCCTTGCTATTGGCCTGTCCCCTGCTGTAGAATGCCTGACCCCTTGCTGTAGAATTTTCACGCTACGGGGCTGCCCAAAAGTCCACACAGCTTTAAATGTGTACTGACCTTAGTTGGGGAAGTAAAGGCGGCTGGGCGTTGTGCTAGCCACACAATCCCTTCATATGCCGAGGTTATAGAAACAGATGAATTCTACACTTCATCTGCCCCGATGATCCGTTAGGGCTAAGGGAAAAACAAGCAATTTAAGTCTTTTCCGTTTCGGACAAAGGACATTTTAGAGCATTTTCGTGTACGCAGTGGCTACGGTTACGCCGGACGAAATCCGTATTTTTTTTTCCGGGCTACAGCCATAAACATTGCTCCACGCGTATGGATTTTGATAAATAGAGAGGGAAGTAATCATGTTGAATAACTGTTACAAAAATAAATAATGATTACGCCCCTTTGATTAGCTTTTATTACTTATATTTAAAATATAAGCAAAAACGGTACATAAGAAACTCTTATATTTTGGCCCTGAGAGGTCAGATCGCAAAATGGACTTTCGATGTACACTTGGCAGGCCGCCAAGACCTACAAAAGGATATATGCATCAAGGGTCTAGGACTTATGGTTGCTGAGATCTAGGGCTCTCCTTTGTTATTATAGCTTATATAGTAAAAAACGGTACTTTATAAGCCCCCTTTTACGGCCCTCAGAGGTCAGATCGCGAAATGAACTTTTGCTGCACACATGGCAGGCCAAGACCTACAAAATGATATATACATCATGGGTCTAGGACTTATGGTTGTTGAGATCTAGGGTGATGATGGACAGACAGACAGACAGACAAAACGGGGACAATAGAGCACTTTTTTTCGAAAGAAAATGCTCTAAAAATAATTAGTAGCTAATATATATTATCTAAATTCAGCGGCTAGTGTTAGATTGGTAAGATAGGTACTTTTTTGTAGTACCTTTCTTTTACCTCCAGTAGTTGATAGTTAAATGCATATATCTATGGTTAAATGACCATAGGAGAACAACGGGAAACCTAGGTGAATCATCATAAAGACAGATTCGTTCATTTTATCAAAAGTAAAAAAAAGTAAACTATGTAAGGGGTATTTAAGGAGCCGTCCATAAAGTACGTCACGCTCCAATGGGTTGGGGGGGGATGTAGGAAATAGTGACAGTTTGTGACAGGGGGAGGGGGGTCAGGCCAAGTGTGACGTCACATTTTTTATATATTTTAAATTTTATTTCTAATTTGATTTTTATTTTTTTTAGTAAAACTTAATAGTTTTAAAAATAATTTTAAAAAATTTTGTGAAACACTTGAATCAGGAATGGCCTGACTATCATATTCGCACCAGTCAATACTTCACTCAAATTGTGAAATGTCAGGACATAAAATGTTGCGACAAAGTACAGAGCTCATATTTCAACATTTTACATTTGAGATTCTTTCCTCCTCCAAATCCCATTCAACCAAACAACTGATGGACTCAGAGCTTCAGAAAGAGCAGATGCAGATGCTCATACATTCCCTTCATTGTTTGTGGCATAAACTCTCAAATTTGAGGACATTATGCCAATATCAACAGGAGTTTTTAAAGTACAACAATATGAACTTTATTGTCCATCTTTGCAGACCAGCTTACATGATCGAATTTGCAAAATGTGTCACTTATACTTTGCCTCACAAACAATGTTGAAGAAACATGCAGGATAACACAGAGCTCGGGCGCAGGAATAGTGCCAACCCAAAAATTTCCAGAATCAACTCAGATAAAACGCATCCGTCCTTTGAGAATCGCTGCTAGAAGGCAAAGAGAACTCATGGCAATTATTGGCAGAATGAGAAATGCACATTCAGAGGATGTTGAGTGGCTAGATGAGGATGAAGTTGATCTGTCTACAATTATCCTTTCAGGAAACGATGATGGGGAAAGATTTATGTCAGTCGTAACTATGGATGAACATTTCACTTCACCATGGATGAATGATATCTTGTGAATATTTTTTTTTAATTAAACATAATTCACAGGCCCTATAAACATATTCAATATAGCACAAGAGCTGCTCACATAATTTGTCAATCTAGCCCTTTTTTAGTCGCATTGTTTTGTTTCCATTTGTATTATTTAATCACTGGTTGAGGTCAAGTTTCGCTAATCTACTTCTTATCCTGTGTCAATATAATGCATAATCGGAAGATTATCTCAAAGTTGACCTCACCTATTGTAAATGAAAAGTTAGCAGATAAAGGATTATATAAGTGTGAAGTCTAATTTTTGCAATATTTTTTTTGAAATTCAATTGATTGAGTTGCTGTTTCAAAGAATAACTGTGACAACTGTTTTCAATTAGTTATTCTACTATTAAATTCATTTAATAATCTGATAGTTCTTTAAATATTTATATTTTAGGGCAGTTTAATAGTGAAGTGCGTTTTAAGTTTTCGATTAAATTAATTAGTTGATTATTAAACAAAAATTCGAAAGTGTGACGTACTTTGGAGGGGGGGGGGAGGTGTCCGAGATTTGTGACACTTTGTGATAGGGGGAGGGGGGGTTAAATTGGTAAAAAAAATAGCGTTACGTACTTTATGGACGGCCCCTAAGGCGAGGGTGACTATTGCACGAATTCCGAGTAGGCCAGAGTAGGCCTATCTATAATTTTATAAATAAAATGAAATTGGATGTCGCCTAGTGTCTGAATTTCAAATCTAGGCCTAGTAGGCAACATACTTTTTTTTTAACTGGGCGAAACAGTTACTATGTTGAAGTAAGTAAGATCTGCATTATCATAATATGTAAAAAGTAATTGAAATGGACAGTTTTATTTGGGATTTTAAAAAGAAGTACAGATACAAAAATACATTTTCAGGCCTAGATTTGATACAATCCAGATGAGCTTCGTGAGTCCTGGAGTTATGGGCCAGATGGACCTCCCTCTCCCCCAATGCCTACTTATATCTGAAGGAGCCCTTTTGTAGCAGTGACATCTAGTTGCCGCCTTGTTTGCCTTATTATATCCTTAATAATTAATAAAGGTTCTGGGTGTGCGGACCCACACATGACATTCAATGCACATTACGCGTTGGCCTATAAGTGTATTATGGTATTAACATTTTAAAAATCATGTTACGAAAAAAAAGATTAATCTGAAAAAAAATGGGACGCATTGGTTTCATGGATACAAATAAGTTTCGTGGGACCCCTGCCCGATGTACCCCTCTCTGACCATTTTATTCATTTGAAATGGATTTGAAGAGTATCGCACTGTTCACAGAAAAAATGAGTATCGATATTTACAAACAATGGTTATCGGTATTTGTTAATGCACGTTCAAGATGGCTGCTGAAGCTAAAGCGCTTCTTGATGAGTTGATGGGAAGAACGAGAAATTTAGATCCTTCACAACAACCAGAAGATTTGTCATGGAATAGTCCTGATGTATGTTATATTTTTTAAATTAACGACATTCTGAATCATGCAATTTCGATGTGTTTATATAAAAGACAGTAATTTATATTTGTCTAAACTCAACTACCGTTCATGTTAAACTTAGATCCTAGTGTTTTTTACCCAGTGCAGATCAGTGTTGTTTTTCCATAGTCATTGTATTTAATCTGAATGTTTACATACGATACAGTAAATATAGCACGTCTGAAACTCTACAGAATTTTGCTCAGGTTTTTAAAAACAAAAAGTTCCTTGAATGGCCAGGCAGTGGGGCAGATAAAATGGTATAATTCATCTATTTCTGTATCATCAGCTTATAAAAATAAATACTTTAATAAAGGCATATTGTGGTTAGCACTATGCCCAGCAGTCTTTACTGCATCAGCTATAGTTTTGGGTTTTCAGTGTCATACCTCAGCATATGAATTTGTATGAAATTGGGTAATTGTTTACAACAGTCCATCCACGAGATAAATGTTTTTTTTCATATGTCATATCTTAATAATTTTTTATTTTTAATGGGCCGATGCTATGTCCACGAAAATGTTCATGGGTATAGGCATAGCCTTTTAATGAATTGCGTCCATGTTATTATTGATTAATGGGGACGTAATTCATTAAAAGACTATGTCCATGAAATATTTCAAAAATATACATATTATATATATGTGCTTTTTACATGGCTTACATGCAACTAAAGTTTGGATTTATTATTATATACATCTTATAAAAAATTAACTGATTAAAAAATTATGTAATATGTACTTATTTAAATATTTATCTTTTTTGGGGGATTTAAGATAACATTTTTTCTTTTTTTTTCCCTTTTATTCTTTTTCGACTCATTAATTCATTCAAGCTAGTAAATGTATAGTCCAGTTGTTTGTTTAATAAGTCAGTGCACATGTCCAAGAAAGAAAAAAAATTATTGACTTTGGTCTTTTACCAATCTACTAATTTCTGCCCAGTGACACTATTAGTGTTGTTGTTTTTTGTTATTAGTAAATATTCAGGGACGAGGCGTGAGTGTTGCCGGTCTAACTCTTAGAGAAAAATTTATTGATGTTTTTATGCTATAGACAAAGCACAAACGAACAAAGATTTATATATTTTTATGAAGTAATGGACTAACAATATTTACGATTTATATATAACTTGTAGTCATTTTATTATGAATGATTATGCTAACTATATTCAATAAACACAGTACCATTTTATGTAAATAAAATAAATATTGTTTAAATAGGAATAAACATAAAAGTATTACTGCAGTGACATTCAATGATTGATTTTTGTCCTATTTAGTTTCTTTTAGAAACATCTGTATTGCCCCTTGCTCAATATTTTAAACTACTTTTTAGCGAATCGATCAGTCCAGTGTTTCGATTTTCATTAATTTTTGTTGAATAAAGTTGATTTAATAAATAAAAATTAATAGTTAATAACTAATTAATAAAAAAACATGTTATCAAATAATGACATGATTTTCTTCTTATATCCTGTATATATATTGTTTAAAATCCTGTGGTGTAACTAGTTTGATAATATTAACGTCAATAAACAATTCAATAAAAATGAAAACAAAAGGTCAGACACATTGCATAAATACATTTTTATATTTATCATCAAATTCAGTTTTATTAAAATAAAGATATTAAACAAAACTCAGCATTTGTAAAAATGATAACAATAAATTTTAATCTTAGGCTGGTGGAAGCATGTCTTCTCTAAGTAAACATATAAACTAAGTGATGACCAGAAGAATCCGGTCCCAGTTGGATTTTTATTTGTGGACACTAAAGTTTTGTGGGCATATCTACTGCAATCTTAATGCAAAGGTCTTAGTGTGCTAAGTGTGTATCAAATGAAATGGACAGTAAAATTACTCGCTAATAATTTTTACTCACTAAAATATTTTCTTAACCTATATTTCATTGTATTTTAAGTTATTTGGCAGCACAGGCTTAAAAATATGGCAATGTTTACTTTTAAAAATGATAAATTAAGTAACTTAGAATTATTAGCGAGTAATATTATTGTCAATTTCGATAGATTCACACTGGGCGTGGCCGACATCTTTTTTAAATTGAACAAATTTAGTTGAGATTTGTAGTTCTTTTGATACTAATTGACATGATTAAAACGGTTAATTGTTTTTCTTTGTTATCCCTATGATATTGAGCATTTTTTTTGTTACTTTAACTTTTTGTATCTTGAAGGTTTGCAAGTACTTTCTCTGTGGATTTTGTCCTCATGAACTTTTTACTAACACTCGAGCAGACCTTGGTGAGAAATTTAAACATCTTTTTGCATCTTTTAGTGTGTTAAACATGTATATCAATACTCCTTTTTTCTATTCCCTACTGTAATATTTATATACAATCATACCCTGCTTAACACTGTTTTTTTCCAGATTTATAATTTTTCATTTTTGCATCTAAAATTCATTTTAAAAGCCACCTTCATAAAAACTTGGTAAAATTAAGTGTGCTTTTTGTTAAAATCTCGCAACTCCATTTTTCCTTCGATATTGGTAACATTCATAGTAAGTCTGGCGGAACAATTACAGTGGATTCCGCTTATTTGGGACAGCCGCTTATTTGGGACAAATCTCAAAGAAACCAAACCAAGAAGCCAATAGTAAATTTGTATGTTGAATTGGGACATAAAGCCTCGGTCCCGATGTATTTGAAAAGTGAATCTACATACTTATGATTCAACCTCAATGTTATTTGAAGATATAGTTTTTTAAAATTTTTTTATCATTTCCTTAATGAAGTAGTAAAAATAAATTGTAAAGAAAATGTTTAATGACAGTTAAAATCGATTAGCTGGAAAATAATGAGTTTCCCTTATTTCTGCATATGTCATCATTTTTGTACACAATAGTATTGCAATGTTTTGATTAGCGTTGTCATCTCTTGGATATAACTGTATATTTATCATTATGAGCTTATAGTCTAAAGAATTACATGTTTGATGTTTCATTAAATCTCTTACTGTTTTATTTTAGGGCCATGTTCTAAAATACATGATGAGGCACTTAGAAAAGAGTAAGTTTTTTTCTTGTATACAATAAATGTAAGAGATATTATTTTTTAAATGTAGTATAAATGTGTAAGTACATTAATAGTCTTTGAATGCTATTAAAAGTAAAAAAAAAAAAAAGTCTTCTATAATACATTTTTGTAACCACATTTTAGTGGAATGGGTGACCAATCGGCATAGATCGCTTGATGGTCAACCAGAGTTTTGGGTTCAATCCTCTGAGAACCAAGAGAATTATCTCAGGCCCTTGTGAAAGTTGGTTCAAAGTCCCTCTACTTCACCCAGCTTTAAATGGGTATCTGACTGTATATGCAGTGGTTACAGAAATAGATGAATTTTTCACTTTATCTGCCCAAACGGTCCTTTAGGGTCATGGGAACTTCAATTTTTTTTTAACCATGCTTTTCATTTTGTTTTTCCACTCCACCATACACATTTTGCATTTCAAACTTATATTAAAGATAAAATGCAAATTAACTTTTTGAAGAAAGATGTCAATTTCTAATTTTTTTAAGTTTAGAAGATCCAGTTCTTTCATTTAAATTAAAAATTAACAATACTTAGTGTTTTTAACATAAATTTTTGAATGTTTACAGGTCAGCTCATACTTCTAGGAAAAAGCCATTGAGCTGGCACTTGTCTACCCACATAAATGCTTTTAGAGTTAAATTTAGAACCTTATAGCTAGCTAAACAATGTTTTTTTTAAGCAATAAGTTAAGAAAGTTAGATTTAATCAACTGGGGTGGAGCATGTAAAATTTGCCAAGATAAATAACACTCTAGTGTGGAAAATGGTGCAGTAGGGAATAAGCTAAAAATTAAAATATCAATAGCTCTTGATTCTTGACTTTTAAAATTTAAAAATGAATGATTATGTTGAGAAAAAACTTTTTAAGTCAATAATTTTATTCACAGTAGCATTTGAATTTGTTTAAACTATGTTGTTAAGTAGCTACATGTATTTTTCTTTATAATTTAGTCATGATAAAACATAAAGTTAATTTTTTTAAAAAGTAAAACAGACTTTCTAGTTATGATAATTATATAAATATTTTTTTTATAATTGCATCTTCGCATGCCCATATTGGGGCGAAATGTATCTGATGTTGCAAATTATTAAGACTGTTTTATTATGCTCTATCTAACAATACCATTCATACTTAATTAGTATAGTTCTCTTTATCTGGCAACTGATGTCTAGCATTTTAATTTTCAGGTACCAGAATAGCCCTAGGTTTGAAAAATGTGGCTATGAGGATGATTTTATAAGATTTTTACAGAATTTAATCACTGATGTTGAAAAACGCATTCGACGTGGTCATCAAAGACTAGCTTTGAATAGTCAGCAAGGGAGTGTAAGGCAGTATATTTTTTGTTAGATATAGAAGCCATATTGTCTTATGAAGATGTACTAAAGAGAAAATCCTTATTAATACATGTATATACTTTTTTAATCTTTAATGCTTTAATAATTGTTTTCAGAAAATACATTTTAATAAAAAAAATTCCGCTTAACTTTCTTTACAGCTCAATGGTAATGTCAGTAATCAGAATGACGAAAAAATAACTTTACTCTCAGAACGAATCAATGATCTTGTTGAACAGGTAAATTATATAATATAGATTTCAAAACTTTTAGTGGTCATTTTCTGTCCTTTTTTTTAAAGTATTTATTTTGCTTATTATTATAAACTAGTTGTACACTGCTAAATCTTTAATTGAGATAGATCATAATCAATTTTAAGGTTATCATGAAAAGCCCAATGTAATAGTGTTGTTTTAGTCCCAGATCCTATTTTAGTTTCAGTTTTTATTTCGTTATTTTCTGTAATAATTTTAGTTTTAGTCTAGTTTTAGTTTTAGGCTCAATTTTATTTTTTGTCAACTAAAACTAAAATACCAGAGTTTAGTTTTTGTCTTATTCATTTTAGTTTCACTTTTAGTTTTAGTCTTGTAAACACCAATAACAAATAACATCATTGTTCATGACCAATTGTTGAAACGGATTGAAGCATAATAATAGTATTCACAGAGATGACAGCTCAATGTTTAGAGTATTGTTAACATTTTATATTATATAATTATATTATCGCCCAGTTGATGCGCATGCGCGATCATCAAAAAAATTAGATATGTCCTAGGTCATAATAATTTCGTAGACCGCAGTACCGGAAAAGAACGATAAATGGGGATTTTAGTTTTTATTTCGTTGGGGAGTTTTAGTTTCAGTTTTTATTCAGTCTTTTGTCTACCAGATTTAGTTTTAGTCTAGCTGCTAATTTTAGTTCTCATTGACGAAAAGTCAACATTTTCGTTAACAAAGGTTTTAGGTTTAGTTTTCGTTGACGAAAACAACACAACAATGTAATTATATAGGTCTATTTATTTTATGTTTTGAACGAAATTGAGAAACATTCATTTTGTAATATATATATTCCCCTTTTAACAACCTAAAAGATAAATTATGTAAAAAAATATGTTAAAAAAAAGATTATTCATCAGTTGGATTCGAACCCATGCGGCCAGTATCTCAAGCCTATTCATGAGCTATTTGGTCATCAAATCACACTATTATAATTGCTAGATATATGAACTTTCACCTAGTCTAAATGTGAGTCCTAGTAACATAGTCTTACTTTGTAATTTAAAAACAATTAAAGCAGTATTTAATTTTTTTTAAAAATAATATACATTTTATTTATATAACGTAAATTTTGCAGATTTTTTTCATTAGATGGTCTTTTAATGAAAGTTTATAAATATAATTGTTGCAATTAATACAATTTTTGATTAATACAATTTTTATCGTTGGACATTATTAAAATTGCCTTTGTTGGGCAATTTTAAAATGCAATCAGTTATATTAAAAAAAAGAAACTATAATTTGATTGATATTTTATTAGTTTTTATTAGGGCTGCGGATTAACTGACATTAACACATTAAAAATATTATGTGATTAAAATATTTAATGCAACACCTAAATGCATCAAATTGACTGAAATGCGTTAAAAAAAAATCTTATGGAAGTAGCCTGCTAATCGAATTTTATGAACAGAAATTTGTAGGTCGCAGTTTTGCAGCAATTGTATTTTTTTGATATAGTAAAGTTCCCTTAGCCCTAACAGGCCATCGGGGCAGATGAAGTGTAGAATTCATCTGTTTCTATAACCTCGGCATATAAAGAGATTGTGTGGTTAGCACAACGCCCAGCCACCTTTACTTCCCCAACTTAAGTCAGGTACCCATTTAAAGCTGGGTGGACTTGTGGGACGACTTTGAAACACAATTCACCTGAAAAATTTTCAATCTTTCTCACAGAGGATCGAACCCAGGACACTCAGGTCGGCAGTCGAGTATCTACACCACTCGGCCACCCGTCCCACTTATGATATATGATTCGGAAAAATTTTGCTTATTTTCGAGAAGTTTAAAAACAGCTGATAGCTTGAGTGAATGATTTTTTTAAACTCAAGATTCAGCATCACTGATCACGAAAGAAATTGCGGCAACTGTCATGTTAACTCAAAATTATTGCAGCTGCGTGACCTAGTTATTTCTTTGTTTCCTTTTCTTACCCTGAAAATTATAATCAATAAATGTACGGAAACTCATTAGACCAAAGTTTTGATATTTTTTTATTTAATTAGTAACACTATCGAAATGATGATGATTCTTATGTAACTGGGGGGTACTTAATAGCTGTAATTTTTTGTAAATGATTTTCTTTCCCGTTTTTGTGTTTTTCTCAAAATGTGCATTTTCACGAAAATTTGTTCACACTGCACAACATATTTAAAAAACTATAAGACATTCTTTTCAAATTTGGAGGATATAAAAAACAATATGTGAGTACAAAAGTAGAATATTTTTATGCTTTACGTGTTAATAATTTCTGAGTTATAAATTTTTTTTATATACCCTACCCCCATACTTCTTATGCTTTTTTCACCTCTGGTATTTTTTTTTGTTACAAGAAAAATATAATAGCTATAATATTGTCTGTACTCTACTTTTTTAAACTGAAGTTGTATAATACATTAGCTCATTTTCATAGGTTTTCTTCTAATGGTCTTTTAGAAATCTCAAAATGGCTTAAAACTATAAGGAAAAAAAAAATTTTCTTCATTAGGGTATTGCCCTGCACATAATGGTAGGAAAATTAGTCATATAATACTAAAAAATCAATTAACTACTTTAGGCTAACCTTAATAGATCTTTTACATTTAATTATAACTCTTTTGTAAATTAACCTGATTTGTTTATTATGCCAATGTATTGATAGACTATAAACAAACTTGTTCATATTTTGTGCAGATTAAAATTAGAAGATAACTCATAATTTTAATTGAACTGGTAACTTATCAGTCATTGGGAGAAAAAAGGATAATAGATTGTAATTTTTCCCACATAGATTTCATTTGTGCGATAAAATTGGTTTCATGACTTCGATAATTACTTAATGATAATTTGTAAAAATCTAGCATTATTTTTGGAATTTATGTTTGCTTGAAAATAATTGCATTTAAGTATTATCATAAGTTATGATATGTTAAAAATTTAAGCTGCCCAGTTTAAGCCCAAAATAAAGCTTTAAAATGTAAAAGCTTTGTAAAATTGAAAAAAAAAAAAGAAAGAAACTATGTCGGATTTAAGGTGCGGCCATTTTGTTTTTTATGTATCGAGGTACTACATTAACCATTTTTGGCACACAATCAAGTGACCCATTTATGAACAATACAACTTTCAAATTGTCAAAAAAAAATAAAATATTTTGACTTTTTTGGGTAAAAAGTCTACTTTCTTGATATTTTTTCAAAGTGAAAAATCTCAAAACTTATTGTTATTATAAGAAATATAATTTGTACATACATAAACAGATATGTTCCCAACAATTGCTCAATTTTTTTTTTTTTTTTTTCAATTTATAAAAAAAAAAAAATTTTTTTACTAAGGGCCTATTTGTGAATTTTATGGGGGTGGGGGGGGGGTAGGTTAGAAAAAAGATTAAATAATATTCAAAACATTTTTTTTTTTGATAAACAAAATTGACAAAATGTAAACAATAGATTGAAGAACAAGCAAGAGAAATTTGAACCTTCTATCTTTAGTAGTTTTGATAAAATTTCAATTAGTGTACATAGAGAATTAAAAAAATATAATTTTGAGAAAAACGCTTTAAAATGTAGAGAAAAAAAAGTTAAGCTCTTATATTCATTAACGTTAAAGGAATGAAAGTGAATCATTGTAGAGAAAAAAAAGTTAAGCTCTTATATTCATTAACGTTAAAGGAATGAAAGTGAATCATTTTCCAACTCAAATTAATGTCAGAAAAAAAACCTGACATATTATTAGTTACACACCCTATATAATGAGCATATGCCATAAATAGAAAACTACATCTCCAGTCATTGTAAAGGCACCAGAGACTAAATAAGACCAAAGTTTACAATAAATTAGCAATATATATATACATACATACATTTTTATATAGAAATATAAGAAAATGTAATATTATTAACTACTCATAGGTAAATCATTAAAAAAATATACCCCCCCCCCATCTTACTTTTACTGGAAATTTTTTGTGTTCTTACCATAATACCACTGGGGCATTTGAATAACAAACTATACATCACTAATTAAGAATATACATCAAGCATGGAATATATTTAAGTTCAACAAATAATTCCTTGGACATCCCCTCCCCAACCCCCCTCCTCCTCAAGAAACAACTTTATTTCCTTGGACCCCTCAGCCGCACCAGATAACTGATGATGGTTGGCTTAGAATTGTTATGGCTGGCTAGCCAGCTTAAGCCGTGGCTTAGGAAAATGCCTAGCACCTCTGTTGAAAGCCGGATCCTAACGATCACACTAGGTATCACCGATATTTTTTTATAAGGGAGGTAACTGTCAAAATATTTATGTACTATACTTTAACTAGTCATACAAACAATAATTTTTAAATAAAAATCACAACACGTAAACTAGTTCCCAAGTTCAAGAACATTATCCAAAAATTGTGAACAGTTACATACTTCTCATTCATTATAATTGTACTTTGTGGTCAGCTTGTATGTAAATTAAGTTCCTTCGTCTTCATAATTATTATGACAGGTAACAATAAACTTTTGTTGATATAATTATGAATAGTTAAGTCTTATTACCAAATTAGCAACTGATTTAGTTATATTTTTAAAATATAATGTGCATGTTTAATAAATAGAGTGTGATTGTCAAATATAATGACAAATACATGGTGTACAAGGAAGGGCTGAAAAGCTCCCATATCTTCACACAGCTTTGCAAATTAACTTACTTTTAATGTAGATAAGTTTCTAACTCATATTTTTTATACGAGAGCTGCTCTGTGGAGCATGCAGTGCGTCCAGAGAACATCGGGTGTTTTCCTTTTAATTATTGCTTGAAGGCCAGTTTTGTGTCCTGACATTGGCATGTATCTGTTGTATCGATGGGCATTTGAAGTTTTGCAGTACTTACGAAAATTATTCAATAACTATAACTATATAAGTTGTAATAACTAAATAATAATAAAAATGATTGATGAAAAACTAACTATAACTATAACTAAAATGAATTTAAAACTATAACTAAAAAATAAAAATAAAGATGGTTGCTTAAAAAAATCAAAACTATAACTAAAATGATTTTAATAACTAGAATATCACTGATGTGCAGGCTGAGATAATGTAATATTAAGTGGTGTTGGTAAACTATTCTCAACGATGTGTAGTAGTGGTGTTGTCAAACTGTTGTACAATAGTACAACGTATTACGCAACGCAAAATTTTAGCAGTAATTCCGAATCTCCCATGGCTTAGGAAAGTTTTTGGCAGCTTGGCATAACATTTTTTGTGGCGGCTTACAGGCTTCGTGGCGGCTTAAGACGGCGGCTGAGGGGTCTACCCTTCTCCTTCAGTACCAACTTTATTGAAATAGTGGCCTAGATACCAAGGCTGTTGTACTGGGTTTATCAATCTCTGTTGCTATCCAGCTCTGGTCAGTATGTGAACCAGTTGTACACTAGGCCTAATGGTATTACCAATATTCTTTACTGTGTGCTGTGAGCCAGCTGTGTTTCTATGATAGTTCTATTGCCCTTTCACTACACATGTACCTCTTCTAGTTTGTATTGCCTTGTTTTGAAAGATAGTAATAGAAATAGTGGAAAAGAAAAGAAACTTAACCATCAGTTGCGATATCAGTGCAAAATGGTGAAAAGAAATAATAGGTTCATTAAAAAACAACGCAGATTCAGTAGTATTTTAAAATAATTTGTTTACATTTAACAGATAAACAGTTTGATTGACGGTAAAAATACAGCTGTCGTGGGTGGTTATGGGATAGGTAACAATTGTTATCTAGCAACAAGACTGTAGCAACTAATCAAAACGCATGGATGCTCTTGTGATAATGTGTGATACACACCTAGTTCAAGGCCTTTCCATGACATTCTTGGTATATAGTTCAAAATGTCATGAGTAATAATATAACCTACACATTTTGACGATTTAGGTTAATTATCGTAGCACCGAAAGTTGTAAACGGTTGATTTTGTAAAGTTAATGTGAAAAAACACATGCCCCTACCCTTTTTAGAATTTTTTTTACGCCATTAAAATGAATTATCTAGTAAATAAATTTACTACTCGAACCCTGAGATATTTTTCTTTTAAGAAAATGTGATTTTTGAAAATCGTCAATTCCAAAGGTATTTTGCCCACCCGCAGACCACTTTAAGCTTATTGTCAGAAATGTGGTCATAATGAATTATGCATGCTATCTACATAGTTTCTGTGTGAAGTAGCATTCTTTTACTTACCAACCAAATTTAGTTTTTTATAAAAATTTCAGGCTGAGGAATTAGGCTGTGAAGGTAAAGTTGAAGAAGCACAAGGTGTGATGAAACTGGCAGATCAACTTAAAGAAGAAAGGCGCCAACTTGAAACAGTAAGCTACTTAACATTTTTATAAAATTTGTACATCTCTTTTTGCTAAAATCAACTCTCTTAATTCATTTAAAAGTTTATTTCAAATCATTATGACAGAGTTATCAAGTTCCCTTAGCTTTTAATCGACATCAAAACAGATGAAGTGTAGAATTCATCAGGTTCTGTAGCCATTGCATATTATGGAATTGTGTGGCTTAAAAATTATTAAAATGCTTTTAAAGTATTTTTGTTTAAATTCATAAGCTCATGTATTATTGTAGTTTATTTTAACATTTATATCTGTTTAGAAATATTAACAGTAAATCACATAATCATTGAAATAAAATAGCAGACTGATTTCCACCATGTTGAGTAATAATCAAGAAATTCTGAAACAGTTCTGTTTATTTAGATAAATGCCTTATTAAAAATTGAAGTTGAGTATTAGGAAATGCTTGGTAAACAATTCTGTATTATGTACGACTACAGATTGTTTGTCTCATTTAGTTAAAAAAATGTAAATATGGCGGCAGTCAGAAATAGTGATCCAAATGAGGATGCTTATTCTGTATAATTTACATTCTGTGATGATTCATTTATATCTTTGTCATTCTATGTAGTCTATAAAATTTCTTTCTATTTTCTTAGCCTGCACAGGAAGAAGTTCCTATGATGAAACAGATGGAAGTATGTGAGGTTTGTGGTGCATTTTTAATTGTTGGCGATGCTCCACAGAGGCAAGATGAGCACTTAATGGGGAAGCAGCATGCTGGTTATGCTCAAGTGAGAGCAGAGGTAGAAAAACGAAAGGTAAAAATAATTAATTGTATGAATTTATATATTTTCTTTGATTCTCCGATATTAAAAGTAATAAACTAAATCAGTGTATAATGTAATAGTAGCTAATAATATTAAACAAATGGGCAAAAGTATTTAGCTACATTCACATTCCTTATTAACAGGCTAACAAAGCAGTCTTTCCTGTGGGCACTAACTTTAATTTTATATCTTTGGACAGTTCACATTTTTATTATTTTATTTTTAGTCAAATTTTTTTTATTTTTGTGATGTATTTATGTGCTATTAGCTCTAAACATTTAATATAATTAGCAAAAGGCAAGGGCTGAATTAGAAGCCAGAGAGGCCACAGAAGCAAAATTAAAACAAGAAAGGGAAGAAAGAGAAAAGGAAAGACAGAGAGAGAGAGAGGAAAGAAGACTTAAAGAACGTGAACGTGAAAAAGAAAGAGAAAGGGAAAGAGAAAGAAGACGACGTAGCAGATCCAGAAGCAGAGATAGGAGAAGGTCTCGCAGTCGTGACCGAAGACGCAGGCGTAGCATAAGCAGGGATAGAAGACGAAGTCAGAGAAGTAGAAGCAGAGACAGGTAATAACCAATTTTGATGTTGTGGAATTAATCTTCAAATTCTATTAATAAAAAGTTAATGTTAAAAAATTACACCATATTTTTTCCTCCTCTTAAATCCATGTTTGTATGTTCTATGTTTAACTGTTTTTGTTTCTTAACCATACTTCATTGGAGATTTGTTAACAATGGTTAGATTTTTAACCAGCTTTGTAAAAAGTTCTCTAAAGAGAGCTATTAAAACTACATTTTTGCAAAAAATATAACCATCAATTAACATTTGAAAAATATTGGTGTTAAACAAATGTTTTTCAGACGTAGGCGAAGCAGAAGTAACAGTAGAAGTCGCAAACCAGCAAGAAGATCAAGTAGCCGTGACAGGAGATCTGGTCATAGAAGGTCACGAGATAGACAGTCTAGAAGTAAGGAGCGATCACGTTCAAGAGACAGGAAAAATAGAAGAGATGACAGAGAAAGCAAAAGTAGTAGCTCTTCTGATAAAAAAAGGGAAGAAAGAGAAAGAAAATATGATGAAAACAATCAAAAAGGAGATAAGAGCACTTCATTTACTGAGGACAGAATCAGTGAAAACCATAAAAATCTAGGTAAATTTTTTTCTTTTTACAAATTTTTTCTTTTTATATGGCCAGTACTAAAACTGTCTCTGCGGTATGGTTATAAATTGCCATATTTTTTTTAACACAATTTAAGTATTAAGTGGGAAAGATTAATGAGAATAAGCACCCCCAACCCCCCCCCCCCCACCAAGATGTAATTATCCAATGTGTTGGATAACTATATTAAAATATTTTAGGACTCAAAATATACAGTGAAATGTGGCTATAAGGAAATTAGCAGGGACTTGAAATTCGTTATACTGAAAATTTGTTACACTGAAATAGGAGGAGGGGGGTCTGCAACATTTTCTGTTCTTAACCCTTTCGATGCTAAGCTCTCTAAATTTTCTGTCTTTCCCAGTGCTAACCTCCGAAATACAAAACTTTCTACCTGTGCTGAGTTATTTTTCCGACCTCAGGTGACCCCAGGACACCAACGGTGTTGGTCATTTTTAGTGTACCCAGAATATTTTAACAAAATTGGTCTTGTTCTTTTTTTATACTTTTGCTTTGACTTTTTATAGTACGTTCAAGATTTGTCATTTTGTTTTTGTTGTTGTTTTCACAATTTATAATAAATCTTTTTTTTTAATATAATTTAAACTTTTCAAAATACTTGTCTGACATGATTTTATTTAGCGTGTATTGTCACTTGCTCTCGCCCGACGTTACAGTAATTGCACTGAAGCCGTTCAGGTGGAGTGTGATGGGAGTGGCCAGCAAATAATGGGGTTGGGTAGTATCACTGTGTCTATAATTATGACCGTTCAGGGTGTTTGGGAGGAGCGATACTAACACGTAGAAGAGATAGATAGTTAGATAGATAATAAAATAGAGAGAGAGAGAGAGAGAGTTAATTTAGAGAAATAATCATAGTCACGCTATATAAACCGTGATAAACAAATAATTTATGATTTTGAAGTTTTTTCTGTACTGACATTTTTTAAATAAAATAATTTAGCAGCCACAACTCGGACAAAACAAATTCCCCTAAATAACAAATGATCTTAACGCAGTAAGCCATACACATCATATGCATAACATTGTTGTAAATTATAATGAGTGTAATTTTGTATTGTATGTGATAATTTAAATTGTTATTCCATGATTCAAGTCATTAAAAATTAGAAGTAAAGGTAAAATGTGATTTTATTTTGAGAAAAAAATAATAAGCATATAAACTTTATTTCAATGCAGTTTAAAAGATAACCTAAATTATTATTCCTAGCATCTTACGCTCATGTTATTAGATGGACCGATACTATAAATTTCCTCAATTTTATTTTCTTTTGTGGAGATGGTCAGCCGTGTTACCACTATGTCATTGTAAAACAAGCTTCAAGTCCCAAATTAATCCAAACAGTGTAACGTTTTCCATTCATAAATAATTTCTTAGTCCGTCTAAACATACCACGCTTTTCTCCTTTAGATGGAACAATAAACGGAGGTTAGCTGTTGTGGAGACATAGTTTAGAAACGTTGCAATAATATTTGCCTTTCTATCTCAAAACTCAAACTAGTATTACTTTCACACCCCCTCCACCTGAACGTGTTTCTTCTCTGAATAATGTACTCTGCGTAACCTCTGTACTAGCAAAATCTTAGCCACGCCCATTCCTTTCCCTGCTGATACTATCTCTTGTGGTCAGCTGTTTCCATTGTACAAGTGTCTCCTTGTCCCTTATAGTCAAACTGGCATACCCCGACCCCACTGAATTTAATGTTTCTACTCTGCATAGTCTTGGCCCGTCTTTCCTTGGACAGATTGATAACTAAATATTTCATTTCAGACATTATGTATCGTTGAGATTGTCTCCCTTGCCATTATACAAATATTAAATGACAATCTCTGTCCAAGGCCCTAGCAGTATAACATTAAAAAATTCCTACCCGACAATCACTAAAATCAGTAGGGGTAAAATGAGCCATGCGCTGAGGCAAAAAAAAAAGTCAGGTAGCAAAATTTGACCGATCACCGGGACAGAAAAAAGGCGTGAAGTGGGTGTGTCGACGTGATTTCAGTCAAATTATTCCATAAAATGAACGTAAATATAAATTTTCTACAGTTTTTTTAAGCGAACCAAGTGAAGAACTAGACAATGCACTTCCCCTCCAACTCTGGCTGAAAACAAACGTTTAGTTTTAGTACAGATGAATGAGAGCGACTATAGTCGTCGTTAGCAATTTTGCGTAGGAAAAAAAATGCGACTAAAGTCGTCCATAGCAGCAAGACTGTGAGCGACTATAGTCGTTAATAGCATCGAAAGGGTTAATATATGGATGTAGTTCATTTGGGTACCTATGCAAATATATTGTGTCATTTTACTAATATCTCCAAAGATATTTAGCTAAAAATTTGTAAAATTTTCTTTCCGTTTATTTCTTATTAGTTTTGCTACTAATTTTGCTTTTAGCTTTGTTAACTCATTTTTGTAAAAGTTATTCACCATGAATTACTTCCCTTAATTTATAAGAAACCTGTGCATTGTGTGCAATGTGCCTATTAGGGTTCTTACTCATATTGTCTAATTTATTAGACAATGAAATAATTTAAAAAAAAATATTTTTTTTTTAACTTGAATAAATTTTATTATAATTAGAAAAAAAAGTATTGTTATATCACAAAAAGGTCAAATAATCACGCATTTATTCTTCACTTCCTGTATTATTAATTAAATACCAGTATTGGTAGTTTGTTTTAACATTATTGATTATTTTAATCCCGCAAATGTTTGACTTTCCCTACATTCACTGGTTGTCCCATGACTCTAAGCTTTCTCTTTCGCCTCTCCTTTCCTACCAACTCTCCTCCTCTCATTCCTCCCCCCCCCTCCAGTACGTTGTTACGTAATAGTACTTCACCTGGTGGAATTACTTTTACTATTCTCATCAGTAGAGGTTAAAGGTTACCATAACATCTTACTCCTCACACTCCACCCCTCATTATCTAGTAAATGTGAATGTCGTTTAGCTCATGTAGAGGAATTTGCAGAATTTCATTTTTTTTTTTTTTTTTTGGTAAGGTAGGAATTAAAATCTACAAAACAGCTATTTTTTTTTGCAGTACTGAAAGTGAGAAATTTGTTACGACTCTTAATAACAGAAGTTATATAAGCGAGAGGAAGGGGCGAAAAAATTTCGCTGTACAGAATATTTTGTTACACTGACGTTCGTAATAACGACATTTCACTTTATAACTTTTTATTTTTCATCTTGATATATTTTTCAATTTTTCAGCAATTTAAGCAAAATGGCTTGATAAAATATATAGGCTTCTTTATTGTGGCATAATAAATAAATAAATTTTAAAAGTGACAGGCTCCTTCCTCACTCGTGAGGCTTGTGGGCCCTGACAATTGTCTATTCCCCCTCCCCCCCAAATGGTACAATAATTATTTTGTGCTTATACTTAAAATAAACATTTACAGTTTCTGTTGGATTATGGTAGATCAACCATTCAGAAAAGTGATAGTTGGGTTTCATACACTAACAAACATGATGGATGAAATATTGAATAATACATGTACATGTTGTTGTTTGATTAGAGAAAGTTATTTTACAAACAAGAATATTAATGTAGTAGTTTTAAAATACTGCTGAGGCATTCTTATGTTCGGTTAACATTATTTAGCTAATAAATTTACATCTTATTCCTCCTACCCATCCGATTTCTTTTACATTGTAATTAATGGGTAGATCTGTTAGTGATCCCAATATTAAAGGGTCATTCAGAGGAATTTTCCAAAACTATTATTTTTATTCTTTTACAACTTCAATTTTTTTTTCATATTATTTGTTTCCAAAAAGGTAATGGCCAGTTTGATGGCAGTGAGGAAAAGACACAGTCCAGTGATGATCATTTTTCAGAGTCTGCCAAAGGTCTTGTCTGCGAAGAGGCACAAAAGGGGACTGAACAAGATGATGGAGCCATAAATAGTGAAGGTGACACTAAAATCGATGAATGAGCTTTTGCCTTATAATCCCAGGTAAGTAAATAGATAGAATTGAAAGAGAACTCTCGTTGTTGATTTCTTATCTTCTTTCCAGCTGGGTTAACAGGTGAGTGAAATTTTTCTTATCTTTGAATCCATCCACAATGGGACAGAAGATGGACTTTAAGAGTTGGATGTAATGAATCAGTTCTCTGGAAACTTAGGTATTGATCTCTTGTATGTGCAGTCAATCTTCTGACTGTAACATACAATTGACCTGATTTCTTTAGTTCTTTAGTTAACTTCAAGAAATCGTATGCTTCCATAATATTGTACTGCACAGATAATTATCAAAAGCTTTTGAAATAGTAGTAAATTTATAAATGGTGACTTATTTGTTACAGCCCAATGCACTGAGTATTCAAAGTATTCAAATTAATAAAAACGTTTATTTACTATAATTTTTGTGATCTATTTTGTTTGAAATTAATAGTATATAAAAAGTTGCTTGGATAATTAAAAAAGATTTCAATTTTGTTATACTTATTTTTATGAAGTTAATCAAAAGGAACTTAGAATTAACGATTTATTATTTTTTAATTGTGAAAAATGCTTTTCTTATGATTATTACTTTTATAAAGAAACATATTTATTGAATAGCAGTAAAAGTCCTTCAACTGTTGCCAGTTAATAATTCAAAATAGCTCCCTTTTTTTGGTCTTGTAGATATTTTTTTCACTTAGTTAAACACAATTGAAGGAATTTAATATAGTTCACTTTTTTTTTATCAACAAGTTAGGTGAAATGCTTACAAGAAATAAAAGTGAAATATGTCAAGTTATATATATATATATATATATATATATATATATATATATATATAAAGTTAGATAACAAATGATACTTAATATAAAAACATGCAAGAATACATACAGTAAAATGTTATTACAAACACCAGTGTAACAAATTTTTCAGTATTGTGAAATTTTAATGGTCCCTTTACTTATTAGAACTTCTGTTAAAAAAGCGTCTTGCCTTATAGAACTTCTGTTAAAAAAGCGTCTTGCCTTATTAGAACTTCTGTTAAAAAAGCGTCGTTGCGAATTTCTTACTTTCAGTATTATTAGAAAATGTCTTTTTTTTCAATAATTTCCCAAATCTGAAATGTTTTTTAAAAGTTGTCTAGAGTTCAGCATTAAAAAAACAAATAATATGCAAACTAGATTGGAGGGAAAAATTAATTTTTTTACCACACTGACAGTGTGGTTCTGACCTTGGGCAAGAAGATAGACATCTTACACGTGGGTGATAGGTGGTGGGAACCATACATTGCAAGGGGGAGGAAATCAACGCTGAAGTGTTGACACACAGTTAAACGATTATAAAGCAAGCTTTTGTGGAAGGGTGGATGAAGAAGAAAAAAGGTTACATAGTAAAAGCTTGTCCCTACCCCCTCACCCTAAACAGTATGCTGCGTATTGAGTTAGGGTGAGGGGATGGGGGCAAGCTTTAAAATTATAGATAGCATTACTTGTCAAGTAATATATCATATGAAGAGTGTTTTTTGATTGACGGCTGTGGTATAGCTTCAGTTAAATGTGATAGTATCGGTATTGCTTGTGGTAGGGATTATTTAGTGAAAACTATCGCATTTTGCAAACATGGTAGTTAAAATAATTGTGAAATAAATGGTGAACTTTTTTTGGGTTATGAAATCTATCTGTCTTATTTTGCGAGATGGTATTTTAATATTTTATCAGAAATAGAAACTATGATTTATAGAACCAATCACTTATTTATGTGTGCATTTATCTCAAAATTTGGCGTTATTCACCTTTTTTCTAAATGTAATTTAAAATGCATCATTGTACACACAAATTTTTTTAATCATTACATTACCTGTATTTTATTATTTAGACGATATTTGTAATACACATATGAAACTCTAATGCATGGCAGCTAATTCATGTATACAAATTTAAAAAATGCTGATTTCACAAATAGAAATCATTCACTAAAATACAGTTACAGTTTAACTTACACGTAAAAAAATTGCTTTGGACTATTTTAGAAAAATTACCTAAATATCTTATATCATACCTATCTTAAAGAAAATGCAAAAAAAAAAACATGGGAGAAAATGTTGGCTTAGTGTGCTCCCCCCTCTCATTTTAGTGTAACAAAACTTCACTCAAACTATAAATTACGAGTTCCTGTCAATTTCATTATAGCAACATTAGACTTTTATTCCCACAGTGTTATGACAATTCTTGTCAAATCTCTTACTGTAATATGTTGGTACTTGGATAGTTTAGGATACTAAAATATTTAAGCTTTGTGATTATCATATTCTTATAATATTCTTATAAATAGGTTGAATTATATCATAATAATGTAATAATGTTTTTTTTATGTGAACGAGAATATATATATATATCAATGTACTAAAGTTAATTTTGTTAATTTTCAAAAATATTATCTTTTAGTCAAAGTGATATATTTTTTTTTTGCTTTCATCATTAAAGATAGATATTTCTAGACAACAAGTGAAATAACAGCTCAACCAGTTTAAAAAAAATACTGTTAGTTTGCTTAACAGCGCAATGTGATACCTTAAAAACTGAACTTATCAGCTTGCAATCACTTTTTAAATATATAAATGATTAAAATGGATTGATTTATTCCTTCATCCTCACAACCCTGATTAGTTTATAAGCTTTTAACTAACTTCTGTGGGTGGGTGCTTTTGTAAATCTTGTACATTAAGACTTGTTCTAATTTATTGAAAAAGCTCAAATCAGCACTTATGTAGATTCTAGATTACAATACACAATGTTAACTTTTCTGAGACCATAAATAATACCTTGTCAAATTACCAAGCTAATTACTTTTCAATAATGTTTATGCTTGGAAAAAAAATTCACCTTGAGATTATCATGTCAAAATAAATTCTGATGTAGAATGTAGAGCATCACTACATATGTGTGCACATCAGAAAGCTTTTTTTTAGTCTTATACAGACTAGCCAAATTGGGTAGTAAACAATAGCAAGTTTAATTCTTTTAAAACCAAAAAGTACAAAATAATAGATATTTAAAAAAAAATAAAAGCATACGTTAATACAATATACTGGGCTAAATATGCCATTACATTATTTGATAAATAGTAATAAATAATCTATATATTTATATGGGTACCCACTCATTTATTTTAATCATTGATAATTTATGTTAATATTTGTATGATATAAAGAATTATTTTTTATTGCTTTTCAACATAGAATGAATTGCAAATACACTAAGTTGTTTTATATTTAAAAAAAAAGTAAATATAAGAAAAGCTTATAAATTTTGAATTAAGATCAAACAATGTTTTCACTGCAGTGAAAGATGAATGCTAGGGAAAAGTATTAAAAAAAATACAGGAAATATCAAGCTAGTTATTTGAATTCAATAGTAAAAAATATACTGGGCTAAATATTTTTCATAATTTTTGTTTGTATTGTCATTTGAATTTTAGGCATTAGTAATTTCAGGTAGGACTGTACTAAATATGCAGTTGAGGCTTCAGCGAATATCTTTTTAAATGTTTATTATAAACTAAAAACTGGTAGCTTGTTTGTCAAGAAAGCATTAGAGATTGATATGAATTGATAAGCTGTATTTTTAAAACATCTATCGTATTCTTTATACAGGATGTAAAGCTTTATTTCTGGAAGAGGAAAATCATTTGGTTAGAAAGTTTAACTAAAGGATTTTACATTAGTGCAAAAATAATTGTTAATTGCTGGAAATATTTGCCTACTTTTTTGCTCTTTAAAAAAAAAATGTTAGTAATGAGATTTGACCTGTTGTTTCTTCTTGACTAAATATTTCCTATTTTTTACCTAAATTTAAAACACTATTGGGAGGGGGGGGGGGAGATTTAAAAAAATGCTCCATTTTATTTTGTAACTAATTTTTTTGTTGCATTTTTAACTACCTAGATATATTGTATACCAAAAAAAAAATTTCATCCTCTTGAAAATTTATTTGTAGACTTGGCACTCATCTAAAATTTATTTGTAGACTTGGTAACTCATCTAAAATTTATTTGTAGACTTGGTAATCTAAAATTTTTTTTATTATGCTCAGAAAAATTATTTTTCTAAAAAGAAATTTTTCAGAAAATGTGCTTCATTGTGGCACAAAGTTCTGAAAAACCTCTTGTCATATTTTTATAAAACTTTTCGTGGACTGTTTTGGGGGAAATTCCTTTAAATAAAATACTATGCCTTTCTGAAAAGTAAGCTTTCTTGATTATAAACTTGTACATTATATATGAATCAGATAACAAACATTTCAGAAAACTCTGTCACAAAAAGGGTATAAATTTTAAGACCCTAATCCCCACTCTCTCAAATATCAATATTCTAGTTTTTTTGCTTTAGTATTCTTTTCAAACCTAATATTCCATCACAATAATCTTTTATAAGTCTTGGATATTAAAAAAAAAAAAATTTTCTGGATCCAGATTCCCCCTCAATTTAAAAAAAAAAAATTAAGTGGATGGAATGGTTAAAAAAATAATGAAGCCAAAATAGTTTTTTTTTACCTATTTATTATATGTCAATTATTTTTTGCAACTACTTTACCTGGAAGTTTTATTTTAAGCTACAGCTGACCTCAAAAACTATAAACATAAGGACATTTTCTGTAAAATTTAACTGGGCTCTTAGCTAATATGTAGACATGCCTAACGAACATACAATACCTATGAATTATAACAAGAATGCCTTACAGATCAGACAAATTGAAACTTGAAAAAAAAATGAATGCCCTAAAGTCTGAGACATAATCATGTAAAACATCATGTAATCCAGGGTTGACTACTCTTGAGATGGACAACAACTGCTCTATGATCCCATTAGGTCACCAAGGATATATTCTTCTAAACAATTTCTTTATCTTCATTTAATATTTTTAGTTGTAGTGTACATAAATTATAAAAAAAATCATGAAAATATTGATGCTAGACATATAAAAAGTGTTCTGTATCATGCAGAGCATTTTTTAAAGGTTTAGTTCTTGAAAACGAAATCCTGCTCAATACAGTCAAACTTTGGTTTACGAGTAACTTGCATTACATTTTTTAAACAAATTTTGCCTTGTAACGCTAGCAATGCCTTGAAAGATGTACAAAATAAATAATCAAACTGGATATACAATTGAGGTCATCCAGTATGAGTAGTATATAGTTTCTGCTCTATTTACAAAGGCTTTATGTGTTAACATTTTAATGATTAGCTCTTATCTCATATGATGGGTCTCAGCATAGTTCACATGTATATATAGTCAACATTTGTGTAAACGTATATTGTTTACTAAAGTGTAGTAACAGCTAGAGTAGCCCCCCCCCCATGAAGAAAAAAAGAGTGTGAATGCTCTCATTTCAAATAAAATTAAGGGATGTGTGTAAAATCTTGGAAACATATCAGTAGCACATAGCAGTGTGAGCAAAGAATCTGTTTAGCACAGTGAAATGTACAACATTTGTTAATTGTCATTGGATATTTACCATGCTTGAGACACACAAAAAGAAAAAAATTACAATGACCAAATAGTGACTTCACTAGTGAACAGTGAAATATGTGCTGAATAATAAAATGTGATTGCTTTATAATAGGGATGCATATTAATCTAAATGCATTAATCTGACTCTGATACGTTTACTTTGGAGTTTTAAACAAAAATCAGATAATAACCTACCTACTATTTCATTTAGCATAATTTTGCAGGTTCGGGGCTCAGCATCAAAGGGTTTTATTTTGGGTCTTTATTTTAATAATTCTGCAAAATTTGGTTACTTCATAGAGGTTAACCAAACTTTGAAGAATTATTAAAAAAAAAAACATGAAAGAAAAGTGAAGAACTGTCATATTAACTGAAAATGATTTCTTTGTTTCATTTTCTGACCCTGAAAATTACAATTTTAAAAATACAAAAGCCTGTTAGCCCATTTTTATTTAATTAGTTTTGAGTTACAACATCAAAATTCTATAATAAACCGCGCTTTGATAGGTCTATTTTATCAAACTTTTTTATTGGATAGAATAAAATAATAAACTTGTTTTAATACAATTAATAAATTAAATGGTTTATGTCGTTTAAATTATGCGTTAATTTGAATCAGGTCTCCGTTAAAAATTAAAAAGAATAGAATCATTGATATATTTTCATTTCTTTGCACTCAATTTTATTTTTTTTGGAGCTTCATCATATTTTCTAAAGTGAAATATATTTTGATTTACAATTGGATTATGGGTGCATATCATGAATGAATTGTGCTCGTAAACCTAGGGTTGACTGTACTTCAAAAACATCGAGGAAAAAGTTAATCATTAGATGCTTTTTTTGTGTAGCTTAATTAATATTTGAAATTTAACTTAAAATTTTATTATTTAGAATTACCAAATAGAAGTATTTATTACACCTTTTTTATTTTTAATTAGTGTGTATTAAATAACATAACTATTTAAAAAAAATTACCATAAGAAAAAATAATAGAATGTTATAGGGCTCTATTGTAGATTGCTATGCTATAATTTCTTTCACCTGGGGCTTTTAGTCGTAAAAGCATGGAGCATAGATTTGAATGTTGAAAAGTCATGACTTTGGGGAAAACCATCTGTTAATGTGCAGTTTGCAATAAGAAGCTATTTGAAAATTGTTAACTGAGTTAGAATTCTCATTGAATGTATACTCCTAAGATTTAGTATACTATTGAGAGTTAATTCAGGTTGAGGTTAATAAAAAAAAAACGAGTGTGATATAATCATGACTCAATGTTTATGCATACATGACTTTCTTATCCCTGAAGCAATGATACAAATATGGTGAAGTTACTGATTGTTGAGCCGATGCCAACCTAAGGATTGCCAGCAAGGGAACAGCAATCAATTGACTTATAGCATCGTTTCACACTTAAATTGTTCAGGTATTTTCTTGTGGTAGATTTTTTTGTGGCTCATAATGACCCATAAATACACTAATGGTTTAAAATGTATTACAATGATTTTCAGCTGCTTGACAAAATTGAATCTAAATTTATTTGCAGGGTTTTTATATATTTTTTTTGGAGAATGAGCCACATATGGTAGCGAATACTACCAGAGTATTAGATGCCAAATTTAAGTCACTGTTTTCTTCATTGTTTAACAATTTATTGATTTCCAGCTGACTGAACAGATGAATATTCAGATTATAAAGTTGTTCTAATATTTTATTTTACAGTTGATGGCGCTCACTTTTTTTTTATTCTTAGACAGTTGCTAATTGTTTTGGTCTACATACTTTAGCCCTATTTTATGTAGTGACTGGTGGTAAATGCCACTTGTAAAATGTAACAAAACTTGTTTTTGTCACTTAAATATAATTGTGAATAAACTAGATTTCCTTTTTTTTCTGCTGTCTTTTAAATATTTTTTATTTTATATATATCAGTAACCAAACTAACTTTTGGATTAATTAACTTGATTTTTTTCTTCTTCCAGGCTGAAGCTCCTATGACAGTAAATAATCATAGATGACAGTCTATAATCATGGGCAGCTTCTGTGGTCAGAACCTAGCTTCAACAATAAGGATGTTTTTCTTTTGATTTTTTTTTTAAAATTCAGTTTTCACTTGAGATCTGCCTGTTTATTGATCATGTCTCCCTTTGAAAGTTCAAAACAAAACCTGTACAATGTTTTTCTTTTGTTGTTTAATTTGTACAGTTTAGGATTTCTATGGGTAAAACATTCCTCCTTGTATATTTCAAATGATTAATAAAAAGAGGAAAACCAAATTCATGTTAATTCAACTAGATAACTTAAATATGTTACTTATGTACAGTATTTAAAAATGATTATGATTGTTTTTACCCTTAGGAATGAACATTACATTTTTAAATCTAAAAGTATTACTTTAAATTATAAAATGCAGATACTATTTTATGATGCATTAAAATATTTGCTTAAAATATTCTTTACAAAATGTATTGTTTTATTTATTTCAAATAAAATGATAATGCAAATCTTTTATTGTAGGGTGCTCAAAAATAAACTACACACCTCTGTATAAATTACATTAAATTAGGGAGATTCTAAAATGTTTTAATTTTGTGTATGTGTGTACATTTATGTGTTGATTAAAATAAATATATTGATCATTTTTTTCTCTTTTTATTTGAGTTATAAGAGCTCATACTATAGAAATGATAAAGCTAAAGACTTTAAATGTATGAATAGTAATTTTTCAAGACCACTTTTCCCATACAGCTGGTGAACTTTAAATGCTTGTAGTATGTCATCCAGACCTAAACCTTCAGGCCAATGGCTGTGTGTTCTACCACAAGCACATTTTTATTACTGTCCTTGGATGAGTTCATGATATTTATAGACAAATTTACATACCTTACCACAACTAAAGTGCCAGGAGAAAGTACTAGTTGTGTACTTATGTTGAATGTATTTGATATTTTTTCTCTGATGATTCAATGCTTTCAGCTACATTACATTAGTGGAATGAGACCAATCATTGGGTAGAGAAATACAATTAAACATTTATATTGTGTGAACAGTGGTTATGTAGATGCTCATAACTAGCAAAGGCTTCTTGCAAGGGGAAAAAGTGCATATTTTAACAACATAGGGTGTTATTCATGTGAACCACTGAAAAAATATCACCTATTATGCTCATAATAAAGGCACTGAGCAACAACCAAGGTCGTTCTATAGAAAATTTAATTGTTTTAATTTAATATTTGCAATAGCAGCCTTACACCATTTCAGTTTGATCAGGAAAATGAAAGAGCTCTAGTGATTTTAGCCTTTTTACTTTGGTCCTTATTGATGTTTTTTACCTCTACCTTCTGCTATTTTAAGTGAGTTCAAACTTAGGTTCAAATATACTGTGAAATTCAAACATAACTTGTCAAGATTTGTGTCATCAAGTTAAGAAAGTATGTCGCCTTTATTCTTTAGTTGTCTTGAGTAACTCCCTTTCTACGTTTAGACATTTAGATAGCTTGGAAAGGTCTGGTTGACTTTAGCTCAAGTTTAGTGTTCTAAAACAGTAAAGTAACAACTATACATGTTTGAAAATTAGTCATTAAATTTGACATGAAACATTAACTTAGAACTGTGCTGATAGTTCATTAGCTAAATTTTATTGCTGTATCTTAGCAAGCTGTTTAAATTTTCCTGAGTGCATGAAAACAAAAAAAAATGGAGAAAAATCAGTTAAAATAGCTAACTTATTTTCAGTTAGTTTTCTACTGAATTTTTTAGTCCTGTAATTTTGCCTGCAGAAACTGATTGATCTTACTAAGAACTACTTACTAATTACACTCATGATCAATTCACCCAGTCAAAATTCCTTAAAATATGTTAAAAGTTAGTGTAAGATTGCTTTATAAAAGGATTTTACTGGTAGAAATAGGAGCATCACAAATTCACTATAATTATGTTGTCATTATTTGAAGAAAGTCATTGGATAGCTAAACTTGCAAGCATTAATGAACTGTGAATTTTTTTCAAATACCTTAGGCAGAAAGTACCATAATGATTGTGATAACTCTCTCAGTGATAACTGTGGGCTGAGACTTAGTTTCTTAGAGCCAGTGAGATCAAACTCGTTGTCCCTCATCACCTGGGGACTGCTATCAAGCTACCCGACTGGTCGGCTAGCCTGGGGCACTCAAAAAGCACATGATCCACAGTTTCCTCCACTTATCTGCAGTGTCGACAAAGGGAATCGACATTGGGCCTCAACCTTCCAAAGTACACACTTAGGACAATGCCAAGTGCAAAACTGAGCAATTAGTGCCTGCTCGATCCTTCTGAGCCCCCACCACGGATCAGTTTTGGATGGCTGCTCCATCTACTGCAGACATTTCTGCCCGTCACCCCATTGTCCCAACACTAGACACATTCATTTAGAAAAAAAAACCTGAAGTGTTAGTATTGGAGGAAATATTAATTTATGAACTATGACTCCTGTTTGCAAGTAAACTATATATCTAGGTATTTAAGAGAAATTATAAAACTTTTAAAAAATATGACAAGACTTAAAATTTATGACAGTCAAAAAATAAGTTGAAAATTTTTTTTGCACAACAAATATAAATTAACAAAGATAAGCTGTCATGTTATTTTTTTTCAAATATTGATCCTAAAATTCTTTGCTCATAATGCATGCACAACCATCACACTGAAAGTAAAATAATATATTTTATTTTGATTTCTGAAACAAAATATAGATGTACTTTTTATAAGCTTTTGTTTAACTTCACATTCTGTTGGTGTGAGCTGTGACAAGCATGTCTGTTAAGTTGTAACTCAACTTTGGTCCCTTTTATCAGTAATACTATTTCAATTTCATATATTAACATCTTGTACATTTACAAAAAAAAAGTATTTATTAATAGAAAAAAATATTCCTTAAGATGTCAAATAATTACATAGCCCAAAAGAAGAGTTGAGTACCCAAAAAAGTTTTTTTTTTAAAAGTATAAAATAAAATCTTTTGTAAATAAACTTTTATTAAAATACACCAAAAAGTAAAAAAATATAATTCCTTTGATCAAATATTTAAATTAATTAGCATGACTAAAATTAGAGGGTTACACTGACTGAATTGATAAATAGAACTCTATATCTAAATGTAACTAAAGAATTATTTTTCATTGCATATTACTTAGTTTTTTTTTTATTAGCCATACTTTTAACTGTGCTGCAAGTATGCCATGAGTAGAAAAAGGTTGCAGAGAACTGGAATTATCATGTGCTTATAAACATTTTTTAAAAGCTTTCACTTTTCTTAGTGCGGGTGTTCTTAAATCTTTTTTAAAAATAATTCCTAGTCAATAAATTAACAACTATCAAGTCAAAATAAATATGAAAAGTACAATACCAGTGTGTAGCTATGCAACCTAGTACCTTTTTGCCTTGCATTTGCATACTATGTAAACCACCTGATTCTACCTGGTTCAAGGAAAATTTCATTAATGGCTTAAGTGCCAGCAATATCACATAGTGCCTCCATGGCCATTGCACTATCGGCTATGGTGGGGATGAAAGAAGGGCACCATAAAAACCTTCCCATGAGTAATTTATAAGATCTAAGAGATTTCATCTCATCCTTTCATGAACTTCACACACACACACTTGTTTAAATGAAACTTTTTCTAAAAAGTATAAAATGGTTTTTAGAAAAAAATCTGAAACAAAATACAATAATTGACATTTTTTTTAGTCACAATCAATGAGTATGGAACAAGGAAATTATTTTTTTTACAAGTCAACATACACAGTTCATTCTAAAATTTTAAGACTTAGTTTTGAAGATCAACTGAAACTGGAAAAACAAGTTTTACAGGACAATAAATGCTAATTCTCAGATGCAGTTAGAGGGCAATAAATTGATATCTTCCCAAATCAAGAACTAAGCATATTTGACCAAAAATATTTTTTTAAAATCAATAATATAAACAAGACATTTTTGAATCACTAGAATAAAAATAAAATAAATTCAATGCTACTGCAATATTCACAATATTTACAAGCTAATATAGCCCTGGTTAGTATGGTTTTGGATAACCATCTATGGATTCAACTTTATACTATTAATATGTAGTGATTCTTAATTTACTTAAGCAATGAAAAAAATTAAGGGTAGTTAAACACAGGGATATTTTCTAGCAAGTTATAATGAAAGAAATCAACATATCTAATTAATGTAAGTCAAAACACAGTAATGGGAAATTATTTAAAAAAAAAAAGGAAACACAAAAAATGAATGGAGGATAAAATTTATTACAGGTTAAAAAAAAATTTAATTCATAAAAACTAAAAAAATAAAGCAATTCAACCACAATGTGACATGAATAAAAAATGCATGAGATGAATTACAGTTGTGAAGTTATATATATATACTCAGTTTTAACAACATACATAAAAATTATTGTACAATGACTTATATGATGCTTAGCTTGTGTCCATCTGCAAAGATAAAAATATAATTATTTTTATAAAAAAGGAAACATTTTTTTTATTACATTTTACTAAACTATCCATAGCGATTATTTAAAAAATAAATATAAACATTAGCTTACTTTAGCATTATAAGCATCTAACTGTGCATCCAAATCTTCAAGAGTAGGGGCTTCTTTTTTATCTCTGCCTCCACGTCCACCTCGCCCACGTCCACCTCTCCCTCCTCTATTACCACGAAATCTAAATAGTAAGTTATTTACAATAAAATGTTTAAAGAAACATTAATAGTAAAAATAAGTAAATTTAATGAAATTTTCAGAAACTGCAATTAGTAGGTAGTCCAAAACCAACATAAAAAACTGCTGCATGTGCTAATTAGCTTTTTTTTATGCTATTTATTCTGCCTGTTGAAATTCATAAAAGGTAATCCCAATTTAACAATACTCAATTCATTTTAATAATTTTGTATATATTGTAAATATGGTAACAGTATTACAAAAATTAGACCTGACTCTAAAATTGTATTGTATAATTGTGCATCAATAAAAGAGTACACTTGGGTGGGGTGCTATCAGAGAAAAAGAGACACCAGGTGACAGTACTGTTGGGTACACCAACTATATTAATTTAGATCACTCAAAAAAGAATGTTGATCAGATACCCAATAAATAATTTAAGGCCAAATATCTTTTTATATTCCTTTGGTTTTTTATATAATTTGTGAGGAAAAATATATTTATCAGCAAAAGTATGATAATACAATGAAAGAGTAATTGAAAGCTGTAATAGAACAGAGCAGTCTTTATAATGCACATATAATAAACCAAAAATAAACTATAATAAGCTTATTTAAAATTTTAACCATTTATATTAAAGGTTTTTTTTTAATATTTCAAAATATTTTTAAAACTACATTTTTCATCACCCTAAATAAATGTATTCATAGATTTAAAGAAATATAAGGGTGTAAAATACTGATGTATTTTAAATTGATAACTCTATTACGTCAATAAGTGATGTAATTTTTAGTAAACTGAAAAAAGTGCCAAACTTTGACTCCTCTGACCAACGTGATGAAATGACATGTTTGAGGCTTAAAAAGTTACTATTAATTTAAAGCAATGGAAAAAGTGTTGCTTATGGTTTATCACACAAATATAATAGTTTAAATAGTAGTAAATAATAGTTGTTTTTTTTATTATGGGTAATGATATCTGAAAATGGAACTTTTAAAAGGTGGTCCAAAAAGTAAAAAAAATCTGACCGTTTATAAGCTCACAATTTAATAATAGAATATATTATAATAAACACAGCACCCACATCCTTTTTAAAAAAAGATTTGTATTGGGTGTGTAATAGATTTGAAAATTTGGTTTAGACTACATAAAATTAATTCATAATATATGCCTAAGCCTAAAATCTATATAAATAAAAGTGTAAACAGGATTCACGCTATTAATCATAACTCCGAAAGTTCTTCACCAATTGCCTTAAAACTACATACAAAATTGCATAAAATTACTTGGCGTGTTGATATATATATATATTTTATAAAAGACATAACATCTAAAATGTTTAATAACATCTATAATATTTAATCGATCGGTTTGGCATACTATTACATTACATATGGCTTAGCCACGGAAATGCGTAGCCGGGTACAACTAGTGTCTTATAAAAAAGTAATGTTTAAATCAGACGCTCAAAATTTCCAATATCATTAAAAATATAGAGCCACCAGTTATACAGCTGTTATATGTAAACCAGTATTCAATCTGAATAAGAGGAGTGACAGGGCATATCGAAAAGAAAATTAAACTCAAAAAGGTATACAAAAACTATAAACTTACCCCCCACCCTGACGATTTCCCCTCTGTCCGAGCCGAGAATTACTGCCTCCAACAGATGGTGAACTGCCTACTAACTGAATGTTCATAGGTCTTCCTGTGAGAAAAAGATACTTTACTGGTTTATAAATTACAAAAATAGATATTTGTAACAAAGTTTCCTTTATATAAAATGCACAATTAATTATAAAAAAAAAAATAACTTGCAAGAATGTATGTAAACCTAGGAAAACAGCAGAACTGCAATTTATATGATGTAGTACTGTTATATTTTTTTTTCTCTCCAGACATGTTTCAGGAACTATATAGAAATGGCACAACTGCTACTGGAACAATGAGGAAAAATAGGAAACAGCTTCCTGAGATCTGCCTGACTAAGAAGCTGAAAAATAAGGAGCTCAAGATAACTCTAGAATTCACTCCTTAGCAGGACTGTCCTAAACAGTTTTTTCTGTATGAATTAAATACCTCAGATAGCCCAAAACAGTCTAGATTTTCTTACATGGACTGATGTATAGAAAGTCTAGTTGAAAATTATACCCCGCCAAAGCGGAAGAGGGATCAGATAGAAGCCACAGATGATGCTAATGACTGTCCTCTTGAAGAAAAAGGGACGCTAAGTGTGTAAGATCTGGCTGGGAGTGTCCAAGGTGCAATGTTGGACTCTGTCCTGAGTGCTTTGCAGAGTACCACAGAAACATTAAAAAGTGATTTTTTTTATTTAATAATGTTTACTGATTTATTTTAAATCATTTTCTTGTGCATAGAAGTGTTTTTTGAGTAATTATTTTGTGTTTTCCCATGGAATTAAAATTGTATGTTTATTTTACAATATGATAAGTGTGATGATTTTAAAAAAATGTGTTCTGTGCTTTTCTTTTCTACAGCAAAAAATCCTTTAATATCTAAACTTTCCAAAAAATGTATAGGTTTCCATATAAAATAACATCAGAACATATATAGAACTCATAATATGAGCCAAATATAAGTGCATTTCCTGTGTTACAATGGGTAAACAAAGTGGACGCTTTAGGGGTTAAGAATAGCCATTTCTTTAAAAAAAATAGGGCAAATACAGCCTTAAATTCACAGGAACAGATTTGGCACTCAAAAAATATTTATAGTCCATTCCAACTACTATAAGCTGGATATTTACATAATTTTTAAGTCATGGAAATAAAATCATTACCATCAAGTGGAACATTGTTATACTGTTTCAAAGCTTTAACAGCATCTGTCCGCCTTTGATATATTACTTCTGCTGTGCCTAAAGATCTTCCAGATCTGTCAAAATGAACAGCTGCTTTGATCAATGGACCAAATTCACAAAAAAGTTCCTTAAAGAGACAATAAAGATATTTTTTTAAAAGTGTTATTCATATGCATATTTCTGACTAGTTTGTTACATTTATATCAAATGGGTTTCTAGTTTTCAAAAATAAAATGTACCTTTATGTCTGAATCATTAACACCAAAATCTAGGTTTGAAACTAAAAGTTTTCCAGAGCCTCCAGACTGAGCACTCCCACCACCTCCACCTCGTCTTGCTGGACCACCAGAACTTCCATCATATAAATCATGTTGCCAAACATCTGGAACTTCGCGAGACTGTATGACATATAAAAAGTCTGGGTTTTTTTTTTGTTATGAAAAGATTAAAGCAAATAAACGCAAGGATCTCATTGTACACAATATAACAAAACTAGTAACATGTCATTGCTAGGTATATTGGGGTGCCATGTGATTTCACCATTGGATGGATGTAGCTTAAATGGGTAAAAATAATTAATTCATGCAACATACTGTGCAAAAAAAAGACATTTCATTTGTCCCAGATTACATATTTAAGATAAATAGTTTATCAGCAAGTTAGACAGCTGAAAATTAATAGAATACTAAAACCTTGATACCTTTAACTCCAGTTTTTAAAAGAGTATAAAATGGACAGTATGGTGCCACTCAAAAATGAAGTAAGTAATGTAGAAAAACTTACAAGGCAAAATTTTGTAAAAAATATTTACTTGTAGCTCAAAAGATTTACAAGTAACACAATATCAGCATTTTTGTTTAAAATTAGTTATTGAAGATAAATTTGTTTACTTTGAAAAGAAGTACTTCTGTCAGCATGCGTTAAAAATAGGATGTTATCGTATATACAAATGTTATGTTTCACTCTTATTATCTTTAATTAAATAGATTTGAATTTGAAAAATTATAAAAATGCATTAATGAAATGTGTCTGACTTTAATTTTAATTGTATTAATTTGTCGCTTTAGTTATCCAACTAGACATAACACTACAAGATTGTAAACAAATACTGCCAATACTGGATATAAGAAGAAAATCATGGCATTATATGACGACATGACAGTTATAATTAACTATTAATTTTCATTTATTGAATTCAACGTTATTCGACAAAAAAAGATTTCATGTATTAAAAACCAAAGAGGACTACTGAACAAATAGTAACACTGGACTGATCAATTAGCTAAAATTAGTTTTAAATATCAAGCTACTGACAATAAAGATGTTTTAAAAAGAGCTGCATAAGGCAAATAAAAATCATTGATTATTACTTGAATATTACTGTATTGTATTAATAAGACTAGAAATTAGTTAAGTAGAATGGTCAAAGGCCAAGCAATATATTGCCACACCAATATTACATGAATATATGCAATGACTTATTAACAATTAGGCTGTACATTAACTTAAACTATGAAAGAAAAAAAAAATATAAAAAAAAATGAAATTACTTTTAAATCAGTTCATACTTTGAAAACATTTATATAGAAATAAATCTAGACTTAAATTGCATGTAAAAGCACACATGTGAATCTTAGAAAAAATTTGTTGACAAAATCCTTTTCACAAAAGGCTGATGCTACTATGTCCATGAATTTGGTGAACACAATTCATAAAAAGACTAAGTCCACAAAATATTTTTAAGATTTACACATTTGCTTTTGTCAAAAAATAAACTTATTAAAAAGTAAAGTTTATTTGTTAAATATTAAATACATTTTTTTACATGGCTAAGGCTTTTGACCAATCTTCTCATTTCTAGTGTAGTTTTTGTTAATACATATTTTAAAAATAGGTCTAAACCTTAAAGTATTATTGCAGTAACATTCTAAGATAGACATATGCACTACTTAGTTTGTTTTAGAAACATCTGTATTGGACCAAGCTCAATATTTGGCACGCAGTTGGAGTTGAAAATAGTGATACACTCACAACACCATATCTTAATTCATTCATAATATTTTAAAGGACTCTTTCTCAATAGTAATTTTTTTAATAATGTATCAATTCTCTTTCACTTAGCCCCACACCCTTCCTTCCCTATTCTTAACCCCCTATCCCTAATCCTAACCCTAGCCCCGAAAACAAAAGTTATCAATAAAATGCAGTCAGTCTGCTGCGCATGAACACATCTATTTTCGGACCCCAGAAAAAAAATATGGAGTCCTTTTGTCGGGCCTGTAGCCACTTCTTTCCTTAAATTCAACTTTATTTTAAAAAAAACTATTTAATAAAAAAAAAACAAATTCAAATAATAAAACTGGGCTGAATACTTCACTAAAAATACTGAACAATGGGGAATGCATATCTTTAAAAAAAACTTAATAGGGCAAATATAAACCTACCACCAGTGCCACTAATACAGACTATGGTATTAATATAATAGTCACTAGGCCTATTACTAATATAACATATATTATGGTTTTGGGCCTGTTGTAAATAAATAAAAAAACAGCACTGTAAGCTAGAAGGAAAAAAAAAATAAAGCTTATACAAGTCAAAATCCAATGTCATTCATACCCGTTGATTAAAACCTCCTGGATTTCGATTTCTTTGAACGCCACCTCTGTAGACGCCACCAGCTCTAATACCTCGACGGTTCTGTTGTCCACGGCCACGGCCACCTCTCTGGCCGCCACGACTTCCTCGACCTCTTTGAGATTTGTTCTGTTTTATAATATCATCTAAACTCATATCAAGTTTGTCCGTCATGTTTAATCCTCTAAATCAGAAAACTATGTAAGACAAAATTACAACATAAACAAGAGCGTGGGGTGAAATGGCGGTATAACATCCGGTAATGACCAGATTTTTGTTCGCAATGGATTTGCCATATATCTATGGATTTGCCTTACTAGACTAGTAGAGCCTTGTGGGTCAGTGCGAGAATGAAAGGTGTCAGGGGCTTTTCCCCCTTGATTTTTACATTTTACCCCCTCCCCTTTACACATAAGGGCCTTATTACCATTCCTTAGCACTGTTTGTCATACTTCGAAGCACCCTTCCCCTTTCCAAGGTGTCACGTAATTGACGTAAAGGATACATTTTGCCAGCACAATATATGAGCACTTGTCAGGTACCCCCCGGCTAAAATGATTTAATAGTTAGGGATAGTCGGGGGGGGGGACTTTTGCAGATTTTTAGGCTCCCAATTCGCAATATTTACAAGTGGCGGCATTAACAGCAATTTTTACATAGGGTTCCCAATTAAACTTTTCTAATATAACCCTAAAATGATATCTGTATACGACCCCTTAATGTACTTAGGGGCTCTCCAATAATTTTCGCCATCAGCTGGGGGGGGGGGGGGTAAAGGAGTTTGAAAAAGTTTGGCAGGGAAAGGGGTGTATGCAGATTTTGGTTTGATATCAACAATGCAAATCTTTTGGAAAATGAACTAAATGATTTTTTTTTATTTTGTGCGTCGGCACACAACTTTATTTTTTTATTCTTTAAAAAAAAAAACGATTGCGATGATATATAACAGTAAATTGGCATCCTTTAAATAGGACCGTATAAAATGTTAATACATTTTTATTGATAATTGGCATGTAGCCTATATGCATACATACAATTAAAGTTAAACTACTTATTAAAATAGTGAATATCTTAATCAAAGATCAATACTTTGACTAATTTTGCAGATGTACATTTAAATTCTCATGTTTTAATCAAGAATTATTTAATAATTATTTAGTAAATAGATGGTTACTATTTCGGAAAGCCAAGCGCTATAATTGAACCTTTGCCAAGAAGAGTTGTCCACAGCTACAAATGGGTCATCTAGTGCCTTGAGTCGTGCGAAGGTCGGTTTCCATTTAAATCAGTCCGGTTTTTAAATCGTTGTTTGGCTTTTTTTTTTTACATGACTGGATAGTTAGCACTGTGCACAACCACTAGGGTGTTGCCCCTCACATCCTTGTGGGTAGCTGCCTTTGTTTAAGGTTACATTCTTTAGACTTTGTGGATCCCTCCACTAACTACAAGGCAGTAGTTGCCTGCTTTGGTCCGCCCCGAGAATTTTATTTTATCGGCACTCACCATATCTGGCGAGCTTTCCCCTAGGTGAATACCATTGTGGTTTCAGGCCTAACAGAGCAACAACGGACCACATATTTTCCCTTCGAAACACTCTAGAAAAAATTTATGAACATAACATACACAAACACCAGCTTTACATGGATTTCAAGATGGCATATGACAGCATCAATAGAAATTATCTTTACAAAGCATTGCAGGAGTTGTGTATCCACAACAAGCTCATTAGACTCGTACAACTCAAGAAGCAAAGTGAAAATACAAGGGGAAAGCTCAAGAGAATTTAAAGTAAACCAAGGACTTAGACAAGTCACAAGGAGACTCCCTTTCGTGCATAGTATTCAACTTAAGCCTAGAAAAAATCATAAGACACGTCCAGTTGGATAAGCGAAGAACTATAACACATTAACTCAGAAGTGAAAAAACAAAGTCTATGAAAACAGGAACAATATTTACAGAACCTATCCAATACCTTACATATGCTAATGATATAACATTGATAGGAAAGCAAAATAAGGATATAGCAAAAGCATACATAGAATTAGAAACAGCAGCTCAGAAAGCAGGTTTAACAGTAAACGAATCAAAGACTCAATACATGCTATTACAAAGAAATGAAAAAGAAGGAAAAGAAAAATCATTCAAAATCAGTAATAGAGCATTTGAAAGAGTAGAAAACTTAAAATACCTGGGATCAACCAAAAGTGAGAAAAAATGATAGAGATCAAAAACAGAATAGAAGTAGGGAACAGAATATATCATACACTGCCTAAAATACTGAAAAAAACAGACAGATCTTCAGAAAACTTTAAAAAAACCCATATACAAGACAATGATACCACCAGCAGTAACATATGGTAGTGAAACATGGACCATCAGCAAACAAGCAGAAAATATGCTAAACACGGGAAAGAAAAAATATTTAGGAAAATATATGGGCCAGTAAAGGACAATAACGAGTGGAAAAGTAGAACCAATTCAGAACTGAACAAACTATGCAAAGAACCAAATATAACAGCTGAAATCAAAATGAATAGATTGAAGTGGGTAGGGCACATAGAAAGAATAGAAAGCAACAGAGGTCCAAAAGCAATATATAAGGCAACACCCAATGAGAAAAGGCCTAAAGGCAGACCAAGAAGCAGATGGTTATAGGAAGTGGAGAAAGTGGAGAAAGACCTTAAAGCCATAGGAGTGAGAGAGTGGAGGAAGAAGACCATAGATCGGTAAAAGTTGAGAAGAGTAGTATGGCAGGCCAGGGCCCTAAATGTGCTATAGAGCTAAAGGAAGAAGAAGTGCCTTGAGTCGACCAATCCTCATTTGGTCCTTACAAACTAACGAGATAAACAAATAGGGAGGGGGGTAATTACAAACTATCAAGTTCAATGACAACAATTTGCCAGAAGCATGTCTTCATAAACTCGTTCACTGGGCAAGACATCAGATATAGAGTATTTAGCATCGAAAGGGTTAAGAATGTTGTTTTTAGAGCATTTCCCCGTTTTGTCTGTCTGTCTGTCCGTCCGTCTGTCTGTCCGTCATCACCCTAGGTCTCAACAACCATAAGTCCTAGACCCATGATGTATACATCATTTTGTAGGTCTTGGCCTGCCAAGAAATGACTTTTTTCCATTTCGCGATATGACCTCTCAGGGCCGTAAAAGGGGCCTTAGTACCGTTTATTTTACTATATAAGCTATATTAATAAAGGAGCGCTATATCTCAGCAACTATAAGGCCTAGACCCATGATGTATATATCATTTTGTAGGTCTTGGCCTGCCATGTGTGCATCAAAAGTTCATTTCGCGATAGGACCTCTGAGGGCCGGGCTCCAGGGGCTTATATATTATATATACACCTTGTACGTTCAATAACCCGTTCATTTGGTGCGAAATACTGCAGCACGTAGTTTCACCAAGATTTATTAAGAAACTCATCAAATGAAATAGTAAGCTTGTGTTCTGAGTTTAATTGAAAGTATCAGAGCTATGCAACAATTGACGGAGTTTTCGGACGATTAAATGACTATAATTTCGAATGTTTTCAATTATGAGTCCTATTTCAGTAACCACAAACCACTTGTAGTTAGATTTAAGAGACAATAATTTTTTTCAAATATAAAGAAACGTCTTTATAATTTTTTTTTTACAGATATATGCATTGCACAATTGAATTTATAAACATTTCCAAAATTTACAAATATTTACTGAAAGCTAACAAACGTACTGATACATAACACGAAAATGCGCTAACACGTCCTGTGTCCAGAATGGAACAGGCTTAATTGCTTGTTTTTTTTAGTAAAATACTTCAAAATATGGTGTGACACACAAAGATACATCACATGCCTTGTAAACGTATCTCTATTCTCTGTGAGTACTGTGTTTAGCTCACATAACAAACCTTCTTGTAAGCTCCTTTTTGTTATGAGGTTTTGTCTGAACAGTTGACAGAAAATGTTTCTGGACTAATAGCCCAACACCGCTGGTCCATCTACCATTAGAATGTTTAGCGATTCTCTAATCTGATCAGGCCCGTAGCGTGCGGGGGGGGGGGGCGGGCCCCCCTGCGTTTTGTCTGCCCCCCCCCCCCATGGTTATTTGTTCTACTTAGTAAAATGTATAACCTGCCCCCCCCCGCTATTGCCTGGCCCCTGCTGTAGAATTTTCACGCTACGGGGCTGAATCAGATCCGGCCTTTTAATGACACCTGTGGTTGACAAGTGCATACTTTCTCTAATCTGATCAGGCCCGTAGCGTGCGGGGGGGGGCCGGCCCCCCCTGCGTTTTGTCTGGCCCCCCATGGTTATTTGTTCTACTTAGTAAAATGTATAACCTGGCCCCTGCTATTGCCTGGCCCCTGCTGTAGAATTTTCATGCTACGGGGCTGAATCAGATCCGGCCTTTTTATGACACCTGAGGTTGACAAGTACATACTTTCTCAAACCATTGGTCAGCAGTTAAATTCACCAACTGCTAAATAAGATTCTAGCTCTAATGTGTTGCAGTGAATATATTTATAAATTTAGATAACATACATTCTTAGCCCGAGCAATATGCACATTTCCGTCAGCCGTGTTTCCACAATTCTATTGTAAGACAATCAATAAATCTGACTTCTGTCATCAACCCCCCAAATTTGGCCAATTAGAATAACGTTTTACATTCCACACTAAAGTCTTGGTCATTCCAAACATTCCACGCACCTCTCCTTTAGATGGACTGATAAACATATCTTATCTGTTGTGGATACTGTGCTCCCCTTGTCACTATAGAAATGTCGCAATAATGTTTGCCTTTTCATCTCAAAATTCAAACTAGTATTATTGAACGCCCCCATCCCACCTGAAAGTCTGTGTGTTTCTACTCTGTATAATGTACTCTGTGTGTTTCTACTCTGTATAATGTACTCTGTGTGTTTCTACTCTGTATAATGTACTCTGTGTGTTTCTACTCTGTATAATGTACTCTGTGTGTTTCTACTCTGTATAATGTACTCTGCGTAAAGTCCTAACAAAGTCTTAGCCCCGCCCGCTCCTTTCTCTGCTGATATTATCAGTGGTGTAGATGGTCAGCCGTTTTTCTACAATGACATTGTACACGTGTCTCCATGTTCCTAAAAGTAAAACTCTCACACCCCCACCCCACTGAAGTTAATATTTTACTCTGTATACACGGTTTATGCCCCGACTCTTGGTCCGTCCAAACATTTTATTCTCCCCTTGGATATACGGATAACTAAATCTTTCATTTCTGATACTATGTTTTGTTGAGATGGTCACCCTTGCTATAATAAAATACCGAAATAATAAATGGGTTTCTCTCTCCAATGCTCCACCAGTAGAACGTTTAAACATTCCTATCCGACAATCACTAAATTTAACAGTGGTAAAACGAACTACTCCGGTGTTAAAACTTAGTCGAACACAGGGACAGAAAACATGTGCAAAACTAGACAATGGACTTCCCTTCCAACTTTGGCTGAGCATAAACGTTTAGTTTTAGTAAAAATGAATGAAAGCGACTATAGTCGTCGTTAGCAATTTTGCAGCGAGACTGTGAAAAAGCCGTCAATAGCATCGAAAGGGTTAAACACAGGTCCAATTTCTCTTGCGACGAGGACATTCAATTCAAAGATAATCAAAACTGGCTTGAAGTAAACATTTTATTTGTGTATTTTTCATTTATCTTATCTTAAACGCTCTCTTTCATTAAATTTTGTTGTTGAACAATTTCATCCTGAAGTTTTTTTAGTTAAATTCTGAATAAAATTTTGTTCTTAGGGAGTCAAAAAATTTAATATTAGCAATAGCCTCTAGATCAAGATCTACACATAGTGGCGCTCATAGATATTAGCAATAGCCTCTGGATCAAGATCTACACATAGTGGCGCTCATAAATATTAGCAATAGCCTCAGGATCAAGATCTACACATAGTGGTGCTCATAGATATTAGTAATAGCCTCTGGATCAAGATCTACACATAGTGGTGGTCATAGATATTAGCAATAGCCTCAGGATCAAGATCTACACATAGTGGCGCTCATAAATATTAGCAATAGCCTCAGGATCAAGATCTACACATAGTGGTGCTCATAGATTTTCACAAATAATTGTGCTTTCCTAACCTATTAGGTGGTTAGGTACTTGGAAAAATGTATAAAAAGAAGAAGAAAAGAATAATATAAAACTATCTTTAATTCAGTCATACCAGACTTCTGTTGGGTGTTGGCACACTTCTTGTTTCAGAAAATACATAACTTAGGATCCGAGAAATCATATATAATAATATTCATTTCCAGTGTGCGTTAAATCGAAAGCGGAAAACAATAATTCAAAATGGCGTCACCCCCTGTCTCTCGATTCAATTTTTCTTTTTGATATTATCTACAGTTTTCAATAGTTTCTGTGCTTTTAATTATGAAATGTAAAGGTCCCCAATATCAAAAATTAATAATTAGCATATAATGTCATTCAAATCATTGTAGTTTTTATTACAACAGAGCATTTTAACATCGTCAGACGTAAACAATAGTAATAATCGAAAATCTCCGACGTCGGCGACGATAAGAATATTGACCGCGTTTTCGTATCTAATTTCGTAAATAAAGTCAATATAATATTTTAAAAAAGAAATTCTGCACATTTCTATACTAATTAAGTTCTCAGCTTTTATTCTATTTATTTTTTAAAATAAATACGGCTTTGAATTATTTCTTAATTACAAAATAACAATATAGGCCTAAAAAACTAGGTCAAAAGGCAATGAGAACATAACCGAACAAATTTTTCTTATAGTTGGCGCGGTGGCAGGATGGTTATGCAGCTTGGACGATGTTCACTTTTATGCAGACTCTCCGGGTTCGATTTCGCCCAGTGACATTTATTTTTATTGTTCTTTTTTTCAGAATATATCCTTTTAGTTGTTTTAATGAAAAGTAACTAATTAGATCTCTTTGACATTTTTTTTAATTTAAAAAATTTATCTTTTAGGATGTTGTAAGAAAAAGAAACAACAACTAATTAGATTTTTAATTATTTCATAACTTAAAAAAAAAATTAACACAGAGGCGTAACTAGGGCGGGGGGGGGGTCCAAAGTCGAAAGTCCCACCGGGCTCCTGCTTTAGGGGAGCCCCCAAAATTATTTTTTACATTAAATATTAAGTACATAACCTCATGTCATGGTATCGAATGTCAAAATGCAGGGCCCCCAAATCCTTGGTTCGGCAATGGCTTTACAAGTCTATCTTCCTGCAAAGGCTTTGCGGGGTACAGCTAGTCTTATATAAGAGCATACGCTTGTACTACATTGTAGCTTAGCGGTACATGAGCTAGGACAATCGAGTCAACCTTATGATTTTTTTAAATGATTTGTTTGATAACGGTTAATCCAGACCTGAATACAAGTAATCATATCTTGAGTCGATGATTTAGAAAATGATATAATGGGTTTCTGTAACGGAAAAAAAAAGTTCGACAGAAGCTTCCCATTGCAGAGGGGACTATAGACAGCCGCCTAGTTTGCCCATGAATAACTAATGTCCTGTTAAACAGATGTTAGAGGGAAAATGGAAAGCAGATATATTGTGTGAAATATATCACTTTGTCTTAAAAGATAGCTGTGGGGCAATGAAGTAGCGACTAATATAATAACGACATTAATAGCTGGTCGCAGGCCCGTAGCCAGGTCAAAGTAAGCAGGGGGCACCAATACCCAGCAAGGAGGCACCTTTACTTTTTCTCTACTTTTTCCTCTTTTCTTCTTTTTTAAGCGGGAGGGGGGGCACTCCATACCTAGCGGGGGGAGGCATGGCCTCCCCCCCCCCTTGGCTACGGGGCTGGCTGGTCGGTTTTGTTGGTTACAGAAATGCATTAAAAAAATGGAAAAAAATCATAGCACCTAGTGTTGTTTTAGTCCCAGGTCCTATTTTAGTTTCAGTTTTTATTTCGTTTTTTCTGTAATAATTTTAGTTTTAGTCTAGTTTTAGTTTTAGGCCCAATTTTAGTTTTCGTTTTAGTTTTCGTCGACTAAAACACCAGAGTTTTAGTTTTCGTCTTATTCATTTTAGTTTCACTTTTAGTTTTAGTCTTGTAAACACCAATTACAAATAACATCATTGTTCATGACCAATTGTTGAAACAGATTGAAGCATAATAATAGTAGTCACAGAGATGACAACTCAGTGTACTGAAACTGAGTCATTTCACTTCATTGTCACATTATAAGTCACACTATCACATTGTGTTATGTGCCAATACCATGACTAAATTTTTGGCTATGTTGTAGACTAGCAGACTTGCAGTGCATGTACAAATAAACAACTAAAAACGTAATAACATTAAAAACCGAAAACGTAAGTCAAAATTAAAACAAACGTGTTTATTTTAAGACCTAGAACTCTGAAATAACTAAACTAAGTAACAACAGTTTACTTGAAGAGTGAAGTAATTCTATTATTTTGATGACTTATATTCAGGGTTGTTAGTATCGAAGTATCGGTATCGGCCAATACAGTATCGGCGATACTTTTTTTTATTATTGGTTGCTGTATTGCCGATCCTTGTTGTATCAAGTATTGATTTGTGTATCGCCGATACAATTTAAACAAAAAAATTTCGATACTCTATACCGATACTTTACTAGTGCCACTATTTGCAAAAAAACAATAGCGATTTTAATACATTGTCATCTACATAAATTCAATCCCTACTAGCAGCCATCAACTCTGCCAATATTAACGACAGCCACCTCCCCATCAATACACCACGGTCGGCGAGTTGAAGGAAAAATTTAGCTTTAATCTTCTTTTGAAGACTCTTTGCGCGCCGAGGTCTATAAATGTTATTCTTAGATTCTTTCATTCATTTACTTTCTTTCTGTCAACTATTTGTTAATGTTTTAATGAACGACAGAAAAGAAAACTTAATTTTTTTATCCATCTGTCAGTTATACACACACACAACACACCCACATACACACACACCATCGGCGGCGGAACGAAATATTTTAAGGGGGGGGGGCAAGCCAAAATTCAAGGGGGGGTGGCGCCCCCCCTTGAAAATTTAAGGAGGGGCAAGACAAAATATGACCGAAAGACAAATTATACTCCACTTAATTCTATAATAGAATATAGTAATTCTGTAGCAAGTATTTAATCGATATTATTAAAACATAACATATTAAAAAAGATAAAAATGAACATTGAGCACTTCTGTCGTCAACTGATTCGTAATGTCAGTTTGTTTGCAAATTTAATAGTGAAATTAGATCAGAAAATTACTGATAATTATCATGAATGATGATGAATATGAAACCGGAAACGGGAAACTCAATAAACAAAACGTAATTTATGAAAAAATAATAAATAATTGTATTTTCTTTAAAAATTACATTTGCCGTCATTCGGTAGATGGCAATACTTCTCTATACTTATAAGACGCATTTGCTATCTGTCTGTCTGTTCCTTTAAAACTCAAGATCCAGACAACCAAATAACGTGAAATTTGATACACGCAGTGGCGCAACCGGGGGATGGCAGGGGGGGGCTTGAGCCACCCCCAGGCCAAATCATCAATACATAATTTGCGTTATAAAGTTACAAAAAAGACTGTCAAACTGTCTTTTTTTCAATATGTAAGCCCCCCCAGCATTTTTTGCTGGTTGCGCCACTGGGTACACGTACACAAAATTACATGGGGAATGTTCTTAAACAGGTTTCGTTTCATCTCAATGGGTACTTTAATTGTAATTAATTATTTTGGATATCAAAGACATGAAAATTGGTAAACTTTTACCCCGATTGCAGGTTTTACGAGCTTCTCTCCCACATAGCTAACTTACTATAAATATGATCGGTACGGGGAACCAATATCACATTACTTACTACATTATTACATTCCATTCCTTCATCCATAGGAATTGTCATCTTTTGATACAGTCATGCCTAAGAGAGAGAGAGAGGGAGAGAGGGAGGGAAGAGGGAGGGGAGGGAGAGGGGGAGGGAGAGAGGGTGGGGGGGAGGGAAAGAGAGAGGGAGGGAGGGGAGAGAGAGGGAGGAGAGAGAGGGAGGTAAAGAGGGAGGGAGGGGAGGGAGAGAGAGAGAGGAACTGCCAAAAATGTTGTGTATCACATTGCTTAAAGATAAATGTACCCTTTTATTGCAATTTGCATGCCCTTTTTTACGCGTCTTATTTTAAATCTTAATTAAACGTCAAATTACGCTTCTTAAATAAACAGAAAACATTATTTTAAACCCGGGCAAAGCCGGGTACTTGCAACTAATTTTAAAATATGCCACAACAACTCTCAATAATGTGATTACTGTAAAATGTCAATTAATTATAATTTCTTTCAAATATTAAATTTAAGAAATAAATCAAATGAATTATGAAAATGAAAATGATACATATAAACTAAAATGAATTACATAGTTAAAAAAGTTAAAATTTTAGGGGGGGCAGACTGGAAATTCAAGGGGGGGCGCCGCCCCCCCTTAAAAGTTTTAGGGGGGTCCGCTGCCCCCCCCTGCCCCCCCTGCTCCGCCGCCAGTGACACACACACACACATATATATATATATATATATATATAAATGTATATACTGTAAGTGTTTATAGGTTATATCATAGATATATAAGGGTTATATAGTGATAAATTATATACCTTACTGTATTCTTGTGTGTATGTTTGTTAATTGAGTTGTTAATTCATTTGTGCTTATTTATATTTATAAATTGTTTTTATTTATTAATTCATTTTTTTAGTATTTACTACATTTCATTAAAAATAATTAATTGAATGGTATTAAATTCTAAAACTGTATGTTTTAATTAAAATTGAAAACTTTGTAGTAAAACAATATCATATAATTAACACATATTATATTATTAAATAATATGCCGAGTTCAACAAACAATACAATTTGGGTGGTTAAAAACAATTAATTGAATAGAAATACATGAACATCAACAAATTTTAAAAAAAATACAGTGGATTCCGCTTTATTGGGACACCGCTTATGTGGGACATATCTCAAAGAAACCAAACCAAGAAGCCAATAGTAAATTTGTATGTTTAACTGGGACAGCCGCTTAATTGGGACAAAAAGCCTCGGTCCCGATGTGTCCCAATTAAGCAGAATCGACTGTATCTTGTAAAACGACACTCTTTGATCTAACCGCATGGCAATTTCAAACTTTCAAAGCAAAATTTATATCGTCGGCTGTCCTTTTTCTTTTTTTATTTATCTTTTGTTGTTCTTTCTTTCATGTGTCAACATTATACCGGAAAAGACGATAAATGGGGATTTTAGTTTTTATTTCGTTGGGGAGTTTTAGTTTCAGTTTTTATTCAGTCTTTTGTCTACGAGATTTAGTTTTCGTCTAGTTTTAGTCTTGCTGATAATTTTTAGTTTTAGTTTTAGTTATCGTTGACGAAAAGTCAACATTTTCGTTAACGAAGGTTTTAGTTTTAGTTTTCGTCGACGAAAACAACACTAATAGCACCTATTGTGCGTAAAGAACAGTGCTCGATTTACCCCCGGCACTGAGACCTGTCATCCCCGGCTCTGCTTTAGCTAATATATTCCAGCCGGGGATGAAATCATAGACATTTATCCCCGGCTCTGCAGAATTTTTTTCCTCCCCCGGGTTTTTTTTTAAATCGAGCACGGTAAAGAATTAGACGGCCCTGGGTTCTTGACATTGGTTCCAGTTATTTTTGTTATGAAGCGATTCCATTCACACAAATAAAAAAAAGCTATAAATATTTCTTTAAACACCAAATTTTGACGCACGAATCGATTGTTATGTTAGTTCTATAGTACAGATGTTCTGTGAGAACAGGAATTGATTGTTAGGTTAGTTCTATAGTACAGATGTTCTGTGAGAATAGGAATTGATTGTTATGTTAGTTCTATAGTATAGATATTCTCTGAGAACAGGAATTGCTTGTTATGTTAGTTCTATAGACTAGAATCCAGATTTGGGTATCCGTGCACACAGTTGAAATTAATGAGAAAGGAAAATAACACAGACACAGGCCATATATGAGACAACACCTTATGAGATTTAACTTATGATTTACGGGAATACAAAGATGCAGATGGATAGAAGAGGTGGAGAAAGACATTAAAGCCTTACGAGTGAGAGAGTGGAGAAAGAAGACCATGAATTGGGAACAGTGGGAAGTAGCAGGAGTAGTACGGAAGACCAGAGCCTTTCAGTAGCAGCAGAGGAAGAAGAAAATAATAAAGAAACTATCTTTTCAAATAGAAATGTTAACATTAGGGACATTAACAATAGAAACTCGTGAAATACCACATTTTTAAACTATAAAATTTTTTAATTGGTGAAAACCAATGTATAATTCAATCAAGCCATCTTTCAATGCTTTGGACTTCGAGACAGACAAACTTTAAAATGACTAAATTCACCAGAGCACTTAAATTTAAAATATGCGAATGTAACGATAGGTTTATTACAATCAAGCATGGCATAAAATATATAAGTAAATGAAGTTGAATGTCGCCTAGGGTCTGCATTTCAGCCTCACTAGGCGGCAAAATTTTTTCCAGTGGGTATCGGCCGCTCAGGGCGGAAGACGATTTTGCCGCCCTCTCAATTAGGTATTACAAATTAATTTATACATTTTTGCCGCCCCCCCCTAAAAAGTAATAAAAAGTGCCGCCCGGTGCGGACCGCACCCACCGCCCCCGCCCCCCTAGGTACTCCACTGCTTTTTTCACTACTCGACATAAATGTCGCCCAATCGTAAAGTTAAGATATGCTTTGAAACATAGCATATGGTGCCACATAATTATGTTTTATTAGACCTCCATTAATGCCTTCTTGGACCGGAGGTGTGGTGGTGTTACCATAGAATATCTATGGATGGGTGTTACTGTATTTAAAAAAAAAATTAGTACAATTGACAGCTCTATACTTAGCTGCCAATTTTGCAATTTTCCTTCTCTAAATATTTTACTGCTCCTGATTACGCATAGCCACTGCGTAGAGCCATGGGATTTCTTAAATGGAAATAAAAAGAGCCATTTTTGTGACTATAAAAAATTTTATGACTGTAAGAATTAAATAATTGTTTTAACTTTAAATTGGACAATGAAACTTAAAATACTAAATTGAGCATCAAACGATTATTTGCTATAAATTAGAATGTGAAACATAATTGTTAGCATGATGTTTAATTCCTGTTAATTGAATTACTGCTCATTAGCTGACGACATTTATCCCCAGCAGTGGCGGCCCTATCAGCTTTTGGACATGACGTTTTCCCCTTGCCGGAGCCTCAGGCCCGTAGCCAGGTCAAAGTAAGCAGGGGGGCACCAATACCCAGCAAGGGGGTACTTTCTCATTTTAGTTACTTTTTCTTTATTTTTTCCTCTTTTTCTTCTTTTTAAGCGGGGGGGGGGCACTCCACACCTAGCGGGGAAGTACGGCCCCCCAGTGCCCCCCCTTGGCTACGGGCCTCGGAGCCTCCTGAATCTAAATGTGTGATTTATATCATCTTATTCATGATATGTGCCGAAGTACTATATTGCATCATAACCTGATGAAAATTATAACGGTTTATAAAAACAGCATTAATTATCTAAAAAGTTTATATCTTTATCACTGATATAAAAAATACAATAGGAATCTTTATCAATGTAATCAAGAGAAAATTATTAGAACTTAAAAATAATAATATTTATTACAGGTATTATTCAGCATCCCACAAATAAATTTGTTTGAAGTTTCATGTTAAATTAGCTTTAGCCAGGTTGGCATAATCTTATCATCCCCGACAGAGGGCTTCAGCTAGGAATTATGGGGCTCTTTACGAACTATGCCCTCCACCACCCAATTTGACAGCAAAATAAAAAAAAATTAAGTGATTGGCCCCTAAAAGGTTTGAGGCTCCTGACGCACCGGTTCCACCTGATGACCACATCGCCCACATAGAACGTTCTATTCTAGTTAGAGAGGGGACGAATGGTCGTGCGGTAAAGCGCTCGATTGTCGACCTGAAGATACCTGGTTCGATCTCCGTTGAGGACCAGGACATTTTTCAGATCTTGGCTCAAGCAGCCGATATATCTCCCGCGGTGCCTCCATGGCCATTGCACTATCGGCTATGGTGGGGATGAAAGAAGGTCAACATAAAAACCGTCCCATTAGTGGTTTGTAGGATCTAAGAGATTTCATTTCATCCTTACAGGGACTTCACACATTCTAGTTAGGGCTGCCACCATACCACTACTAAAATGGAAGAAGTATAGGGCCTCTAATATTTTGACCACTCTGGTTCCTATATTTTTTTTAATAAGCTGACACTATTCCGCATCAAACTATGGTCAGTCTTGATCTAACCATAATACTATTTAAACTTAAAGGTTTGATAAAAATGTGTGTATATTTTATCCGTGCACAATATAGGTCCAGCGTTCTACCTAACGCCATACAACGCTATAACGGCAGGCCCGTAGCGTGCGGGGGCCTGATGGGCCGGGCCCCCCTGCGTTTTTGTCTGGCCCCTGCTGTAAAATTTTCACGCTACGGGCTGTATAACGGGGACTTTTACCCATGCATGGCCACCCTGGTATAAAGCCTAACAAAGTTGGACATTTTTAGTTGGCATCCCTACTTGGTGATGAGGCAATGCTGAATAAAAAAAAGTGTCCTATATTTATCTATAAATATATATTTATATATATATAAATATCACACCATATTATTATATTATGAAAAACTCACTAGTTATTGTTTACTTGCGATTGTGGTTTAGCTAGATTTTTAGAAGGCTTTTATAAATAAGATTTGTATTATTAACCGAGAATTTTAATGCCAACAGCTTGAACTTAGTAATTCTCGTACAATATACGTGATTTAAATAGATTGACCTCAAGGTTAATATCCTTACAGCAGACATCGCTTCCGTATGAAGAGGGATTAAAAATGAAAATTTATCACAGCAAGTCAACCTCCACACCATAAATTTGTGAAAGGAGGATGGTATTTGGAGCCAAGACAATGGATACTTGCCGCGACAATAAACCCAGACATGCTGTGTATGAAAAGGTAAGCTGTTTCAATTTTGGTGAACACCCACTTTGTAACTTGTCTTCACCGACTAAAAAAAACACACAACAGAGAATATGATAGTAAAGAAAAACTGAAACAGATTGAGACGTGAGTGCTTAACAACTATAAACATAACTCAGTCTTCTAAGGCCAATTTGCAAGTACAATTTTAAGTTTCAACAGTTGGATAATAATAATTTAGAGTAATCAAAGAGACCAGTCAAGTACTGAAGTAGAGTGGCATAACTTCCTTAAGAGAGGCTTACTATAGAATATACTACTATAGACTATATACTTTAACGCTAATGTTATTACTTTTTTAAACATGATTCATGATTTATTCTGGTGTTAGTGCATACATTCTTGATAATTTTTATAATAGAATAAAAGTTGATGATAATGAATCTATAACAGTGGTTCCCAAAATTTTTAAACCCATATGGACACCTAATAAAGGCTTATTTTATTCAAAACTTGCCCACAGACCCTCAAGTGAAAAAAGCTGCATAAATGCTTAGTATAAAAATTACAAATTAAAAAAAACATTTTGTTGAACAAGTATTTATTAAAATTATATTTTTTGTTTAAAATAAAATAATAATTTAATTTAATGACTTGTATGAGCTTTGTTTCCTTGTAAAGTTGACTCGTCAAGCTGTATAGAAAATTCAGATGTTTTAAAGCACTCACATTAAGAATTTTGTACAGTGTTATTACTCAGTGGAATTCTTTTTATAATGTCAAAAGCTAGTGTGTGCAACGCAGTACGTGTTACCTCACTTACAGAAATGTTATTAGAAGCATGCAGTCCATCATCATCTCACACAGAAGGATATAAGAAAATTTGTAAATCAAATTTTTTGTTTGCAACAAACCACTATTAATTATAGTTAACTTAATTAGCAGTCGGTACTAGTTTATTTATTGATTTTTATTTCTATTTCCATAATATATAACACCAGGTCATAATCTTATTATTTTATATTAAACCTTGCGAGGACCCCTGAAGTTATTCAGGGACCCCCAAAAGGATTAAAATTTTTCACTGACCCCCCTGAATTATACTGGGGACTCCTGGGGGGGTCTGTAGGGACCACTTTGGGAACTACTTGTGTACTTCATACTATCACTAAAAGTAATTATAGTCAGTAAACATATATCATTTAAGTATTATTTTAAAATATTTATATATAAATTCTGAAATCTGTAACATGCAGTAAAAGATTGCACATTTGCATTTCTTACATAAGTTGATATAAATGTGGAAATTAAATATCTGCTTTAGCTTTTTGAATGTAAATAATAATAGTTGCTTCATCATCATCATCATTGCCCGTCACTCCTATCGGGGTATGGGCCACCAACTAAAGATCTCCAGCGACTTCTATCCTGAGCCATTCTCTCCAGCTGCTTCCAGCTGAACCCCATCCTGGTGATGTCTGCTTCAAATTCTCGCCTCCAGGTGTTTCTAGGCCGACCTCTCTTTCTTTTTCCTTGAGGATTCCAACTCAATGCTTGCCTAGTGATGTTGCTTGCCGGCTTTTGAAATGTGTGGCCTATCCATCCCCACCTTCTTTTCCTGATCTCCTCTTCTATTGAAGCTTGGCTGGTTCGTTCTAAGAGGCTGGCATTGGTGATGGTGTCAGGCCATCGTATTTGGAGAACTTTCCTAAGGCAGCTGTTGATAAAGGCCTGGACTCTCTTAGTGGTGGTCTTCGTAATCCTCCAGGTCTCAGCTCCATATAATAGGACTGACTTTACATTGGTATCGAACAGGCGAATTTCGGTGTTCAGAGACAGCTCTTAGGAATTCCAGATGTTCTTGAGCTGGATAAAGGCGGCTCTTGCTTTTCCGGTCCTTGCTTTGACATCTGCATCTGTTCCACCCTGCTGATCTATGTTGCTACCCAGATAAGTAAAGGACTCTACTTCCTCCAGTTTACTTCTGTTTAGGGTGACTGCATTTGTGCTGGTGGAGTTAATTTTCAGGATCTTGGTTTTAGATGTGTGTATGCTAAGGCATACAGTGGCATTCACAAGATTTGTTTTCTCTTGCATCTGTTGATAGCTATGTGTAAGGAGAGCAAGGTCATCTGCAAAGTCCAGGTCGTCCAGCTGTTTTAGCAAAGTCCATTGGATTCCATTTCTTCTTTCCCTGGTGGATTTCTTCATAATCCAGTCTATAGCCAGTAGGAAAAGGAATGGGGAAAGCAAGCATCCTTGTCTGACTCCTGTTCGTACCTGGAAGCTGTCTGTTAGCTGCCCTCCATGGATAACTCTGCAGGACATACCCTCATATGATTTCTCGATCAGTTTAACTATTTTTAAGGGGACACCATAATGTCGAAGAAGTTTCCAGAGGATTTCTCGATCTACACTGTCAAACGCTTTCTCAAAGTCAATAAAGTTGATGTATAGCGGCGAGTTCCACTCCAGGGACTGCTCAACTATGATGCGGAGCGTTGCAATCTGGTCTGTGCATGACCTGTTTTGACGGAAACCTGCCTGTTCGTCTCTCAGCTGTGGGTCGACTGTGTCTTTTATCCTCTCCAAAAGGACTCGGTTGAAGACTTTGCCTGGCACTGATAGCAATGTGATGCCCCTGTAGTTGTTGCAGTCGCTAAGGTCACCTTTTTTGGGAAGCTTGATGAGATATCCTTCCTTCCAGTTTGTTGGTACGTCTTCTTCCTCCCATATCCTTTCAAAGAGTGGGTACAACCTCTCCACTGTCGTATTGAGGTCTGCCTTCAGTGCTTCTGCTGGGATGTCATCTGGTACAGCTGCTTTCCCATTTTTTATCAGGGTGATGGCTTTTCTGATCTCCTCTTTGGTTGGCTTGTCACAGTTGATTGGCAGATCTGCTATGGCTGGTTCAATGACAGGGGGGTTTAGTGGTGCTGGTCTGTTCAGGAGTTCCTCAAAGTGCTCAGCTCATCTATTCAACTGCTGATCTAATTCATTAATAGCTTTCCCTTGCTTGTCTTTGACAGGTCTTTCTGGTTTGTTGGTCTTCCCTGACAGTCTCTTTGTTATGTCATATAACATTTTCATGTTTCCACTGTAAGCTGCCTGTTCTGCTTCAGCTGCCAATCCATCCACATAGTCTTTCTTGTCCTTCCTGATACTTCTTTTCACTTTGTTGTGTGCTTCCGTGTATTCTTCTTGAGCTTTGCCTTTAGCTGATCTAGTTTTACTGTTGTTGACTGTTGCTTTCTTCTTCCTCCTGTCCTCTATCTTATTCAGGGTATCAGTTGTGATCCACGCTTTTTGATGGTGCTTCATTGGCCCTAGTACCTCTTGGCATGCTGATCTTAATGACTCTTTCACTTTCTGCCACTCATTTGATACACTGTACTCCTCTTCCACCAGTTCTTGGAGCACTTCATATTTGTTCTTCAGCACCAGGTTGAACTGCTCTTTTATCTTAGGATCTTTCAGAAGGTTAATGTTGTACTTTACTCTTCTGTCTGCTGTGCTTGTCTCATATCTCTTCAGCTTCAGTTTCAATTTCGCTACAACCAGATGGTGATCAGACGCTACATCCGCCCCTCTTCTCACTTTTACATCTTGTAGGGATCTTCTAAATTTCCTGTTAATGCAAAAATGGTCTATCTGATTCGCTGTCACTTTATCCGGGGATATCCATGTATTCTTGTGGATTCTTTTATGGGGAAATATGCTCCCTCCAATGACCATGTTATTGAGTGCACATAGGTCTGCAAATCTCTCCCCATTCTCGTTCATCGTGCCCAGAGCATGTGTGCCCATGACTTGTTCATAACCTGTGTTTTCGGACCCAATCTTTGCATTGAAATCTCCCATGAGGATGGTTACATCTTTTCCCGGGAAGGTCTCAAGTATCTTCTGTATTGTGCTGTAGAACTGGTCTTTGTCGTCTTCATCACTGTCGTTTGTTGGTGCATAACACTGGACTATATTAGTTTTGGATCTTCTTCTTGGTACGGAAGGAGGCAGTAATGATCCTCGGACCGTGTGCTTCCCATCCAATCAGTGCCCCCTGTGCTTTCTTGGACAGCATGAGGCCAACTCCCTGTGTGTGTGGTGCATCATTCTCTTCATGTCCGGAGTACAGCAGCATCTCCCCTGATAACAGTCGTCTCTGTCCAGCTTGTGTCCATCTAGTCTCACTAATGCCTAAAATGGTCAGTTTGTTTCTCTCCATCTCTGCTGCTATCTGAGCCATCTTTCCTGACTCATACATGGTCCTGACATTCCATGTGCCGATAGTGATTTTCCTGGTTGTCAGAAGGGTAGTTGGCTTTGTGGCTTCCTTTCGGCTTTCACCACAACTAAGCTTCATAAGTCTTCATGATGAAGAACCTTCTTCTCCCAGGACTGAAATATCTGTTTTTTCTTTAGTTCGTGTTTCTGTAGCAAAGGGTTTTTTAACAGGGTGGGGTTGCTAGCAGCACGCCGAACCCTCCTCCTTTTTCAGCCGGGCTTGGGACCGTCCTTGGCGGAGTTAATAGTTGCTTCACAAATGTGCATAATTCATGAATCCAGCTGCAGGTTCCCCTTTTGTCTCAGATAACCAGAATTTCTCTGACATTTTCTTTTTTTCGAAATTCTGTGAAAGTATTTTTAAATAAAAGTTCAGTATTTCTTGATGTCTCTAAAAAAACAAACTAGATACTGGTTCATAAAGGCCTGGGACGTGCACTCGTGCAGTGGTAAGAAAGTCTCAAAGTGACATTAGTTTTGGGCAGTTTCTAATGGACATAAGCTGGATTTTTGCTTTCAAAGTTTATGTAATTTGTTAAGTAAGCTAAAGGTTTCACATTATCTAATAAACTACTTGAATACTGATATATTTCACACTAATGCATTTAATAATCTTTTTTATTAATAAAACTTTGTTCTTATACATTTTTTTCTCAAACCAAAGGGCCCACGGCGAATGTTCGTTGCATTGTCCTGTGCCCACATGTACCTGGCTAGATACCAAGGCTGTTGCCAGCAATTCTTTCTTTAACCCATGAGAATCTCCTGAAATCTGTGATCTCTTTCACCACCATCTCTCTTCAACTGCCAAGTCATTAAAGCAGATTACAATACTGCCAAGGAGTTGGTTAAATGCCTGCCCAGCTTTCAATGGGTACTTGACTCAAGTTAGGGAAATAATGGTGGCTGTGCATTCCCTGTCTATAGAAACAGATGAATTCTACACTGGTCAGCTCCGATGGCTCTTTTGGGTTAAGAGAACTTAACTTACTATACTGACAAATTTTTAGGCCCCCCCCCACCCCCCAACCTCCTTTAATTGAGCTTGCTTAGACAATGGCATCTTCTGACTTGAAATTTAGGTTGTTTTCCAGAAATAAAAAATTGTATTAATTCCCATTAACACTTAAAAATGATTTTGAGAGGATCTTATAATGCAAGCAATACATCTAATTAAAAAACATAGATAAACTTCACATTTTGTCTTATATGTATTTTTATATAACTGCAAAGGTAAATGTATGTTATGTTTATGGATAGAAGAACAAAGTCATGTGATAAGCATGCAGTATATCTCCTAATAAATTATACTTATTTACCAAGATAATGGACCTTTAAATTAATTATAAAGAAGAAATGCAAACATCTTAATTTGGCCATTTATTTGCTGTCAGATGGAAAAACTTGTCCAGGAAATGCAGCTGTCAAAGTCAGGTGTCCCGGTACGCAGTCAGAAAACTTTTCCCTTTCTTACCTTCATTCCATCAGTATTTACTGGTAAGTGTGTTTTGTTTCAGATTTTTTTTTTCAGGATATATTAGTAACATTATTATGAGCATTTTTTAATGCAAGTTGAAGCTATCTAGAATAGCAACCATTGAAACATATTTGAGAAAACAAACTTTTTTTATATACAGATTAAAAAAAGAGAGTTTTTATTATGGTGTAATTAATATAGTTCATGCTTGATGCGTAACGTAGGTAATGACTTGATACATGTGTAACTTAAGTAATAACTTGATACATATGTAACTTAGGTAATGACTTGATACAGTGGCTGGCCACACGCTTAAAAATCAATGAAGAAGAACATATGGAAGCTGTCAAGTTGGCCATATTACTTTGTCATTATGGCTATATATTTCCAGTTACTGACTTAAAAAATCTCACTGTCAAGGAAGATGCATCACTTTATAGATTTCAGGTAATTTTATTTTTAATCGGTTTTCTTATATGACTATGTACTAAAAAAAAAGTGGATAGCAATAAATGCTGTGATTTTCATCATAAAAAAAAATACCATCAATGATGTCATTTTTTAGAGCTACAACTCTAAAAATTATTGTATTCATATCTGCCTAATCATTTGAAATGGATGCGCTCTCTGTTCTCCAAGCCATAACGGGCAGGAGAATGGTCAGAGCGGTTGGAAGCCAAGATTGTGTATTAGTGACTCTTCAGTGGATTCCCAGGCATATGGACATGGCGGGTAATGACCGGGCCGACTTCCTTGCATAGTCGATACAAGCCCAAGCATAGCCTATTGGTGTGGAAAAGAGCTCACTCGAGGCAGCATGTGCCATGATCAGGGTCTTTGAGCAAACTTTGTGGTTCTCGAGTTGGGACAATGGGGTGACGGGCAAAAATGTCCGCACTCAGATGGAGCGTCCATCCAAAACTGACCCGTGGTGGGGGCTCAGGAGGCACTAATTGCTCAGTTTTGTACTGGGTATTGTTCTATAGGTCAGGGATGTTGGGGCCCAATGTCGATCCCCTTTACATACACTAGAGAGAAGTTGAGGAAACTGTTGATCATGTGCTTGTTGATTGCCCCGGGCTGGCGAACCACATGGTGGACCAGTCGGGTACCTTGCTGGCCATTGGCCATTATGGCAGTTCCCAGATGTTGGGGATACTGCGAGTTTGATCTCATAGGCTCTAAGAGATTTAAGTCTCAGCCCGCAGTTATCACTGAGATAGTTCAGAGAGACAGAGAGCCACCACTAGTTTTTAATATTTCTAATTGTTAAATTCATGTTAAACATGTAAACTCCTCTGTGTATTCCTCACATCCTTTAAACATTTATTTTCTCAAATGGCATAGGCCTTTCCCAACCAGTCTTTGCTAGTGTGGGATTCATATTTTCTTCATCTATTTGAATCATATTTTTTCTTGCTCACCGTACAGTGATTTACTCTAGGTGGAGTAACTCAGTTGAGTTAAATTCTTTTTAAAAAGTATGTTTACAAAAATGTATGACATAAATTTTCACCAATTTATATGAAAAAGTTTAGCAACAGTGGAGGTTTGGAATTAAAAGGGGTATTTTTGTTTTACAGCATATGATTTGGTTATACTTAATCTGTTTGAAACAAATTTTTAGCCTAGAAATCATTAATAGAACTAATTTTAACTAAGCGAAGTTTTCTAACTACTTGGATATACTGTACATCAATTCTCATCTTTCTTGAACTAGAGAAAAGGTCATTGTAAATTATTAACCTGTCTATCCACTTTAGCCTGCTTCTTCTGTCAAATGTTCCTTATGGTTGTTTTTTTTTTAGATTGATAAATCTCTTTAAAATGTCTTACAATTTCAGTTTTTTTTATCATCAGCAGTTTTTCATATGAGAATATATGTTGACAGATGTTTTCTTCATCCTGGTAATTTGTTTTTCGAGCCAAGTATAAGATTCCCAAGATCTTGAGTTTGATAGCTTCACTTTTTAAAGTCGGGTGAGGGGTCCATCTCTTACTTTTTTATAGTAGACCATACACAAGCAGGCATCTGGTAATGAGTTTCATGCAGACATTTCTGTCCTTTCACTTAGTTTTGAACTTTCATCAAACAATAATTTTGTGCACCTCCTTGCAAAGATTTTGGTTTTTGAGTCCTGGTAACTTATTTTAATTGAATATCTCCACAGCTCGTAGTTTTTTTAACTGGACTTTGATGCTTATTATTTTCTATTCCATTATTTTAGTCATCTCAATATTTATTTCCTCAGCCTACTTTTATGACTGTTTTGCATAACTGTGCGATTAAATTGTACAGTTCATTTTCTTTTCAAGCTGTCAGAGCTTAGATTTGTTATCTCTGTCTCTGGTGCTTTCTGCAGTAGCACTGATGCCTGGATTTTTTTTTACATCTTCACATTGTTCAGTTCTTTGTGAGCTTTTGACAGTTGTAAGAGCTAATTCTGGCACCTTAAGACTTTACATTATCTGAGTTTAGTTTGGCTTAATCTAGTGAGCCTAAGATTGTTGATTATCCAGCACTGCCTAATCTCAGTATTTTAAATGTCTTATTCAAAACATTTAAAACTTTATACATCTTTTTGTTTCAAAAAAAAGTTTGTATATTATAATAAGGGTAGTAAAAAGTACAAATTACATAAAAATACATAATTATCCTGGTACTATATTTAGAATTTAACAGTGCAAGCTTTTATTATGTAAATCATTATTGCAGTCAGTATAAGGAATCTATTAGTACCTTAAAGAAATAACGCAAATATAAGAGAGATGTATATATTTTGGAGCAATTAAAATTAATTATGGTAGCCTATACAAAATATTTTTAAATGCATAGTAAGTAGTTTTTCTAACGGAGGAATCACAATTCTGATTTGAGTTGTCCCTTCTTCAGTAACTGAATTCTGTGTTATTTTTAAATTTTGTATTTCAGAAACCATATTATTGGCCATCCCAAAATGCAGATCCTGATAATGTTTCTTATGGTAAGCTATTGATAATCCCCATTTTTGTATTAAGTAACTTTTAATTCTTTTTAAAGCTACAAATATTTTTTTATTACCATATATAATCTTGACTTTTAACATCTGATTACAGCAATTCATTTAGTAAAACGATCAATGAGGAATAAACAAAAACATGGCCTTGAGGATTATGAACAGGTATAATACAAACAAAATATGTCTGAGATTATAAAGTTACCTTTGATCTTTGATTTTAAATTATCTTTTTTTTTTATTTCTTGCTGGAATCATTATTTTTTTCAACTGAGAATCTTTGAATTAGTTTCTTGTTTTTTATTCTCAGAAGTTTTTTTTTTTCAGATTTTAAAATTGTTTAATAAGTGGAATAAAATCAAAATGATTTCGTAACTATTCATTCCATTGGCAGAACTACTTTAGATAAAGTATTGCTAAAAACCAATGGAACAAATGAAATATTCAGCTTATTCTTATAATATAAGAGCATTTTGGTGATTTAAAGAGGGATAGGTGATTGTGTGGTGCATAGCGTTCGTATGTTGACCTGTTCCAAGGGAATTTTTCCAGGTCTTAGTGAAAGTTGGTCAAAAGTGCCCCAAATCTACTAAGCTTTAAATGGGTACTTTTCTTTAGTTGGGGAGGTGAAGGTGTGCTAGCCACACAATCCCTCAAAATGCAGTGGCTACAGAAACAGATGAATTTTACTCTTCATCTGCCCTGATGGCCCTTAAAGGCTAAGGAAACTTTTACTTTTATGATGATAAATAGTGTATTATGTAATGAAGACTAATAAGGAAAATTATTATTTGTCATATTAGCACAAAATTTAGTTTTATTTTCACATTTAGTTTTTTTTCAGTCCACATTTACTGTCAGGCCCTACTTAATTTCAGGATAGTTTGAATAAAATGATAGCACTTAATAAAATAGTGCTAAATAAAACCATGCTTAATGGGTGTCATCTTATACATATGAATGATGGGTTCATGTGGAATAAGGTATTTTTTATATCTAACATTATTTTACATTCACTGAGAAATATTATTTTCTAGCTCTTGGCGTTTGTTTTATTTTTGTGTCACATTTTAGAGCTTTAATTACAAAATTTTAATAAAACTAAAACAGTTCCTTCATAAATATCTGACATAGTTCTTATACTGATTGAGGCTGTGATTCTTTTGAAAGATATCAGAGAATCGCTACAGATGTAAGCGTTTGACAGCTAAGGAATCTCTCTACATTTATACATCTATAGTTTGAAAATCTCAAGTTCCCTAAATTTATTGAAAAATTCAAAATTTTGGGGCAAAGACAACAGGTTAAAGTGAACTAGGTTAAGCAGGGTCTGACTTTAAAATATATACATATATATATATATTTGATAAACATATATTTAAATCTTCTCATAAAAGTTGTCCTTATTTTTAAGGCAAGTTTAACAAAGCTTCAGACCATGTTATGTGACAAATGGGATTTTATTGTTGCCCAAGCCCAGGATCAAGTGAAGTATGGAATTTATTATATATCTGCTATGTAAAAAAAAAAGTATTAGCATTATTAAAGTTCATTGTTCGGTTTAATTTATATCATGTAAAATTCTATTTAAACTTATAGAATAGCCAAAGAAAAAAAGAGGACAGATAAAGCCATAATGGATAGTCAGGAGCGTGCATTTTGGAGAATACATCGACCACCTGTAAGTCACTGATTATGAAAACTGTTTTAAAACTTGCAGCAACTACATGTGTATTTAAAAGAAATAGCAATAATGTGAAGATCAAAAAACTGATCAATGTAAACAATATATTAAAAGTTTGTTTTAACTGATTTGAATCTGTGTGATTTATTCCATAATCTTGTCCAGAAAATACTGCATACATGACATTTTTCAAATCTCTTCAATATTTTTTTTTAACTAGTATTATTAATTTGTGTCAAACAGTGAGTGTATTATAAATAGACAGCTGCAATTCTTTTGAATGATATCAGAGAATGGTTACAGATTAATTATAACAATCTAATTTTATTGTTCTGTTAACATTTTGCATACTTTTACAACATGCTTTCTGATGATTTGTAAGGATATTTTTTTTTAAATAATGATCCACACAAAACTATTACAGCCTGGTTGTATAAAAACATTAGATGAAGGGCCAAAAAGGAATTTTCAACCAAGTCAGATGGCTGCTAGGAGGAAAAAAAATAAAGATTTGCTTCAGAAAGAAGTTTGTATCATTTGATTTGATTATCAATTTCTACTAATTTTAATATGTATGTAAAAGAAAGTACACATGAAATAGCTTTTAAATCTGAATGTTTTGGCACACTGTATTTAAAATATTAATTATGAAGAACAACACAAAATTTCTTTAAAAGTAGACAGTTTAATTAAATAGCTTGAAAAAAAAGTCTTTTGAAACAAACTTTGAAATGAAAGTTTAAAAAAATGTTTTTTTTTTAATTAAGGGCTTGTATATTATCATGAGATATTGTTAGATCCGTATTTACATGAAATATTTACTCATGTTCTCAGTTCATTTAAACATTTTCTGCAGATAAAATATTTGCTTCGATCTATTAATATATGTCGGGTAAAAACATCTAAGGCTATCGAAAAGTAAGTTTTTCCTTACTATGGTAAAACTAAAATAAAAGATTTTAAAAGATTATTTTTTTTTTAAGTAGTTTGTCATTTTTGTCTGGACAGTACAAGAGAAATGTTCATTTCCTTTGCAGCTTAGAACATTTTACTGAACAATATTTTGACCTTGACCCTCTACTTACACCACCTATTCCATCAAATCCATGGATATCAGATGATACTTCATATTTTGAAATCATTGAAAATAAGTAAGCCTTTGAAAAAGTTTGATTGTAGTCAGAACTAGCCTAAAAATATAAATAATAAAAATGAAACGTCAACTTAATTTATACATGGAAATCAATTCTTAAAATTTTCCTTACAATTTTGTGTGTCACTTTAAGGTTAATGAGATGTGAATTATTTTCAATATCCAACATTATCAAACTCTAAAAAAGAATCAATAAAAGTAATGCAGTAAAATAAAATTGTATGTTTGCTTTAAATCAATTTTTTTTTATATCAACCAAAAATTAGGTGTTATACAAGAATAATGAATCTTTTTAATAGATCTAATAATTTTATCATTGCATTCAACATGTTATTTTAATATCAGATCTGTATTTAAAATAAAATATTTTTATATATTTATCCAAATTTTATCAAGTGTTAATTTTGTTCACCTTGCACATTTCAGTACTGAAGTTCCAACGGAGCAGAGAGTAAAGAAATGGTCTTATAGTTTGCAGGCATTGATATCTGATCCCCGTGGAAGATATGAATTTGAGAATTTTCTTCTCAAAGAATACAGCCATGAAAATTTCAGCTTTTGGTGTGCTTGTGAGGATTTAAAGTTTTGTCGCCAGTCAGAAGTTGAAAATCGTATACAGAAAATTGCTGAGTATGAAAGTTCATTTTAAAATGTTCATTGTCACTTATTTTTAAGGATGTAATATACTGTTTATGAAAGATTGAATATTTACTTTTTACTAACACCGACTGCCAACAGAATTCTTTTTAAAGCCTTTTTTTTAGTTGACTTGTGACTGAGCTTTTCTTATCTTTCTAATTAGTTTTAATCATTCAGAAAACTAGTATCAGAGTTTTTATTTTATTTTAGGCTAAAAATAAGATCAAAACATTATAATTTTTAAACTTTCTGTTGAATTATAAAAATACATGCATTGTTTATATTTTTGTCCAATGAAAACTAAAAATTTTAAAAATAAAATAAATGTTTTTTTTAATATGCTTAGGTCTATTGCCACAATCTTTATTTTGTTATCTTAGCATCCGAGTAATTTTTAATACTTTAGAATTATGCTGAAATGTATTAGTAAAATGTTCATTAGTAAAGATGAGACAACCAACTAACAAATTGTAGGTATCCATTTATTTTAATCAGGGTGGACTAAATGGCTATGTCTAAATCTAAGAAAAATGTTAATTCTAACCTATAAAAAAACTTGTGTGTTGCCTCATTATCTAGGGTGGCATGGCCATTACTGTTCTATAGAAATGATCTATTATAGTAGGCCTTCTGATTAACTGCTATTAACGTGTTAAAAAAATTATGTGATTAAATTTTTAACTCAACACCTAAATGCGTTCATTTAGACCCAAACGCTGTCAAAAAAATCCAGAAAAAAAGCGTTATTAATAAGTGAACAACCACTTTCTAGCTAAACTATTATTTTTAAGATGAAAAGGAATTAATTGCACTGACACATGGATAAATTGATCTGAATTAATAATTTAATATAAATATATACTAATGCTTGATGCAGCTGTTACAATTTTAGAGAAATGGTGTTCGGGCAAGATAGCGACTGTCAAAACGACTGTCAAAACAGCGACTGTCAAAACACGACTGTCAAAACAGCGACTACACAAGAGCGACGTAATCAGGTTGGCAACTTTCAAAACAGCGACTGTCTGAAATGCGACCGCATTTTAATAGTGAGTGTTATAATAGCGACTTTACTGTAAACGTTAGGAGATAAGGTTGGGCTCAGAGACAGAAGACTATTCCCTTCGATGTTGTGATAAAAGATGTCTAGCTATTAGGATTAAGACGAGTAATGATCAAATAGACGAATTAAGAGTAGGTGGGGAGAAAACAATAGACTTGTAAAGCAGCTAAGCTGGGACGACTCTAGAAGTAAACCGGGGGGGAGGGGGTAGTAAACGTCAGACATTTTAAGAGAGTTAAACTATGTCACTTAGGTGACACTCCTAAGAGAGATTACAACAGAAAGGAGGACAATATGGAAGTAGATTGACGAAAGTAGAGTAATAGAGGTATAAATACGGCTGGATTGGGGCATATTAGTTAGTTAAGAGATAGAGTCGAGACTGGGTTGAGACGACGGAGTTGAGAGTTTTTAGTTTTGAAAAACTTACTGTGGCCTACAATGGAGTTTATGAAATCAAGAAAAGGAAGTGACATGATAAGCCATGAAGGTTTTCTTGTTCAGTCTATGATCTATTTCTATTCTGTTTTAAATCAGCTTTTTAAATTATGTGACCTCATATGTAGCTAATTCAAATTATTTTTAATTCATTTAATTCATCGAGAATAAATGAAATATAATTTTTTATTTCTTTTGCCTTGAATTTTTTTAATGAGTAGTTGCAACGATTTGTTGTATGTGTGTGTTTGTGTGTTTTCAGCTGTTGCCAGTTGTCTGATGGATTTGTCGCTGTAATGACAATCACTCTTTTAATACAATCGCTATCATGTAGTCGCTGTTGTGACAGTTGCTGTTTTAAAACAATCGCTATTGTGTCGTCATTCAACTGACAGTCGCTATTTTAACAGTCGCTATTATGAACCCGAGCCAGAGAAATCAGCCCTATTCAAAACTTACTTATTGTGCCATTTTATAAAATAGGGCCTAGCCCTGGGGGTATCACTACAACTTTTTTTATTTAGAAACAGTCCATTAAACAATATTTTGTAAACAGTTGTAATAATATAATAGAAAATTGTTCTTAGGGAGCGGCACAAAACTCACTGAAGAGCCTTGTGCTGCTCTGTAGCCTTAGGCTACCACTGGGATATGATAGACAATTTTGTTTCAATGCAAATAATACATCAATTAATTTGTGTCAATTAAACTTGCCTTAATTTCGATTAAAATTCTAATTTAGCATTATGAAACTATAGCTCTAATTATAGTTATTTTGTTTTGGATAACTATAGTTACAGATTGTTCAGACTTGTATATCAAAACCTTGATTGATCTTTGGCAATTTAAACAGCATTGAAATGTAATTTTTTTTCCATTATATACTTTTTTTTTAATATCATTAAAATGTCATTTCTGTCTTATATTTGTATCTTTAAAAGGGAGTTTTTGACAGATGGTGCTCCTCATCAAATCAACATTGATAGCAGATGTAGCGAAGAAGTCCAGCGAAATATGAAATTACCAAAACCAAACAGGTATTATAATCTTTCTTAAAAAGTGTATAAATGTATGTATTCATTTTCTTTGATGGTAGATCTTTTTATAAACTGTTGATTTTTTTGGTTAAAAACAGTTACATTTATTTTTTTTTATCTACGGATAAATGATAAAATTGTTGATATAAAAAAAAATCATTCACATGTTTAAAAAGAAAATGTGTATACATGTATAATTTAAAATGAACTAATTAATGGTATGTTTGATTATTACACATACCTGTGGCATTAACTGTTTAAATATGAATTTGACTAACATTTATTAAGCATCTTTTTTTTCCAAAAGGCTTTTATATTTTTTTAACTCATTGTGGTATTTTGAGCAATACATTGTATAAAACAAAAACTGATTCTCCATCTTCAGGTTTACTTTTGACAGTGCACAAGAGCAAATATTTTCTTTAATGAAGAAAGACTCTTACCAACGTTTTCTGCGATCAGATCAATACAAGGCACTCTTGACCAGTTCAGGACAGCCGGGTGGGAAAAAAAAGTAATTTAACAATTTAAATACTTTAGAAATTTAATTTATATACAGTAATTATATAATTATCCTTAGCTTTTATTGGTCATTCAACCAGGCCTTTTTTTATAACACATAGCTGATTGTTTGCAGATTTTTTAGTTTTGGATCCCGTAAGAAAAACACATTAACCCCAAGTCCTAAGCCTAAACGCCGAGGTAGTGCTGGAAACGATGCTGATATAGAGAATGCTGGTGTTGCTCATCATTCCTATAGTACTGGTAATCTTAGAGAGCTGGATGACAAATCTTCTGTGATGCTTAGGTGATTAGTGACTTAAATATGCCATTCTCTATACTGTAGGTCTTTCTTGAATGTAAATAGTTTTATCTTCTATGCTTTTTTTAAATAAGTAGCAGATTTTAATATAATATAGACTAATGGTGTTGTAGCATGAAAAGCAATGGCTCTTTGAATTTAGCTATATGTCTCTTATTCAAACATGCTAATAAGCTAAATGTTTCAACTTAATACATTTGGTTGCTAATGACTGTAGAGATTTAGAAGCTTTTAAGCTTTTACCATGCTTTATAGTTTCCACAACATAGGATAGATTATTAGTTGCTTGTTGTTGATATTTAACAAATATGATTCATTTTGAAAAAAGACGAAAGTAATTGAATAAAGAAATACAAAAAGATAATTTCATGTATGGTAAATTACATGTAAAAAAAAATGTATATAGTTTTAGTATCTTTTTATCTAGTAATTAGGAATTAATTTTGTAATTAATTATTAATATTATATCTTTTTTTTTTTAATTTAGAGTACTGACAATAGTTTGCCTTGTGGTATAAAAACAGCCAAACTCTTAATTACCATGTTTATTAACCAAGGACTGTATTAGTTGTCTTTTTAAGCTACTATGATCTTGTCATATCATCATAAAGACACCTAGACTTGTCCATAGTTATAGCATGTACAAGTTTGCAGTGATGCTTACCCTTAAATGCATACCCATAATTGTTGTTTTCAGGAGAGATGCAAACTCATCTGACAGCAGTCTTGCAAGGTGGTAAGAGTTTATACTCCCTCACATAGAAATTAATACTTTTATTCTCACTATAAATGTGATTATAGTCATTCTGATTGATGTTATTACAGCTTTCGTTACAATGAACTTTACTATATGACAGATTTTTTTTGTTACTTTTGCAGAGCGTATATTGAAAATATAAAACTAGTCTTTGTTTCAGAAACATTGATTAATAATACATGTATTGAAAAGTGAATCAAATTAAAGGCAAATTTTTTCCCTTTTATAACACTGGTCTGCATGATTTTTGAGGTCTGAGTTTTTACAATTTTTCTAGTTCTTTTTTTTCCGCTGATTTCAAATATGTAACTGGTTTTTTTTCAATCAGATCAAGTTTTTATTCTACTTGAATTTCTAAAATCCTGCAATAACTGTATTCTACAGTACCTGGCAATAAGTGAGGAAACAACAGATAGCATTTCTGTTTTTATAAAACAGCTAAAAATATGGCTAATACTTTTGTTTATCTTGGTCTTATTTGTTTTCAAAAGACATAGTGAGAAATTTCAATTTATTATGAGCATTCATTGAACATGAAGCTTCAGGTTATTAACTAATATAAAAATGTTTTTAATCTTGTTTGTTGCTAATTTATATCAATTTATAAAAATTGATCTAGAAACATTTTTAAAAAGTCAGACCTCAGAAAAAAAATTTCAGACCAGTTTAATTAATATTATACAAAATTACTTATTTAGCTAATATCGATTTGTAATTTTAGCATGCCAGCATCAGACGAGTCGTGCTTATGCAAAGTTATTTTGATACAAATTTTGGTATCAGATGCATAAATGATCAAAATTTTCGATAAATTAAAAAAAGGTTTTAGCTTAAGAATGTGTGCTCTGTCTTTCAATTATTAATTCTTAAAAAAATAACCATATCATTTGTAAAAAAAAAAAGTATGCAATACTAAAGGAAAAAAAATATCAATGTTAATACATGTAATAAGGGCTTGGATTTCTATGACCTAAAAAAAGATAGAAATATTCATGCTTTTATGCCCTATAAAATAACAGAATGTGCAACTTAAAAAGACACCACCAAACAAAACATTTGGATTTCTGGCACAATTTAGCAAACGAAGAGAGAAAAGGGAAATGTCAGGAATTGGTTAATAATTTAAAGATGCTACAATCAAAGCCAGTTTGATGCTGTCCCATAAGATTGTAAAATGGAGCAAGCCTTTTTCTGATAGCAAGTTCATCAAGGAATGCTTTGTCAGATGTAGCAAGCATTATATGTCAAGAACAGAAAACAAAATTTGAAATTTCTTTATCAAGGAGAACTGTTGAAAAGATAAGTGACAATTTGATGCACCAGCTTCGAGATGCAAGCAAAGACTTTTTGTGGTACTCTCTTGTGTTGGATTAGCAACTGATTTAGTTTGTATTTTAAAGTGTATCGTGCAAGTATAATAGAGTGTGAATGTAAACTAAAATGATAAATATATGGTTATTATCATTAGTTCATATTTTCATATTTTGTATATTGTAACTGAAGTAGACAAAATACTTATGCAGCCCGCCCCTGGTGTAGAGTGTTCAACTGTCAACCTGAGGGTTCTTGGTTCCATCCTCAGTGAAAACCACAGTCATGGTGAAATATGCAAAGTCCACACGTTTTTTTAAATTGGGTACCTTACGAGTTGGGGTGTAAAATGTGCAGTGGTTAGAGAAACGGATGAATCCTACACTTCATCGGCCCTGATGTCCCTTAAGGTGACGGATGGTCAAGCTATGTTGAGTGCTCAACCATCAACCTGAGGGTTCTTGGATCAATCCTCATGAGAATCAGCTGAATGTTTCCACGCCCAGGTGTTATTTGAAAGTTTTCCAAGTCCATCCAGCTATATGTAAATGCTTGACTTTAGTTGGGAAGTAAAGGCAGTTGGGCATTGTGCTAACCAAACAATTCCTTTATGCCATTTACATGTATATAAATAAATATATATATGGTTACAGAAACACACTTTATCTGCCCTGATGGCCCACAAGGTCAAAGGAACTAAACTTATTAGTTCCTTTAATTTTGTTAACGCAGTCCAGGTCGGTTAAGTTTGGTATCTTTGTAAAACAAAGGCCTTGAAAATAAGTCTACATACTTCATCAAAATTATTCTGTGTTAAGAAATTTGATATTTTAATTTCAAAATTTGAGTATTACAGGTGAATAACAACTAAGAGTATTTTGATGAAAAATAAAATCAAGTATTCAGACTCAAATAGAGGCTTATAGTGTTAGGCTTCTTAACAAACAACACAAAACGTTCCACACAATCACAAAGTTTTTTTTTTTAAATTGTCATTAATAATTTGTTTTAAAAAATGAGCTGTTCATAATTATTGTAATTAAATACTTAAGGGCTGGTATAGGGTTTATGTATATATATATATAGATTTAGTGATACTTCAAAATCTGAATGGATGATGTTTGAATTAGGATGTTTTTGATATTTAAAATAAAAATTAGTTTAAGCTTACACTAACTAAAATATATAATGAGCCACGCTATAGTCAATATAAAAAGATGATGTAATAAAAGAGAAAAATGATGAGGCCGCACAAAACACTGAAAAGGAAAAAAACAAACAACAATTATAAGGTTTAATAAATAACCCAAATGGTATTCCGTAATTTCGTGACATTTTTATGACTCTTGGAAGCAAGCATCTCCCAGCATGTTACTTAACTCATTAAGCATTACTAAATTCATTAACTAGTATACTTCCACAAAGTCATACTTTTTGTGTAGACTGAGAAAAGATTTTGAGGTTTTTTTCAAAGAGAAAATAGTGATTATTTGTTTTTTGCATAATGCATTTTTCACTTAATAAAAATAATATTACAACTTTCTTTTTTTATGTTAAGCTTGTACAATTGTTGTGTGTAAAAAATATTTATTAATATGTCCCTTTATCATGTAATAAAAAAAAATTGTGTATATTGCCTAACTGATTTTCTATGTTCTTGGGGATAATTTTTTTAACTAAAAAAAAATTATTAACTATCAAATATGGTAAATTTACATTTAAATTTATGGCTATAAAATTTATTTTTACATTAAATTTCTCCTTATTTTTTCATTATTGAATTTTTAATGCTTAAATTATTTTATCTAAATCTATCAACAAATTTGTTTTTAATCTAAATAACAGTGATACATCTCCAAATCTGGTAGCTCGACATAGTTTAAGGTCACCTCAAGGCAGTCCAAGAAAGAGTAAACAGCTTGAAGTTCCCAAATATTCTGCTGTTCATGTTGCTGATTCAAGTAAGAATGAAAGCCCATCATGTCTAGCCATAGCTGTTCCCAGCAAAACTAATGTTGTTGCACCATGGGAGGGTGTTGATTAGTTTGAATTTTTAACTTTTTTTTTTGTAAGGGAATTAAACATTTTACACATCTTTATTTGAATTACTATGATATCTACCTATATTGATGACCTAAAACTGAGATTAATACAACTTAAAAAAAAAGTAAAAAGAAATGATTTTATTGATTCCATTGACACTGAAACACATTACGGGTACAATGTGAAACAAATCATCTCTTGCAACATTTGCTAATCACATCATTACAGCTGTATTCATTGTGCTCTATCATGTTTCATTCAGCTATGCAGATTTTGAAAACAACAAAGGTTAACTAAATTATAAATCTTTAGGTGATATAATACTTGTCAGGCGAAATATATTTATTTTTTGCTGCCAAATTATCCAGTATTTTTTTATTTTTAAAAAAATAAGAAACAGAGTTATATTGATTTAACAGATAATTTTTCAATTAAATAGTTGAAAATTACAAACAAATAAAATATCACTATGGTAATGAAATAAAGAATAGTGACAGGGAAAACCTATCTGAACAAATTGATAACATTGTCACCATGCAGATTTGGAGCACATTTGAAATTTATTATATTTTTATGGCACCAACTTAGTTGTAAACCACAGAAGTCCTTTGTATTTGATGTGACTTAGTAAGTTTTCATTTTAATATATGCTCATGGTAAAAAAAATTCAATAGACTTACATATGTGGGAAAATCTCAGGCTTTTATCTCATTGAGTGTTATCAAAAGTGAGTTCTAGTGTTAACAAAAGTGGGATATACTTTTTTATCTGTATGTTGCTCATTTTAATAATCTAGTCAAATAGATATTTCTCTTTTTTATCTACTAGTCTAGTCCAAGTTTGATTACACTTTATTGTATGAGTATTTTGTCTACATGGTAATCACATACTATTAAAAGACCACTTGATGAGGAAATGGCTAGCATAAATATTTCAAGTTGAGACCATTCTCTCTCTTTGCTATTCTCATTAAATTTTCTGTAATAATTAATCTGTCAATAATTATACAAGTTTTCTGAAAATTATATTTTTTAATGGTAATTTCTAAATAACTGTTTTATGTCTTTATTGACGGAACTTTGCTTGGATTTTATTGTCTAAAAATGTAAATAACTCACCACTTACATGTTATCCAGTATTTTGTGTAGACATTTTAGAATTGTCTTGATCATTGTGCATTTTAGTGAATTACAATTCAGAACATTAATAGACATCTATATTGATCTTTAATTGTCTTTATCCATTTCAGTATAAAAGAAATGAAGTGTAACTATGTTTTTGTGACTGTTTTTTTTTTAAACAGTACTTTTTATTACTAGTTAACTCAATTATAAAATTTTAAATAACTATTTATTCAGTAGATTTAATGTAAATTGTTTCATATTTTGTAAGCAGCATAATTTAAATTTATTTTCTTTAAGCACTTACTAAGTTGGCTGAAAATTCATGACATAGAAATATAAGTTACATTTTGATTTATGCCATCAGAATTTTTCATGGTGTAAAGATTTGTCATTTGTTAATTTTTGTCTGCATGAAAATAAGATGCACTCTTATCTTCCATTTATAGAAAGTCTTTCTATTTTACTTTGCAGTTTTGTTTTTGATTATGTTAGATTGTAAAGTGCATATTTCATCCTGAATTGGACACTCATGTTTTTAAGAAAACATTGGTGCTACCATAGGTATTTTTTTCCCATCGCTCGACAAACTTTGATTTCTGTGATGCTTCATATTTTTAATGGAGGATGCTCCAACATTCCTTTTTATTTATTTTTTAACTGTGCCATTAGTAAAAAAATAATTGTTAATATCCTGATAGAATAAGGGTATTTTTGTTACCATTGTTCTTGTTATTTTCAGACACCTTTTCTATCAAACTGTTTTTTTTAGACTGTAATGTAATCTTCTACCGATTTTTTTTAATGCTATGATCTCAATATTATCTTGTAGATATTTGTCTTTTTTAAAAAGCTGCATGTTGCTGTTTTACTCTTAGGTAAAATACATCCTAAAGGTCTCTCTTTTTTTATGTTTACCTTATGGAATGTCTTGCTCATACATAGCCACACATTTTTGGTGGCAGAGTCTACCTAATCTAAATAAAAATTTATATGAGTTATTTTTTATATAAATAAAATGAATACACTAACTACTTAACTTTGTATAAAATACCTCAGATTATATAACTCAAAATTCTGATTGTCAATGTAACTTTTGACATGCTGCCATTTAATTAGTTCTTAAATAATGTAACTGCAAATTTAATGAAAATCCAATCAACCAATAAAAAAAAAAGTTAAATTGAGTAGTTTAGATTACATATTTAAAGTTTTTTTGCTATCACATTGTTACTTGTAGTTCTTTTTTTTTTTCACATTTTACATGGTACTTTTTTTAGGTATTTTTTAAAACATTAATGGTAGCTTAGCATGAGCTGCTGAGTATTAAATTTGTAATTTAAAATTAACGTTCAATGCGATTCATAGTTGCTAATTAATAAACGATAACAAAAGGGCTTACTATGTTATTAACATAAGGCTCAATTGAAATTGTTCATTCACTAATGGATCTGAAAATTTGATGTATATTTTTTATAAATATTTAGTGCAACTTAAAATTGTATTCACTACTGAAAATTGTATTCACTTTGATACTGTAAAAATTTCATAGGAGAAAGTAGTTAAAAAAAATAGACCTTGGAAAAGTTTTATTACATGTATTTAAATTAGCTTTGCAGGAATAAAGAAATAAAATGACAGCATTAATTCACATTAAAATTTTTGTTTTCTTTTATTTAAAAACATTAGGCAATATATGGATTTGAAATTCCCAGCTAAATGGGATGAATCCCAGTTTGGTTGATAATTATTCAGCTTGAGCTTTTTTCTCAGAATGTTAATAATTCCAATATTTGTACTCCAACATCATGAATTAAAATTAACAGAATGTGAAACATTTTTTTTTTCATTCTAAAGATTGATATTTTGAATTGTGTAAGTGACTGTGTGAATTTTTTGGTACATTGTTAAAAAGCATTTGCCTTATTGTTTTAGTTGTTCACTTCCTATTAGTTAAACTAGCATCACTCCTTCATCAGTAACTAATGTTATAAGAAATCAGTTGAATGTTAAATTTATGTTAACCAGGCTGCTAGTTTTTAGTCGCTCAGACTTTGCTGTCATTGAGAGCTTGCAAGGCATGGAACAGTTTGATAATAAAATAACTTCTGCAGCCCCGCACTAGTTTCTTGTGAGAAACATAATCTGTGGCCATTTTAGCCAAAGCCCTATGTAGTTAAGGCACTACAACACTGTCCACAAAGTAGTGCAAAAGGGTTCATCAAAGGATAACATCTCATCTGTACAGGAACCTTTTTTGATTTGTTTAGACTCAGTTCTAATTTGCTGCCTTATTACTAACCAACTAAATGTCACCAAGTGTTTTCACTTTGGTTTGGTGTTTCAGAAAAAAATTATCAAAGGAATGTATATATGTCCAGGTAGCTTTGTGCTTGCTTTACTGCTTAGTACTTTTGCTGTTGATTTGTGTCACATTTTTTGTAAATATTTCCTTTTTAAAATATTTCTATACCACTTTGCATTAAACATGTTTACATATAAAGAAACAAGCGTTTGGCAATTATTTAAAAAAAGGAATTGTATGCAATGTGTTTTGTTATCAAAAAACAAATCTGATTATGCAGTTTCTGTTTCACTATTTTTATTTTGTGATTAAATTTTGGTCATTATTCTAAATGAAGTTTGTATTAAATGGTATTTTAAAGGCCTACATGAAAGAACAACCTATTTTGACCTCTGGTCCTGAAAATATATTTTGTTAAGAAAATTATGCGGTCATTACATGCTTAATTATTTACATATTCCTATATAAGATTTAAAGAAAACTGTATCAGCTGTTTGTAAAATTTAGTGGAATCTGTTGTGATTAAGTTTTTTACCTGGAACAGTCAACATATTGATTATAATGCTAATTTAATTACCAAATGAAAAGTATCCATGTTGCCGTTTAGCTGCAGTGAACAAAAAAGGGCATCAAACAACAAAGAATATGATATATATATAACATAAAATTGTTGATACATTAGTGTTTTATGTCTTTTTAATTAAGACTGTTTATTATGGAATGTATGCAGTTGAAAAACGAATTGTGACAAAGAATGGATGCATGCTAAAATCACTTATTAACATGTTTTTTTTTGTTGGGTCCATTTATGTATTACAATTAAAATGCACTTTAGGTATTAAATTCAGAATAAATGAAATGTAGAGATAATGTTGAAGAATTGTTTTTTTCCTTCTTGTTTTATTTACATTATGATTAAGCCATTAAATACCTAGGAGGTAGATTGTGATTCTAATGGTTGGAAAAAATCTGAAAAAAAAAAAAGTTACATGGTTCTTGACAAGGTTGTATGCAAAAACAGAAAAACCCCATCAAAGAAAGTGAGAAAATTAGTAAAATTCAATGAATTAAAATGAAAAGCTTTAAAAGAATTTAGAATAGCAATCATCATGTAATATTCCAGAAGCTCTATATAAATTGCCAGAAATATATGTAGATGTATATGTATAGATATTTTCTTACATATTAAAACCTGTGATCATCTCTATACTTATAAGACGCATTTGTTGTCTGTCTGTCTGTTCCCTTATAACTCAAGATCCAGACAAACAAATAACGTGAAATTTGTTACATATACACATAATTACATGGGGAAGGTTATAGGACAGGTTTCGTTTCATCTCGATGGGTAGTTTAATTGTAATTAATTTTTTTTCATTTTAGTATTTTACTATATTAAAGTAATCTCGACGGCGTCATAAATAAAATTCCTCTGTGACGTCATTTCCCGGTGATCGAATAGAACTTGCGCTCTGGTGCTGTATTGTGCCTTTGTGATGAGAAGAATTGTTGATGTTTTTTCATGCTCTCTGATTTGTACAGTTTGAGGAAGGTAAAGGAATGAAGAAGGATTTTAGAAGAAGTGTGAAGCCATAATAATAAGTATATATATATATATATATATATATATAGAGAGAGAGAGAGGGGGAGGGAGAGAGAGATAAAGAGAGAGGGAGCAGGGGGAGAGAGGGAGGGAGAGAGATAAAGAGTGAGGGGGGAAGGGAGGGAGAGAGAGGGAATGAGGGAGGGGGGAAAGAGGGGGAGGGAGAGAGGGGTTAGGGAGGGAGAGAGAGGGGAGGGAAGGAGAGAGGGAGAAATGGGAGGAAGAGATAAAGAGAAAGAGGGGGCAGGGATGGAGAGAGAGGGAGGGAGGAGGATGGACGGGGGGGGAGAGAGGGAGATGGGAGAAGGACAGAGAGAGAGGGAGGGAAAGGGAGAGAGGGGGAGGGAGAGAGAGAGAGAGAGGAATGGAGAGAGGGGGTAGGGAGAAAACAGAAGGTAAACAGAAAACCTTATTTTAAACCCGGGCAAAGCCGGGTACTTGCAACTAGTTATGTATAAGACAGCACAATTAAAATGTGCATTAAAAAATTAACCAAAAATTTTCCATCATTTCCAGTACATGTAATGCCTCCGTGATGCATTTCAGTTTGGATTTTGAAAATTAAAGAGAACATATTTTAAACAAGTCACAGTATGAAAACTCAATGATAATTAAAACAACAATTTGAAAAATGAATTTTATTAGTGTAGCTCTTAGAAAACAAAATGCATGTGGAACATCCAGTAAATATCCTGTTATTGATGACAACTAATCATCAACAAAACAAAAGATCCTTACATGTATTTATTAATGTCCAGTTCTTTTAGTGAGCAGAAACTTGCAGAATTTCTATTGGCACAGAACGGTCATAATGAAATCTTTGTTGTTTTGGTGAGTCAACAACCATATAATTCAAACCTTCAGATCCTGAAATATTTTAATTGGGATCATTATTAAAATAGATGTAGTATACATTCCATTTAACGGCTATAAAAAATTTAGCAAACTCTAAATGCAAAAACCCTGCCTTCAACCATGATGTTGGTTATGGGTTCAACTACTGGTGTGTCCAGTCACCTATCTTTGTCTCCTGCGGTGCCTCCATGGCCATCGCACTATCGGCTAAGGTGGGGATGAAAGAAGGGCATTATAAACCCGTCCCATTAGTGGTTGAGGGGATCTAAGAGACAAACATCTCATCCTTATGGGACTTCACACACACCATCAATGGTGGCAGTAATCCATTCAATGAAAGTCTTTACCAAAGTATTTTAAAATCATAATAAAATTTTGAAAATCATTTTAATTAACCTTTTTACCACAGAATAAAAAAAGAATTTAAGAAGATAATTTCTAATGAATCTTAGCTATATTAATTCTTTCTGCTAAATTATGTCAGCAACAATCCCCAACTTGAAAAATGTGATTCACAGAATGTGCCACCAACATTTCTATAAAATATGAGCATTAGAAATATTTAAGTGAAACATGGTATATGTCCAGTGCATTTCATTAAGTGCATCAGGTTTCATAGTTTAAAAAAACAAATTTCTTTATTCAGAGCATATTTACAGTTATTGTTTAATCATTTACATAAAATTAAGAAGAAATTCATCAAGCAGTCTGGTTTTTTATGTACCAGTATTCTAGCTTTTTTTAATGTGGTTTTATGTAAGATTTTAACTTGTTTTCTTAAGATATGCAATTCTAGAAAATATTTTCAAGGAAATTATAGCCTTTTTAAAGCTAACTTTAAACATGCAGCATTTCTGTGAAAAGTATATTCAGCATTAATTGATACCTGAAAGTAATTATTTTAATTAACTGTTTCAATACTTTTTTGTGAGGCTAAACTAAATTTATTATACAGTAAGACCCCCCCCCCCCCCCCGCTTAACACTGTTTTTGTTTAGCGATGTTTCGGTTTAACGCTCTTTTATTTGAATAGTGGGATTCCACGAAATTGCATGCGCAGAGTTAGGCTTCCCGATATCTGAAACAGTTTATCTGTGTTTCTTCTTTCCTGCAGTGTTATACGAAAGTATTTTTATCATTTTTAACATTTGTTGATGTTATTATAAGTACTGTATAAATTTATACAATATAGTGACAAATATTATGATTTTTAGTTTTTATTATGGGTGATAATAAACACGAAAATAAAGCAACAATAAAAAGCATTTCACTAGAAACTAAATGCAAGTGATTAGAAGATTAGATACAAATTGGTGCTGCATTGAATATGGCAACTTCAGCAATAAGGTCTATTCTTAAGAATAAAGAAAAAATACTGTCACTGGCAACTGCAATTATGACAAGCTCTGCAACTAGAATTACCCGTTTTAGAAATAATACAATAGAGGAAATGGAAAAAGGACTTTCTATATGGATTGACGACAAAAATCGAACGCCATTAAGCCAATCCATTATAATGAAAAAAAGCCAGAAGAATTTTTAATTACATACAGGTTGAAGCAAGTGACACAAGTGAAACTTTTGTTGCAAAGTTGAGGATGGTTTAATAGATTTAAGCATTGAAATAATTTTCATAACATACAGATTACAGGAGAAGCAGCAAGTGGTGATATGAAAGCGGCGGCTGAATTCTCATTGAATGAGGAAACTATCTTCCAGAATTGGTTTTTAATGTTGATGAAACTGCCCTATTTTGGAAAAGAATGCCTAAACGAACATTTCTATCCCATGAAGAAAAACAAGCACCAGGATTTAAAGCAGCAAAAGATCGTTTAACACTTCTACTGGGTGGTAATGCAAGCGGAGATTTCAAATTAAAACCACTAATTGTTTACCATTCCAAAAACCCAAGAGCGATGAAAGGATTCTGAAGAAGAGCAAAAAGAACTTTCAAAAGTGTTTCTAAAAACCAGTTTCACTACTATAACAGATATTATCGACCAATTAATTGAAAATGACACCACTCATCCATCCGTCCCACACTTAACATTGTAAGTACCAAAAAAAGTGTGTGCCCTGAACTCATTTGAATCATGACACTGATAAGAACAAAGGAGTGTGCTGGTTCCAATAATTAAATTAAAAAAGAATGAAAACTAAGCCTTTAGAAATGGTACAGTTAATAAACTCACCTATAGCAATGAGAAATGCATCTCTTGTATCTTCATTACGAATTGTTGATGCTATATAGGCTTTTGGTTTTCTGTTGCTATTGGGTCCTGTTTCTAACAAAATCTTTAAAACAAATACTAGTGCTGGTATTATACTGGTATCATATACAACATCTGAAATATAAATAATAAAAAAAGACTATTATGTAAATAGATATATTCAAATATCATGTAAATCGATATATTCTACACATAAATGTACATTTATGTGAGCAAAAAATAATAGTTTTAGACCCTATTTTAAACTTTCTTTAACACATGAAAAACTGTTGTAAAAATGGTATTTTAAATAGAATAAAGGGAAAACTTATGAAAATTTCAATAGTAAATTACTGCACATTAAATATCAATGTGAAATCAGTATTTAATATGCACTAATGTAATATTTAAAAATAATTAGTTTCAAACTATTTTGAGCTAATTACAAATAATAGATCAACAAACATAAACTACGTGACAGAATTTTTTTTTCTAAATCATTGATCGCTAAATTATAAGATACAAGTCTTCCAAAATTAAATTGAAAATATGTTTACATAGATTAACTATTCAACAGTTTTCATCTTGTCTTATAATATACTAAGCAATACTCATTGACATATCAATGTTGAAATTCATAATAACTACAAAATGAAGGATCTATGCCAGCCATAGCCACACTTTTAAAGTGATGATTGCCGCATTCCAAATTTTTCTTAAGTAAAAAAAGGTCTGTTTTAACAAAATTTAGTAATGCAATAACAGAAAAAATAACCTAACGAGATCTGCAGTGAACTCGACAAAAAGCCACATCTGGCCACCATTAAATTCTATGCATTCATAACATTATTTAATTTTTATTTGAGCATTTATGACCATATTTAAAGAGTTCTGTGGAATCACTATAAATTTAATCTTGATTAAACAAGTAACCAAACCTTTGTCAGTGTAGCAATGTCATTTCCATGTCCTATTAAATACACACTTGCCAAAAAGAGGTCATACAGGTTATAACCCATGTATCTAACAGACTAGACAGCTGGGGGTAAATGGCATCAGTGGGATGCATAAATTACAACATGCTCATGTCCTCCCAATAAAAAGTATAAGTCACTGTAATTGAAAATGTCACTAAATATACTTTTATAAAAATAGGCCATTTTCCTATAACTTTAACGAAGCTGAGAGTAGTAAAATTTAGTAAACATTTTACTTTCTGATAGCTTAATTAGTATTGATTTAATATCAAATATAGTAATTTAATATAAAAATTAATAGCTACTATGACCAAGATTAGTAAATTAGGTTAATGAAATTATAACTGTTGTTAGGATCAAGACTAAAGAAAAAAAAAAACTATTAAAAGGCAGATAGTGAATGATCACCTACAAACTGGTCAACAAAATAATGTCTACTCATGTGACTGAGCCTTAAATTAAAATTGATCATCTCTAGAATGTAAAAGGATTATAGTCAAAATAAGAAATTACCACACAGATAAAAAAAATTCTCCAGGGAAAACAACTATTTTAAATTGAATATCAAGTAATAAAGCATGGTACTTAAAATCTGCAATTTCCTAAGCTGGAAAACTTAATTTATTTTAATATTCCAGAAACAAGACTAAATGTAGCTGCTGTTAATAAGTACATGTATTTAATTAACTTCACTTTCTGTTTGTTCATTTGTCTGTAAATCTTGTAACTAAATTTTGGACCCGTTCTCATTTAAAGAGAAAGCTCAAATTTTGCACATATGTAGATTCTACATGACAATACAATATTTTAATAATTTTGAGTCCATAAATTCATATTTTGTAGAATTAGGGAGCGAATTACTTTTTATAAATGTTTATAGTAGGAAAGTATAAGAATGGAGATTATAGAGACAAAATAGTGTTATATAGCTAGACAAATTAGGGTTAAGTGTGAAAAAGCAATAGCAAGTTCAATTCTTTTAAAACTAAAAAAGTATGAAATAAAAAATTAATACATTATTAAAAAATAATAAGCTTTCATTAAATTACACTAAAAAAGAAAAAATAAATTTAAACAAGGGGGAATGCAATATACTGGCCTAAATCTCTTTACATTAGTTGTTAAATAGCAATAAATCATCTGGTACCCATGGTTACTTTTTTAGTTATGATAATTTTTTGTAAATATTTGTGTGATCGAAAGAATTATTTTGTTACTTTTTAGTGCATTTTAGTACAAGCTTATTTTAAAAATGTTTTTTTAAGTATTTTTTTAAAAGTTATACTTTTTGGTTTTCAAAGAATTAAATTTTGATTTTCACTTTCATTTTTTTTATTTGTAAACAAATATTTCAATATCACAGTTCATTTTTTACATTTTTGTATCAATCAAAGACGATATGATACAAGTATTTCAATAAACAACTGTATTTTGGTACAGGTAATTAAAAATGATGACACTTTATAATAAAAAAAAATTGTACACTGACTCATGAAAAAAAAGTGAGATTTTTTTAAAACTTGTAATAGTTTCTACTAATATAAATATAAAAAAAAAAATAAGCACCTGCTGCAAGAATTATGTCTGATTTAAGTTTTTCTATAATTTTTCCTTTGACACACTCCCAGTCCAAGTGACTCATGCAGATCCTCTTATCATTCTTAAATGTGGCAAATCTATGAGATGAATCAATGTCCCAATGGCTTGAATTCACATCAAGTTCAACAGGATCTGAATAAATGCAATCATCATTTATATCTTCAGATGTAGCATTTATAGATTCTTCAGAAGAAGTTTCAATCCATTCGCTTGCACTCACTGAAGAACTTTGAGGATCAGATGAAAGGCTTAACTGTTTTCTAATTTTGCGCATGATTTTTCTGTCTCGATCAGAGGAGCCTGATTCTAAAGTTTTAGAACTGCTAACATTTAGAAGATTTTGCTCAATGTTTTTAGACAGGAGGTAGAGCACCTGTGCATGACAATCAGTAAATGTGTAGCTTTGAATTTGGCAAAATGTACATGTTACTATGCCAGTTAGACCAAGTCCACTTCCTAGCTCTGTTACAGACCTGAAGAAATTAAATATAACCTTTGATGCGGGACAGGAATAAAGAAAAATAGTAATAAAATGCAAACATTCTCTAAGAACAAAATTTTTAATCAACAGAAAATATGAATAAGTAATATTTTAATGCATTTCATATACTTACTTATTTGTAAAATTGTCTGGATTTTCCAAAACCCATTCTGCTAAGTGTTGAGCTGCCTTAAATGAATGAAAGTTGAAAGATATACATTCTAAATGCAAATGAAAATAAAAGGAACCATACTGACTGAAAAGTCTATGTAAAATTTAGCCTTCAAATTTAATTTAAAATATATGTATATTTAATATCACTGGGGTAGACTAATATCAATACTACTTTTACTTATAGTCAACAAAAAAGATAGTGGTGTACACACAGCTCAACTTTAAAGGAAAACTGTTAAATGTTCTTATAAGTACTAATCGATATAACACTATTATTCAGTCAAACCATGCTATTAACAACATCAAACCTATTTTTTAATCATCAAGTGAACAACAGGAGATTAGATTATCATCTAAAGGTTGAGCAAATATTTACAATAAAACTTTGACTGCATTAAAAGTAGTTCCAAAATTTTTAAAAGGGATCATCCCAATTGATAAAGAGGAAAATGATCTGCGTACCCCACCTAATATTTAAAAGGCATCTAGTCAAATTGGCTGAAAGTATAAAGATATACTTCCAAAAAACTATCTCACCTGCCAAGTACTCAATCCTGTTGTCCCTTGTGAGACAAGATGAACAGATTCTTGAAGAGATATGCATTCTCCTGAGGGCTAACGGAAAATAATAACAATAAAATAAAATGAATATTGAATATATATATTGTCATAGACTTTTTATTACAAGAAAATTTAAGAAGAAATAATATATGATCAATAATTATACTAAGCTCTGAAAAAATATTCATCATTTTAAATCTATTACAGTTTAATACTTTGCAAGTGTTTAAAATAATAACATATATTAAAAATGATCATTAAAAGAACTAAACAATATCCTCCAATGACCTCTATCAGAATGTTAATTAAACTTCTGAAAAGCATTTTGAAAGAGGAAGCCTACATAATAAGGATGAAGAATTCTACAAAAATGATTTTAATGTATATTTTTCATAGGATCTACCAACTGTACAAAGTGTGTTAAATGCATACATTTTTTAAATTCAAATTTAGCATATTTTTTAAGTATTAATAAAAAAAAATAATAACAAAAAACTTTTAGTATGTTGATGATTTTTCAATAGTCATAACCAGAGTTTAAATAATTATTGTAAAAATCTGTTTTTTAATTTCATAACAACAAAACTATTTGAGAAAATTAAAAGAACAGATCTATCAAAACAAATAGGGAAGACATAAATTTAGGATAGGATATTTTAAGTGGAGTTGTTTTATTGCTATGTCATCTAAAGGATATTTTATTTCACTATGCATTAAATGTGTATGTATTATTTTGTAGAGTGCTGTTAGTGTATGTTGAAGGCTTTATGGGGTAATTTTGCTTTATTTTTGCTTCTAATATAACTAAATGTTTAACTTGAAGGTGTTGTATAGTGCTAGTTGCGTGTAATTACTCTGGTGGAGGGGGGGGGGTCGCGTAGGTTTTTAATGTTCTATCTCTCTTTGTTTGCTCTGATTTTAGAAGCTATACAGTCCTATAATATTCGATGTGCATATTTATACAAAGACATAACATTTTATTGAAGATATTAAGACAGAGGTTTGTAGCTTTGTCAAATAATGAAAAATCATATTAAAATATCAATTGGCACAATTTAAAAATCATTTTTATCTCAATAAATGTATCATATCTTTTTATTTTTTATTTTCAATATCTGCACTATCAAATGTATGAGTTCTTCAAAATAAAAAAAAATAAAAATTGGTTTCTTTTATATAATTTATAGCAAATCCTATTTGTATGCCCAGATATGTGCAAGTAATGGCACAAAAATGGTTGACAAGTTTATATAGCACATTAGAATTTCATTTGTGCAGTCTTAAGCAAACATATAAGTGAGCAGAAAGACATACATGACTTAACATTTTTATAACTACATAAAGAAAATTACCATCTTATAAGATTTAAAGCAGAGAGTCTCATCATCATCTTCATTACTGGATAACAGATCTGTGTATGTTTCGTACATTTCATCACAAATATTGGCATCTTCTGATTCCAGCTAGATTATGAAAATACATGCATATGCAATGGTAAGGTAGTTATTTTAAGAAATTATTTTTTTCTACACAATATATTTAAAAAAAAATTTTAATGAAAAAAAACAAGCAATACCCTTCTGCAAATCCATGAAAGAGAGATAGTCTTTTATTTTAAAATATTTTTCTAAAAACCCAATCACAATATAACTTTCAAAATTTTCAGGCTAAAAGGATAGCAAAATCTTTTTTAAAAGTATTATGCGCATGTTTATTGTCAAGTAATTGTCACAAGAAGTGGTACTATTTTTGTGACATTTTGTGGCTTATTCCCTTTTGCTATAGTCTCTTCCTATAGTGGCCTGATATTTATTGCTAAGACAAAGTGTGAACGAATATGAATTATTTCTACTAAGAAAGTAATGTTTAAAAAAATATAGCTGCATCCCCATATTGAGCAATTTTATGTAGATACCAGAGATTATGAACTTGGTGCTTGTTTTAACAAGTAACTGTACTCATATACCTTTTGGAGTACATGTACTAACATCTTAAGAACTTTTACTCGCATTTCACCTTGGTATTATTTACTCATAGTCTTACTAGCATTCTTAAAAACTTTAGTACTTGTACTCAAACTTGCACCTTGGGTATTTGAGCTTACATGGTCATTAGTTGGAACATCTCTGGAAGATTGAGTTAATTCATCTACTATTACATCTAAATAGTTTTCTGACTTATAAATATCCTCATTAATAGCTATACCTGTATCACTTTCATTATTATTTCCACTGTATCTTTGAATTCATGCCCAATTATTTCTCTAATCATAAGTAAATTATGATCTATCTACAATTGTATTCAAAATGTAAAAAATTCTGCTAACCATATAATTCACACAAAAAAATGTAATTGATCTAAAAGAAAAATGTAGACTGAAGAAAACTTTTAAGCTTTCGAAAATAGTTACAATTTTATAAAATTTAAATTTGTGGAAATTTGTTGCATAAGGGGCAATGGTAATTACTCAAAAAATCTTTCATGTCATCTTCAGAGCCATTCTTACAAACAAGCAAACCAAATTAGAACTCTATCAATAAAATGCCAACTTCCAGTACAAATTTCTATCAAATTTGATGCTTTTAGAGTCACAACATGCTTCAGCCAAAAGCCCCAACAAGTACTTTACCTTAAAAAATTAGGAATTGCTCTGATTATCATGAATCTTATATACACACCTTATGAATTAATAGCTTCATAAAACTACGCATATATGAAAGTGAGGGTGGGAAATTTAAACAAACTGGATGTTTGACAGTGGCTAACAGAAGATGTTTTTGTAGTTCTGGACTTGACATTAAAAGAGCAGCTTCTTCATCCTGCAAGTAAAAAAAAAAAGAATGGTATTTAGTATTGCATTATATCTAGATAAATAATAAACAATGGTATTTAATATTGCTTTATATATCTAGATAATTTTTTTTTAAAGTTTAAATTTTTAGATAGGATAAAATGGAGCTTCACACAGGTATAATCATAGCATGAGGAAGATTAGAAAGTGATTATTAAAGTAAAAATGTATGATGACCAGACATCAGAAAATATCCTGGCCTGTCATATTTTCTGATTACTGCATACATTTGCCTACACCCATTATGATTCCAATTTGCCCATAATGACATCAGACCAACAATCGCTTGTATTTTAAATGTCCTTTTCTTAGCTTTGTAAAAGTATTATTAGCTATTAAAAGTATAAATTTCATGAGAAGCAGAAAACAATCTTTTATCAATGTTAACGATGCAAAAAGTAAAGTTGTCATTTTTATGGAAATTCTAGAATCTAGTTGACAAAATCGTTATTTCAATTTTGAAGCTCAACTCTTCAGTTATAATACTGCACATCATATAACTGTAAATTATTTTTTGCAATGAACTAGTTGATCCTTCATATTTCTGACATGAGTCTGTTGTTCCAATTAAAAAAAAAAAACAATTTATAGTAGTTTACCTTTTATGATGATTGAAAATGTAACATGTTCAATTTCAGTATCTGAAAGTATTAATAAATTAGTCACTTCTTTAACTTTTAGAAAAGATGAATCATTATACAATATAATAAGTGATGGGACGATTCATCGGAATCAGAAATGAGAATAAAAAGAAACAGTATTTTTGCTAGCATTGGAACAGGAAGAATTTTCAACCTAATTTTCAATACCATAATTGATTTCTGATGTCATTACTATACACAGTTGTACACGGAAACAATCAAAATTTAGTGCAGGGGTGGGCAAACTTTTTCTCGCTTTGTTCATTAAATTACACCCGAAATCTTTTTTAATTTATACTCCTTAAAGACACTCACACACTCATGGCACAGCAATCAGAATGCTAAGCTACCAACGCTAGTGAAGAACTATTTAGCAGTCCATTTGTCATTAAAAACACTGCATTCATCCTCAATCTTTCTTTTTTTTTTTTGGCAGCACTCATGGTCAAATCAACGTCTATTCACTTTTAAACTATTATTTTTACAAAACCTTTCAAAATGTAAATTGTTACCAAAATCCTCTTCTGGTTGAGCAGAAAAGCAGTTTCGAATAAGGATGTTATTAATCTAAAATGGCTAGTAATCACTAATATTCTGGAGCCATAAAACTAATTTAATATCCCTAGATTTTAATCAAATAGTCAGAATAAAATTTCAGCGAAAACTTTAAAACAAAGAAAATTAACATCAACATAGGATCGCAACATGTACATGCATACAGGCAGCAGCCCACAGGCCATAGTTTGCCCACCCCTATGTTCGAGTATTGGTGAAATATTTGGTCATCTAGGTGCATGTGTTACACTAACATCATTACATACTCTAGATATGTGGTTCTCGAACAGTGGTACACGCAAGGAGGTTGAATACATGGAGACGGCATCTGCTATCAGATGGTACCAAGCAGCTGAATCCAGTGGGCGCAGCCTATCGCCGCCATGTTCGACTCAAAACATTTCACCAGCTTTCATTACGATGCCAGTTTTCTCATTCTAGAAACAACTCCAATGAGCTTTGTATTTTGTCATCACTTTTTTCTAAAGTCTGCTAAGGCCCTAGTTAATTTCTAGTGGACTAGTTATTCTAATGTGTCAATTACAAAGCACTGTAGTCTATGTAAAGCTATTTATACGATCAGCTGATAGAGGCCTATAAAGCTTATATTACACAGCTCAACAAAAAAAATTTTTTTCGAATTGCCAAGAATATTTGAATGAATTTATAGCAATTCATGGGTGCTGATTTCAAACTGCCACTGCTTTTGCTGAATTGACTCTAGTTTCTGAAATATTGGACAATCTTGAAAATATGATTGTACCCTTTGTGTAAAACAAATGCAATACGTTTGGTGTCTGTTGTTTTATTTAACTATACCAAGTTATAACTTGGTTTATTTTTTCTCTTTTATAGCTGGTTTCTAAAGACATCATGAGTTCATCATGAAGATGCTGCAAAAATAATCCGAATGTATTCTGTTACATCTGTGGAGAATACATGATTGAAAAGCAAAGAAGAAATATAACTGACTTTGTGTAGCAGGCATATTTGGCTTATTTCGGTGTGAAGCTGGAAGACCAAGACAAGAGTTGGGTTCCCCATAAGGTCTGCAAAAACTGCGTGGAGAGCCTACGGCAGTGGACAAATAGTGAGAAGAAAAGTCTAAGTTTCGGTGTTCAAATGATATGGCGAGAGCCGAAAGACCATTTTGGTGATTGTTATTTTTGTATTGTGAATGTTAAAGGCTTCAATCGCCACAAGAAATCTAAGTGGGGTTATCCTGATCTTGAATCTGCAATGAGACCAATTCCACATAGCAGTGAAGTTCCTATACCAGTGTTTACTGGATTATTAGAGCTTTCACCATCAGACTCCGACGAGGGGCAAGATCTGGAGTTTTTGGGAGGTGAAAACAGTGGAAGCGATTATGAAGGAAGTTCTTCAACACCTCAACCATTCAGCCAAGAAGAACTCAATAACCTAATACGAGACCTAAATCTGTCCAAGCAAGCATCTGAGCTTTTAGTGTCCAGGCTCAATGAAAGAAATTTTCTCAAACCAGAAGTTAAAATAACATTTTATCGGAAAAGAGAAGATTTTCTTCTTCAATATTTAAGTTTACTGTAATGACATCCCTGGACTTCCGCTCCAAATGGGACTACAAGACTACCATTCCGAAGACTGGCGTCTTTTTATAGACAGTTCCATCACAAGCTTGAAATGTGTTCTGTTACACAATGGTAACCGATATGCATCTCTTCCCATTGCTCACTCAACAACACTTAAAGAAGAGTATGAGAATATCAAAACAGTATTGCAGAAAGTCCGTTATTATGAGCATCAGTGGTCAATTTGTGTTGATCTAAAAATGGTAAACTTCTTGCTTGGGCAGCAGTCAGGATACACAAAATACCCATGCTTAACGTGCCTTTGGGATAGCAGGGCAAAGCAAGATCATTGGACAAGAGTAACATGGCCTGCAAGGGAAACCATGACTGTAGACAAAAATAAGATCATTCTCCCACCGATTTATTAGGTTTAATGAAACAATTTGTTAAGGCTTTGGACAAATCTGGCAAATGCTTTAAGTATATTTGCAGATCATTCCCCGGATTGAGCATGGAGAAGCTGAAAGCTGGGATTTTTGACGGTCCTCAGATTCTGAAACTCATCAACGATCGACATTATTCTAATTTCATGGATCACCTTGAAGCTTCTTCATGGAACAGTTTTGTTTCAGTTGTCATGAACTTCTTAGGTAATAACAGAGCATAGAATTACGAAGAACTGGTGCAAGATATGCTCGCTAACTTCAGAAACATTGGAGCAAATATGAGCATCAAGGTACATTACCTGCACAGTCATTTAGACAAATTTCCAGGTAACCTTGGGGACTTCAGTGAGGAACAAGGCGAGAGGTTCCATCAGGATATGATGGTGATGGAGGAGAGATATCAAGGAAGATGGGACATACATATGATGGCTGACTACTGTTGGAGCCTCCAGCGCAATTGCACCAACGACACATACAAAAGGAAGTCGAGCAAATAGCGATTTGCTAATGCATTACTATAGACAATTAACATATTAATTAATTAATTAATTAGACATAAGTAGTTTTTCAAATGAAAATGTTTTCTTCTATAACACTATTACACATATTTTTGAACATATTTCTGCATGACTATTAACAGTTTCACTACTTTTTGTTAGTATACTATTATACTTCATGCAATTCTTGACAAATTCCAAACACAGTGCATACATTATTTATTTAATTAATTTTAATTATCTCGTAAAATAGAGCCAATCTAGCAAAAGCACTTACATATTCTAAATCAGCATGGTTGACTTTGTATAAAATGATTCAAATATCACTGGCAACGAAATCACTGTTTACCAGCGTTATACGCTATATCGAAATTAAGCCCAGGGTAAAAATTGTATTTTTACATAATACATAATATTTTGTATTTATACTTTGATGTTTATTGCAAAGCATTTGATCAAACAATGAAAAATGGCTAGCACTAAGCAGCGTAAACTGGACTAAAAACAATCCTGTCAATATTGCCTTTTGAAGCAATCAGTAAATCAAACGATAGCAACAAACTATTGATACACAACACAAAGACCCGCTGAGAGAGGGGCATGGGGGGAAATGCCCAGGGGCCCAGCGAGTTTAGGGGCTCAGACAGAGCTGGCCAATCAACTTTTGAAAATATTATTATCAGCACGACGGGGGGGGGGGGGGGGCGTGACAGCCTTGCCTAGGGGCCCGAAATTTCTGTCGATGGGCCTGGATGCACATTTAAAAAGCCAATAAAACCTGTTTTACAACAAGAATCAAACATGAGCCTGCCATTCGGCGATTCACGTAAACCAGCTATGTATGTCTTCGCATTGCACCGTATCAATATTTATGTACATTGTGAAACGTTGTTGAAATTGTGGGGATATTGTGTTACATTGTAGTACGTTGTGGATTATGTGGTACATTGTGGTGATTTGTGAGACATTCTGTTACAATGTGAAACGTTGTTGAAATCGTGGGATATTGTTACATTGTATAGTACATTGTGGGACATTGTGGTACATTCTGTTTCATTGTGGTACATTCTGTTTCATTGTGGTACATTGTGGGACATTCTGCTTCATTGTGGGACATTGTGGTATATTCTGTTTCATTGTGGTACATTCTGTTTCATTGTGGTACATTGTGGGACATTCTGCTTCATTGTGGGACATTGTGGTACATTCTGTTTCATTGTGGTACATTGTGGGACATTCTGTTTCATTGTGGTAAATTGTGGGACATTGTGGGACATTCTGTTTCATTCTCTCGATGCCACCTAATCCATCGATTAAAGCATAGCCAACAGGCAACTTAAATGAACCATTGACGGCAACAATCATAAACGTTAGGCTCTCTTTTTGCCAATGGCATTGTGTCATCATCTAGATATTTATTGCATATCACAACAGCACTGCTTTACAGCAACAGTATTAAGCACAAACAAATTAACTAATTAGCATTATTATTATAGTGACTAACTGATGAAGCAATATCCCGTTTTCTTGTCGTCGTTGTGTACAACCGTACGCCAAACAAGAAAGCATTTATTACTTTTTAAAAAATTATAACACAGTGTTTTATAACGTTCAAAATAGTACAATAATATAACAAACACACTACACAGCTACCAATGTTTTGAGTCGAACATGGCGGCGATAGGCAACGCCCAGTGGTTTCAGCCTAGTGACGTCATGCTGCCTCCAGTAATTCAACATACCCCAAGGGATACGCAGAGATGTAATTTTGATTACAATCAACCAAGAATTTGAAGAACATATGTTGGTGATTAGGGGAAAGCTCACCAGATCAGGTTAGTGCCGATGAAATCCAATTCTCTGGGCCAACCAAAGCAGGCAACTACTACCTTGTTAGTGGAGGTATTTACAAAGGCTAAGGGACATAATCTTAAACAAAGACAGCTACCCATAAGACTGAGGGGCAACAACCTAGTGGTTATGCTTAGGGTTAACAAGCCTATTAAAAAAAATACTGTTAAAGAAAGCCAAACAACAATTCAAAATACTGAACTGATTTAATATGAAAAATAACCCCTGCACGAACAAGGAAATGATTACTGGCTAGCAATATGAAACATAATAAGCAGAGCATGAGCTCTAACCCGCCTTTTTTTTAAACTAAAAAAAATACATGATAAAAGTAGCAGCACTAGATAAAATGAGATGGAAAAACACATATATACTCAAAATATAAAAGTATAAAATTTTTTACAATGGAAACATCACAAACACTTAGGGGACAAGATTAGCAGTCTTGAAAAATATTATAAATGAAGTAATTGGCTTCAAACAAGCTAATGATACCAGATGGGGTGACAAGGAATTAAATAGACCATGTGTTACCAAATGCATTTCAGCGTCCCGTTTGTTATCCAGCAACAATTCAGACTTCTACGGTTAATAGTGTAATTAGTTCAAGGATGTTGTGAACACCCTCATAATTACTAATCAAAATGAAGTGTCAGTCACTGTTCATTAAATGGTAATGGATGAAGGGGGGGGGGTGTAAAAAGCAGCAAAGCAGGAAATGATGTTAGGGAATGAGTGAGATGTATATGGGACACATTCTCACACACTGTGTACAAACACAAACTATATTATCAAAGTCTCTGTTATGATGATGAATGTGGGACATACCCTCATAGACTATGTACGAACACAAAGTATACTGAGATTCTGTCACCAAATATTACAAACTGCATATTGGTGTTCTTTTTCTAAGTATGATCCTAGAAGAGAAAAGATGCTTAAACGCAAACAACAGGTTTGGCTCAAAAAAGCTGATTACGGATTTGCATAGGATCCAACCATACATTATGTGTCTGACAAAATTGTGCACATTGAATCCATGGATGTTGTCTGTGACTAATGTTAAGCTCATAGGTGGAATTGTGAGGCTCTTAATTTGGGCTGTAATGGTGGTGAAGTTTGTCTAACTCCTATACATAAGCTTCCCGACCATCTTCATGGTCTGTTAAGTGGCAAACATCTTCAGACTCAAGATTTGAAATTACAACAGTGCATTACAAATGATTTGCAGGAAATTTTTACATCTTTATTTACCAAAGGGACATATATATCACTTGATTGGTAGTCTTTTACACATGCTAACTAACAAACACAAATTTTCGCAAAATTATTCTGATATGGAAGCAAAAATGCAGTGCGCTAATGTTTCAGGAGAAAAGATCCTGATGTACTGATTATGAAAAATTTTTCATCATTATAACAAGGGCTGTACAGGATTGTAATTTTTAGATCCTGCAGGAATCGGATTTAATATTTGAATCCTGCCGGAATCGGAACAGGATTTTACTGAATTAAATAGTAACTCTTCCAAACGAAGTAGTAATTTCTCTCTTAACATAAAAAAAAGATAAAAGAATGAAAAATAGAATAAAAATTTAGTTTTTAAGTTCTAGATATCAAAAAAACAATATTAACCATTTAGATCTTGAAGACTATGACTAAAACCTCTTCCCCAATCTTGAGTTAAGAAAGATAACTCCGTCAAAATAACATGTTCTTTGTTTTAAAAATTTTATTTTAATAAAGGTGTACCTTTGATTTCTATTACAATCAAACAAAGAAATGGGTAACATATCTTAGAAAGTATAATGAACATGTTTATTAATAAATGAATTCCAAAAAAAAATATATATAGCCTACTGTCTCACCACCCGATAGCTTATTTTTCTTTAGTTTTCCACAGTGACGTCACCAAACTGTGTTATTTCATTCATACTCTCCTTTAAATCATTATCTGACTATTTCCCATAAAAACGCAAATTAAAATGCATTTCAGATCTAAATCAATATCACTTTAATGTTCAATTAAAAATGTATCTTCAAGTTATTTATCTAAATATGCGAGGAATTTTATCCAAATCGAGACAAAATCCACTAAATTAAAAAATTTGCAAAAAAATAAATTATTGAACTATGTTTAAACTGTAAACACCCAAAAATAGATCAATGTCTGCTTTTTAAAGAAGTTAATATGATTCAAATTTTCATTTTTAATATATTTTTACTTATATATAGAACTAAAAGCGATTGACGTTATTGTATTTTGAAACTGCAGAAAAGAAAGAAAGAAAGGAAGTTATTGTTTTAATTTAATTGCATAGCGCTAAATATTTCAAAATTATGTTGCGAAAAAAAAATTTCTTACACCAAAATTTCAAATAACAAAGAAATCCGGCTTAAATCTGACACATTTTAATCGGAACCGGATTTATTAAAACTGCCGGAATCCAAGTCTTCTACTCTGTGATCTACAGTATTTCAGATAAAGACTTCAAGGTTGTCATTCATATCTACAAAAACTATTAAATGCAAACTATAGCCTATAGCAGGTTTAATGCACCTGCAGTACATTAAGTTGATGTTGTGATCGTTGATTAAACATTCCAGAATAGAGATATTGTCAAGAAAAGAAGAGCCAAATAAGTGCATTGCATTAAGGAAACCCACAGGTCATGTGATGTACTTCAATATCATCTCTTGTTCTGCTAGGGGGAGGACAAATGGACAGATATTGTGTCTCTATCTATCTTGAGTTGGAATGTACTTAGATGCGCCTTCAATGCTGATGATAAGAAGAAACGCAATTGCTCTTCAAAATATTTTTGTACTACGGCGACAAAAAGAAAAGCCAAACTTTGAATGTGGTGAAAAGTACGGACGAATATAGTCAAAGACGCAAAAATTAGACAACACTGTTGTCAACAGGGTCGAAAATACAAACTGTCCGAGTCATTCAGTCAAATGAGGATTGTACGGTAGGCGGTAGTCCTATTAGTCTAAAATATAATTAAATGTAATTATTTGTAATAATACCTTCCATCTCATTTTTCGAACTGGTACCATTTCAAAAAATTGAGAAGAAATTTCACGTAAAGATTCTAATTCACAAACACTGTCTACTTCTGATTTTATGGAGGCTTCCATTTTGTGTTGATTATAAATAGTAGTGTGCAGTAGTGTCTAATCGAAAAACTAGAGAAGAACAAAAGACGAAACATCACTGCTAGGTTTAGACTTTTTACCTCCTAAAACTTAGTGTGCCTAAAAGCTTATTCGAATTTTATATCATTTGGGTCTCCGCGGTGCTTCCATGCCATTGCACTATGGAAGAAGGGGATAAAAGAAGGGCACAATAGTGGGAAACAGGGCCGGATTTACAGATTGGCCGACTAGGCCGTAGGACAAAATGTTGAGTAGCAAACATAAAAAAAACAACTACTTAATTAACTTAGCTATATTTTTTTTTATTTTTCAAAATGGGGCCTCAAATTTTTGTTGGCCTAGGGCCCCTAAAATTGTAATACCGACTCTGGTGGGAAGATCCGTTTTTAAGGATTGGCAAACTAGGCGTTTTCCTACCGCCCCCCCCCCCCCATTGACACTGGTAACGAGACATTTGCTTTACCGAAGCCCAATAATAATTTCAAGTTTATTCTTTTTCATGTAATTTTTGTTTACACATTGTTACTTAAAATCCGTTCGATATTTTAAATAGAAATCCTATGGTAGAGTCCCAAAATGTCCCAACATTGCTAATAAGCAAGCTCACTACAAGGAAAACCAATATGAGCACCAGGCCCGTAGCCAGGTCTAAGTAAGCAGAGAGGCACCAATACCCAGCAAGGGGGCACCTTATCTTTTTCTTTATTTTTTCCTCTTTTTCTTCTTTTTTAAGCCCCCCAGTGCCCCCCCCCCCTTCGCTACGCGGCTGATGAGCACTTGTCAGTGGTCATGTGTAGAAACCCAATATAGCAAGTGGCAGCTTTCATGGCGTTGTTAACCCCACAAATGTGTATTTGTTAATGACCCTAAAAATTAGCCTTTGCCTATACCCAGTGGCGCCGAGAGGGCAGGACATCATTGCGGGCCCCCTAATAAACAATGAGTCGTGAAAAAATTGACATGGTCGGGGTGGACGGGCCTCCTTACAGATGCGTCCCCCCTGGCAATGACTCCCTTGCCCCCCCCCTTCTCGGCGTGCCTGCCTATACCCCCCCCCCTCCTTTTTTTTCAAAAAATAAAAATGAAGTTAAAATATATATAATGCCGGTAGTAGGAATGGGGTACTGCCGCTTGTGCTGTCGTACATCATGGCGCTGAGCTAGAGCGGGGGGGGGGGGCGAAATAGTAATCTTGAAAAAAAAAATCAGCCTCTAGATCAGACATTGGCAAAGTACGGCCGATCCGCAGTACACTCCCATCCGTTCATTTAATTCAATACATTTTACATATAATATTTATGTTAGTTCAGATAAACACCCCATTCATATGCTCTTAATCCTGCCCTTCTATCAAATTATAAAGAACACATTGAGTCCTGTGTTTCAAAAAGCTTTTAATTGTTAAAATTAACCATTAATTAATTGATCCATCGTCGTATATTTCGAGCTCGCGATAACATAATTAAAACCGCACATTGTGTTAATCTCAAACAACACATTACGTTAATCTCATTTGTAGGATACATGGGAGAAGATACGAAAAGGCCTAATTGATGTAAATAATGTAGTTAGGTTTCAAGGTTGTTACTGCCGGGGGTTGGTAGCGGGGATAAGCTCCCACTAACAAATAAAATGCTCCCAATGGCGTGTGTCTCAAATAGCCTCTGACAACCAAGTCCAACTCCTGGCCTTCTCGTGCGGCTTAGCTACTAAGCCCGGCGAAACCGTTTCCACTGACAGAAGGGGCGAAGGCGGTTCACTGGCGCCTCAAAACCAGCCGCTTCGGGCAGATGGGGCTCGTCAACCTCGGTTGGTAGCTCATCTAGGAGAAGGAAAACTCTGTTTTCAAACCTCCGCTGCCTAGCGGCATACCTCCTACGAGGATAGGCTAAGGGAGTAAACCCTGAAAAGAAATCCGGAGCTGGAGTCCCCAAGGCGGCCAGACCTTATATTGTCAACGCCGGCAACTCCTGCGGCGCAGCTGAAGCCAAGCCGTATCGACTCTGTCTTTCCCTTGGATCCCTCAGTTGCGCGGAGAGGGGAAGGACTGCTGCACGGGCAACAGCTATCCCTCCATATTACCCTGCCCAGGCTCTGTAGCTAAACTGGAGAGGATACTCCAGCGTCGTCGCACGATGTCGATACAACACGGAAGGGGACAGTTACCGGTTCTAAGCTCATCCGATTGGCGAAGGAAACGAGCGCCAGGGGTCTCTTTCGACGGTGGGAGAGGTCATCGCGCCTCATTGGACAGCTACCGCCCGCCTCAAGCTGGGCAGCCCCCAGCCAGTTGGGTGCTGTCTCGCCATGGCTCACCTGCCCCACTGGGTGCGTGGGGATTAGAGATGCACTTCTCAAAAAGTGGGCCAAAAAACACACGCACCAGGCAAATTCAAGATAAGAACTAGCAAGAAGCCTCCAGCTCTTCGATTCGCAAGCTGGAACATCAGGACCATGTGTACCGGACTCACATCTGACCTTCAGCAGATTGATGACGCAAGGAAGACCGCTGTCATTGACAGGGAACTCTCACGACTAAACATCGACATCGCCGCTCTACAGGAGACCCGGCTGGCTGAAACCGGCACCATCAGAGAAGCAAACTACACATTCTATTGGCAAGGGAAGTCCTCAGACCAACCGAGGCAACACGGTGTTGGCTTCGCGGTGAAAAACACGCTTGTCAAATTCATAGAGCCCCCAACAGACGGCTCTGAGAGATTACTAATCCTCCGACTGTCAACGTCCTCTGGCCCAGCTCACATATTCAGCGTGTATGGTCCAACCCTCTGCTCCACTGCCGAGGAGAAAGATCAATTTTACCAGTCCCTAGATGAAGCGCTATTGAAGATTCCTAGCACCGATAGCCTTTATCTCCTTGGTGATTTCAACGCAAGGGTAGGAGCTGACCATGTGGCTTGGCCCACCTGTCTCGGAAGCTTTGGCAGGGGAAAGATAAATGAAAATGGCCAGAGACTGCTTGAGCTCTCGTGTCACCATGGCCTGTGCGTGACCAACACCTTCTTCAGGTGCAAAGAGATCCATCAGGTGTCATGGAGGCACCCACGCTCCCGCCACTGGCACCAACTCGACCTCGTCCTCACGAGAAGAGGGAATATCGACAGTATCCTCCTCACCCGCAGCTACCACAGTGCAGACTGCGACACGGACCACGCCCTCGTGGCAAGCAAGGTGCGCATAACGCCGAAGAAACTGCATCACTCCAAGAAAAAAGGTCGCCCACGCATCAATATCAACTGTACCAGAAATCCCGAAATAAACCAACAGTTTATCAGCAGTCTGGAAGTTACACTCAGTGAAAGAAAGTTAGCAGTTGACACCATCGACTCTAGGTGGTCGCGTCTGCGCGATGTCGTATAAAACTCCGCCAACACCACCTATGGAAAGATAGAGCGGAAAAACGCCGATTGGTACGAGGCCCACTGGGAGGAAATGGAACCCGTTACCGAGGTAAAAAGGAAAGCCCTACTGGCCTACAAGGCCAGGCCCAGTCCCAACACACTAAAAGCCCTACGGACAGCCAGGAACAAAGCCCAGAAGACCGCCCGCAAATGCGCCAACTCCTACTGGTTGAACCTCTATAGCAGCATCCAGGCAGCAGCCGATACAGGAAACGCAAGAGGGATGTACGAGGGCATCAAAAAGGCAATAGGCCCAACTCCCTCCAAAACCGCCCCCCTTATATCCAAAACAGGAGAGGTCATCAAGGACCAGGAAAAACAGATGCAGAGGTGGACCGAACACTACTTGGAGCTATATGCAACCCAGAACACTGTGACTGATGCCGCTCTTGGTGCTATCCCAGATCTGCCTGTCATGGAGGAGCTAGATACCACACCCACCATGGATGAACTAAGCAAAGCCATCGACTGTCTTGCAAACGGAAAGGCACACGGTAGCGATGGAATCCCACCAGAAGTTCTGAAGAGCGGAAAACCATCACTGCTAAAGCCATTGCACGACCTCCTAAGTCGATGCTGGGAACAAGGCTATATCCCCCAAGACATGAGGGATGCCAAAATTATCACACTATACAAGAACAAAGGGGACCGGAGCGACTGTAATAACTACCGGGGCATCTCCCTCCTCAGCATCGTCGGCAAAGCTTTCGCCCGCGTCGCTCTAAACCGCCTGCAGGCCCTCGCCTCCCGAGTCTACCCAGAGTCACAGTGTGGCTTCAGGGCTGGCCGATCAACAGTGGACATGATCTTCTCACTACGTCAACTTCAAGAGAAGTGTCAGGAACAGCAGGTGCCACTCTACATCGCCTTCGTCGACCTCACAAAGGCGTTTGATCTAGTAAGTCGAAGCGGACTCTTCAGCTTGCTGCAAAAGATTGGCTGCCCCCACACCTGCTTGCAGTGGTCATGTCCTTCCACGACAACATGCATAGCACGGTTTGCTACAATGGCGCAATCTCTGAGGCCTTCCCAGTCAGCAGCGGAGTAAAACAGGGCTGCGTCCTTGCACCTACACTCTTCGGCCTTTTCTTTTCCATGCTCCTCCAATACGCCTTCAAGGATTGCAGCGAGGGTGTTTACATCCATACAATGTCCGATGGCTAGCTTTATAACATAGCCCGCCTCCGTGCAAAGACCAAAGTCACAAAAGTCCTAATCCGCGAGCTGCTCTTTGCTGATGACGCAGCCTTAACATCACACACTGAAGCGGACTGCAGCAGCTTGTCACCCGCCTCTCCCATGCATGTAAGGATTTTGGACTGACTATCAGCCTGAAAAAGACGAATGTCATGGCACAGGGTACAGATACACCCCAAGCATTGACATCGATGGGCACACCCTAGAGGTCGTCGAGAACTTCACATACCTCGGGTCCACCATCTCCAGCTCGCTATCCATAGACCCGGAGATCGATTGCAGAATCGCTAGGGCAGCCACAGTCATGGCGAGACTAAAGCAACGTGTGTGGGAAAACCCCAGCCTCACCGAAAATACCAGATTGCGCGTCTACCAGGCCTGTATACTTAGTACCCTCCTCTATGGATGCGAGACGTGGACCGCTTACGCGAGGCACGAAAGGAAGCTAAACAATTTCCACATGAGGTGCCTGCGATGTATACTGCAGATAAAGTGGCAAGACAAGATCCCCAACACTGGGGTGCTGGAGAGGGCCAACATGAGCAGCTTGTTTGCAGTTCTCAGCGAGAGACGCCTCAGATGGCTCGGTCATGTCAAAAGAATGGACGCAGGCCGCATCCCGAAGGACCTACTCTATGGCGAGCTAGTTACCGGTCAGAGGAAAAAAGGGCGACCTAAAATGCGCTACAAAGACACCTGCAAAAAGGATATGAAACAGTGCTCCATTAACCCCAACTCCTGGGAGAGCCAAGCAGCCGACCGCCAGTCCTGGAGGCTCGCTGTCCGGCAGGGTTCATTGCGCGCAGAGGCTGAGCGACAGGATAATGCTTCCCTGAAAAGAACAAGACGGAAGCGGAAAAAAGAACAGCTACAACAACAACTACAACAACCAACTATTTTCAAGTGTGACAAGTGCGGCAGGGATTGCCACTCCCGAGTCGGGGGGACGGATGGTCGTGCGGTAACGCGCTCGACTGTCGACCTGAAGGTACCTGGTTCGATCTCCGGTGAGGACCGAGGAAATTTTTCAGGTCTAGGCTCAAGTTCCCGATATCTCCCGTGGTACCTCCATGGCCATTGCACTATCGACTATGGTGGGGATGAAAGAAGGGCACCATAAAAACCGTCCCGTTAGTGGTTTATAGGATCTAAGAGATTTCATCTCACCCCTTACAGGGACTTCACACATCTCCCGAGTCGGACTGCACAGCCACTCCCGGCGGTGTTGTAGACTCAACTTAGCTACACCATCGTCTCTCGAGACGGACGGATGCCGACGAATGTAGTTAAAATAAAATTTTTGAGTGATAATCTGATGCTATCAAAATGCAGTACAGTGGTGCGCATGAAACATATATCACTTTCTATTTACTATTAATAATAGCCTACTAATAGCTCTAGATAAGTAGGCCAAGTATGTGTTGCATACACACTGAGCTTTTACAGTAATTCTGTAAGTTTTACACTTATCTGATCAGTGGCGTCAATATGGTTGGTGTCACCCGGTGCGGAAAATTCAGGGTGTCACCCCTCCCCCCCCCACCAAGACTTCCACCGTGAACAATGGAACATATTTCGAATTTTCCTGAACTAGACCTTAGAGAGCCGCCTATAATTGTAATGTTTGTGAAATACGTCTAATTGGTCCAATAGTTGATGAGTTTTAATTATACTTGTATAAGAATTTTTTTTTTACAAATTTAACGTGTAAGCATTTAAGAACTGCAACAACTAGCAAAGCGAAGTCAAATTATTGTGTTTTTTTTAAACTGTTACGGATCCTTTTAATGATGATGCTTGTAGAAGGTGTAATAAATCAGACAACACAAATCACGAAGTTAACTCCAGTGAAGTAACATCAAACAATCATTTAATACTTGAACATGAACTGACATAAAGGTAGATCCAGGAGGAGTACAATAGCAAACTGTAAATATGCATCCATCTACATAGATGCCCACAGCTAGACTAACTATAAAACAAAGCATGTGCTCCCAACTGTCGGTTAATATACGTCATTTGTACCAAATGACGTATACACTAAAGCTCCCAATATTTACACTCAAGATGGCGGAATGACGCCATAGATACTGCGGTGGGCGGAGCCTAGCGAATTGCGTCATCAAACTTAGACTATATTATTTCTCCACATTTCTCCCCTCTACCTAAGCATGATGTAATCATGTAAAACCCAATACTAATACCGACAAAAGGAAGCCACATGAAACAAAGTTCAATCATAGAACATATCCCAAATCATCATAACAACAAAATAAATTATACAATGATTCATCAAATCAATATTGCATGGAATTATAAATCAATACATGCAAACAATATAATAAATATCATCAATCATATATGTATAAACATATTGAATTCAATTAAAATTTCTCATCATTTTAATTTTTTTTTTCTCGTCACTGATATTCATTATTTTATTAGATATTTTTTTCTATGTGACTTAAATATCATTATGTCATCATATAAACATATAATACATGTAACATAAACATTACGGTACACAAGATTTCTTACTGCCAGGACATAGGTTTGTTGAGAACTTAAGCTCATTTCAAATGCAACGTGATAACGTGTCAGCAATAACGTTCTCTTTACCAGGTATAGCTTGGACGATAAAATTAAAATCCTGCAGTAGGAGTGACCATCTGGCTACTTTATTATTCCCTAGCTTTTTGGAATTTATAAATGCCAGCGGCGCATGGTCAGTCCGAAGAATAAATTGGGCACCTAACAGATACCTTGCCAATTTTGTAATGCACCATGTGATGGCTAATCCCTCCCTCTCTATTGTGGCATATCTTGTCTCTGGTGAGGTCAATTTACGACTGACATATAGCACTGGGTGTAACACACCATTGTGGCTCTGTAACAGGGCCCCCCCTATCGCAACGGCCGAGGCATCTGTGGCCAGAACGAATTGTTTACCTATGTCAGGTAACTTTAATATGGGCCCCTGAGCGAAGGCGGTTTTAATAATCTCCAGGGCCCGTTGACATTCATCAGACCAGATGATTTTGTTTGGCTCTCCCTTTTTAGTTAGATTAGCCAGAGGTTCCATTATATGAGCGAAATTCGGAATAAACTTCCGATAGAAATTGCATAAGCCCAAAAGACTGCGCACCTGTTTCTTTGATGACGGTTTTTCAATATTTAATATCTTTGACACTGATTCACCTATGGGTTTTATTATATTATTTCCCACTTTATGTCCTAGGAAAGTTACTTCCGTCAGTCCTATCTCTACCTTAGTCGGTCTCACGGTTAAATTATGTCTCTTTAAAACTGTAAAAATTTCTCTTAGACTCCTAACATGTTTATCCCAGTCCTCATGAAAAATACAAATGTCATCCAGGTAGCAAACAGTGTCTTGTCTATGGGAAAATAATTTGGCCATCATCCTATTGAAGGTGGCTGGTGCATTTACTTGCCCAAAACTCATGAAATTCCATTGGAACAACCCAAATGGAGTTATAAATGCAGTCAATGGTTTGGCTTCAGGGGTCAGTGGTATTTGCCAATACCCTTTTGCTAAATCCAGTTTAGAAAAATATTTAGCTCTGGCTAGCCTGGTCATTAACTCCTCAGGATTGGGCATGGGATACGAGTCCATAATGGTTATTTTATTTAACTGTCTATAGTCTACACACAGTCTGATGTCACCTGTCTTTTTCTTAACTAACACTATGGGAGCTGCATATGGTGACTCTGATGGTTCTATGACACCCTGTTTCTGTAACCCTTCTAACTCTTTCTTGATATAGTCGCGGTGATGTAATGAGAGGGTGTATGGTCTCAGACGGATAACCTTGTTTTCTGACAGCTTTATGTCATATCAGTTTTACCCGGTCTATCAGAAAAAATATCTGTAAAGTCACCCAAAAGTGTCTTAATACTAACCACTTTGTCATGAGTTAAGTTATTTAATGCTATATCCTCCCATGTTTCCTTGTTTCCAACCTCAGGTCCCTCACATGTCTGAATGTCAGCGTCAGGTACATCTTCCTCCCTTAACATGAAACAATTTTGAACCTGCCTCTCAGCGGTCTGAACTAATTCAATTGGTCTATTATAGTATACTTTCAACATGTTTATATGAAAGACCTTTAACCTATTTCTAATATTAATTTCATAATCCACGTCTGTCACCTTTCTAGTAACCTTAAAAGGTCCTTGCCACTTAATAAATAATCTATTGGTCTTGTCAGGTAATAAAACAAGTACATCCTCACCTGGCCTAATATGTCTGAGTTTCCTGTCCCTATTAACCCTCAATAATGTGCTTTTATTTTTGGTTAAAACATTTGATCTAGCCACATCACAGGCCTTTATCAGTCTCTGTCTTGTATCAATCACTAGCTCATAGGCAGTTCTTACGTCAGGGGATAAATCTTTCCTTATCATTAAGTCCTTAAGTAGGGACAGTGGACCCCTTGGATTCGCACCGTACACCATTTCAAAAGGTGAAAATCCTGTTGTTTCCTGTGGAATTTCCCTATACGCAAACAACACACAGGGTAACATGAGATCCCAGTCTCCCGGATTGTCATCAGACACTTTACTGATCATTTTTTTTATACTGCCGTTCAGTCGCTCACAAATTCCATTACTTTGGGGATGGTATGGCGATGTAAAGATATGTTTGATCCCCAATACAGAGGTAAAATGGTTGGTTAATTCAGATACAAACTGAGTACCTCTGTCAGATAAAATAACATCTGGGAAGCCTGTCCTACAAAAAATAGTCATTAGTGCCTGTGCTATGTCCTCAGCCCTTATGAATTTAAGAGGCACCGCCTCTGGCCATCTGGAACATACATCCACCACCGTTAAGATAAAGCGATGCCCTCTATTGGACAGCACTGGCATAGGTCCAATTATATCAATAGCTAATTTTGTGAACGGTCTGTCAACTACATCGGTTGTTTGTAATGGGGCTTCCCCCCTGGTACATTTGGGCCCCTTTGATTGACACAGGTCACATGTCCGAACATATCTCTTTACGTCTCTGGTAACCCCGGGCCAAAAGAATTTTCCTAAGATCCTATACTTGGTTCTAGTAACCCCCAAATGACCCGCTAAAGGTGAATCGTGGGCTGTCCTAAGAACTAATTTCCTATACTTCATTGGGACTATAAGTTGATTCACCGTTTTATTCATGTACTGTGTCTTTCTAACCCAAACACCTTTTTCTAACTGAATGATTTCCCTATCTCTAAATGATTTTTTATCCCGGTTGATTAATTTTGATAATGACACGTCATTATGCTGTTCGGTAAAAAAGTTCTCTCCATCTATGGTGACCCTGTCAGACATCTCATCCACAGGAATGTCACTAGATTTAACATTGTCAGTCATGTGTGGATTAGGAAAGTTTACTACATTCTCTTCACTTTGTATAATTTTTACTTCCTGAGTATTAATTAAGCAGTTATCTGTACTACTAATTGATGACTGATTATGGAGTTTTTCCTCCTTAGCCTGAGCCCTTGTCACAGCATTACAGTTTCTAGTAGGATCATTAAGTTTTTTCCATTTATCCAATTCCATGAGATCACACTCTATTACGCCCTCAATATTGCCCACTAAAACGTCGTAAGTTGGTTTCTCGATGACTAATGCTTCAACTAGCCCTGTGTAAAATGGACTTCTAAGATTAATAGTGGCTATGGGTAACTCATGTACCGTCCCATCAAATGACGCACATAGACCCATTCTTCCCGTGAATTCACTATCTTTCACCAATGATCTACGGACACACACGCACGTTGCCCCAGTGTCACGTAGCACCTTCACAGGTACATCACCAACGAACCCAGGGTAAAAATGTAAACCATTACCTCCCCCCTGAACTAACATTGCCTGTTGTACCCTATCTCTTTGTCTCTGTCTGGTCTTGTCCATGGTTCTGGTCTGTTGTCCTTTTCTCCCCTGACTATTTCCCCGGGACCAAGGGCAGTTCCTAGCATAATGTCCCCTCCCGTTACACAGATAGCATAAACTATCACTACCTCCATTTCCCCTTTTGCAGTCTCGCGATCTATGTCCGGCTCTCCCACATGAGAAACATAATTTGTCCCCGTCATGTCGGTCACTGGATCTATTTCTGTTCCCAGGACTTAAGCTACGGCCACGGTTAGGATATGGTACAGCTTTAGCAAAGCACAGCACATCCTGGTTATGGTCTGGTTCTAACTTAGATATGGGTTTTTCTGGAATGCAGACCTATACTTTCTCAATAAATCAGTGACATCTTCTAAAGTTTTTGGCCCTTTTTCTTTCAAGAATGCCACTAAATCTTTAAGGCACACATTAATTGCCCTATCTACTAAAATCAGTTCCCTTAAATCATGGTACTCTTGTTTCGCCCCAGACAGAGCCACCCATCTATCAAAAAACAAACTAAGGTTGGTGATAAATAAATTGGGGTCTTCCTCTCGTGATGGGCGAATATTATTAAATTTTTCCCTGTAACCATCACATGTGTTACCATAAATCTTCATTAATGATTCTTTCACAACATCATAATTTTTTATTTCATTTTCATTTAGTTTTAAACATACATCCAGAGCTTTGCCTCTTATGAATCCTAAAATTGACGCGGCCCATGTATTCTTCGGCATACCCGCGCTAGTAGCTAGCATTTCAAACCTAGACAAGTATGTGTCCATACTGTCAACGCCTTCTGTAAAATAAGGTAATTTAAGTGATGTGGTCACTCTATCACCTGCTCCGTTAACTCCGGGGTTAGCTAACTGTCTATTGTTCTCAGACTCTAAGCGCGCCCTTTCGTTCGCGATTTCTTCCTTCCTCATTTCCCCTTCTGCGGCTCTTTCTTCCCTCTCTCTCTGTTCCTTTTCCTTTCTTTCTTCCCTCTCTCTCTGTTTTTCTTCCCTCTCTCTCTGTTTTTCTTCCTCCACTCTCTCTCTCTCTACAGATACCCAGGTTTGTAACTCTTGGCCTGTAAGGCCAAGTGCTTTACCAGCTTCAACAATATTTAAAATTGATGACATGGCAGTAACCAAAACCAATTATAACTAATAAGTGAAAATGTTTGATACTATATATCATACACAAAAAAATATTCTATTATGTCATCAACATACAAGTACTAACAAAATGAATACAATATTCCTTTTCAAAAACCAGCAAATTAAATGTTTCGGCTGCTCAGGATGGACCCTATTTTAACCTCTACTGTATTAAATACAGAATTCCACCAAGAACAACAAACAAATAATTACACCAGATTTCAATATTCTAGTAATAAATATATATAAAAAAATATGCCAACTTACATATAAAGAAATACACAATAGTAAATTCTGTTCCTTGACTTCGATAGTTGATCCTCGGTGATCCCGATCCGCGATGTTCGATGTGGGGTTGACTAACACACGGGTTGATCCTTGGTGATCCCTGTCCGCGATGTTCGATGATCCCTTGTTGATCCTCGGTGATCCTATGGTGGGGTCCTCTGACGATGAGGAGGTGATTCCCAGCCACACGGTAACGTCGGCCCCGTCAGTACACAGCAACTCTGGCCACTTTAAGCAGTAAAGTTGGCCACTTCAGCAACAGTGGGGTTGGCCTCTTCAGCAAACAGCAAGGTTGGCCTCTTCAGCAAACGGCAAGGTTGGCCTCTTCAGCAAACAGTAGGGTTGGCCTCTTCAGTAGCAGCAAGGTAGGCCTCTTCAGCAAACGGCTAGGTTGGCCACCTCAGCAAACAGTAACGTTGGCCACTTCAGCAACAATAGGGTTGGCCACTTCAGCAAACAGTAACGTCGGCCACTTCAGCAAACAATAGGGTTGGCCACTTCAGCAAACAGTAACGTTGGCCACTTCAGCAAACAATAGGGTTGGCCACTTCAGCAAACAGTAACGTCGGCCACTTCAGCAAACAATAGGGTTGGCCACTTCAGCAAACAGTAACGTTGGCCACTTCAGCAAACAATAGGGTTGGCCACTTCAGCAAACAGTAACGTCGGCCACTTCAGCAAACAATAGGGTTGGCCACTTCAGCAAACAGTAACGTCGGCCACTTCAGCAAACAATAGGGTTGGCCACTTCAGCAAACAGTAACGTCGGCCACTTCAGCAAACAATAGGGTTGGCCACTTCAGCAAACAGTAACGTCGGCCACTTCAGCAAACAATAGGGTTGGCCACTTCAGTAAACAGTAACGTTGGCCACTACAGAACACAGTTTTCACGGCGCACACCCAGGGTGGTGGCCGCCACGTAATTCACCGATGAATACTTAACCGGTAATTACAACGAGTCTTAATGTACTCACTCCGCTGCTCCTGAATCCAGCTAAGTCAGTCAGTTCGACGTCGGAGGTGCCAAATATATGTTACGGATCCTTTTAATGATGATGCTTGTAGAAGGTGTAATAAATCAGACAACACAAATCACGAAGTTAACTCCAGTGAAGTAACATCAAACAATCATTTAATACTTGAACATGAACTGACATAAAGGTAGATCCAGGAGGAGTACAATAGCAAACTGTAAATATGCATCCATCTACATCGATGCCCAAAGCTAGACTAACTATAAAACAAAGCATGTGCTCCCAACTGTCGGTTAATATACGTCATTTGTACCAAATGACGTATACACTAAAGCTCCCAATATTTACACTCAAGATGGCGGAATGACGCCATAGATACTGCGGTGGGCGGAGCCTAGCGAATTGCGTCATCAAACTTAGACTATATTATTTCTCCACATAAACAATAAACTTTATTTTAAATTTTCCTTTCCACCAAAGCTGCAAATCTGTCAATCACTGCAGCAATTTCAATATCTTTCACCATATCACTTTCAATAGATAACCAAGCGAGATCACAAAGCCTTGACTGTCCCATGGCAGGTAATTTTTTTTTATCTGTTTCAGTTTTGAAAAGTAAAGTTCCTCTCACATGAAACAACAGACACACAGATTGTGATAAATAATTGCAGGCTCGGTGAAAGTGTTGCCAGAAATTCTAGGAAGTCCCATTCAGCAATGAATTTCAAAGCATCAAATACTGACCACTCCTTGGCGTTGTCAAGATCAATAACTGTTGTCTTAAGATGTCTTCTCAGCCTTCGTATCTCTTTTAAAATCTTAACTTCGGAAAACTCATCATAGAAAAATGAGAGCGATCAACATCTGGTCAGTATGTGACACGTAAGGGGTGTCGAACACATTTCCAGAGTACTTTGCAACCTTTACATCACTATAGGATCTCCTTCAAATGATGTGCCAGGACATTTATAAACTCATTATGAGTTACATGTGATAGATAAGATATAGATGCCTTTATTGCACATGTAGATTGTCCTCTCCAATCTCATTAGGTGTGCTCTTTTAACAGTGAGTCATATACGAAAGCATCTCAAGAATTGTATTCATTTACCTAAGCTCCATACGCGCTGCTGGTGGCACCTAGCTGTGCTAATGCTCTGCATGGTGGCACCCTGCGCTATTGCTCTGCATGGTGGCTAACTAGGCTACTGCTCTGCATGATGGCACCCTGTTCTACTGCTCTGCAAGGTGGGCTGTGCTACTTCTCTGCATGGTGGCAGCCTAGGCTACTGCTAAGCATGTTGGCATATTGTGCTAATGCTCTGCATGGTGTCAACCTGTGCTACTACCTATGTTTTAAACTATGATTGGTTATAAACCCGACTAGACGGAGTTCTTTCTGATATTAAAGTAAGAATTGTTCATTTTGGTGTCACCCCTAGTGACGACACTGTATCTGATGCAAATCTTTGTGCTAGCTATATACTATGAGCTACACACAGTTTAACTTATTTTTTGTTCATACTATTTCCATAAAAATGGGGAAAAATGACTAATCGGTAGATTTTTTAAACTTTTGTCAGTTTGTCCATTAGGATGAAAAAAAAACTATTGTCTCGTACATGTAACATTGAAAGTTTACAATACATTAGAGATGGACATCAAGAGCAGCAGCAGTGAATTCACTGTGCATTGAAGTAACCGATGTGATGGTCTGCTTCAAGATATGTCTCAGTATGCTGAAAGTAATTTCGATACTCATTTATAATTATGTTGGGATGTCTGTCAAGATTGTTATCGGTGATTGACTAAATCAGTAAGTCACTGCAAGTAAAGAGATCTAATAGCATTACAGCTATGATGCTTGGTTGTTTAAACGTGGCCATACGGAGTGTGCGAAGTGCTGGAAGGAAAACAAAAAAAGGTCTTAGAGAAGAAAGATGTGTGAGGAAACCACATAAGAATAGGCAATATATGAAGGAGATGACCTTGCATACTAATTAAACCTGAGATGTAGTTATAACCTGAGATAGATATAGTTAAAATGCGTAATTGTTAAAGCTTCCTCACTTTTCAGAACAGGTGGTGGAGGGCAAGGAAGCTAAAATTTGATTTTAATTTGACGGGAATTTTCAGAAGCTCAAGATTAACTGGCGACAGCCCTTGTTATATAATAGGATGGCATGTCTATGCAGTTCTTCAGTCAGTTTCCCCTTATCCTGTCTCTTTTTTCTAGGCATCTTAGGCAGACAGCTGTACTGGGACATTGTGACGAGCTAAAGTAGATGTAGAGACAGAGACAATCCCCTTCGACCTTTTAACATAGTAGATATCTAAGAATTAGGATTAGTACGAATAATAGTGACAAGGTGACAGACAACTTAGGGCGAGGTGGGAAACAATAGAATAGTAGACAGCGAATGTGTGAAGACTGGGAGGCGCCGTCGGACAGTCTAGCAGGTTAACAATGACGACCAGGTGACGCTCCTAGAAAGATTAGATAGTGAAGAGACCGTGACGTACTTAGGGTAATTAGGGCACGGACGTTAGGGGTATAAATAAGGGCTGGATTCGGACATTAGTTAGTGAGAACGAGAGTTAGAGAAGAGAGATAGTTACGAGAGATCTAGTGACGAGAGTTTTAGGGACAGGAATTGTAGTTAGTCAGAGTTGAGGCAGAGCAAATTACTGTGGATTTAAATGTGTATTCGTCTATGGACTTGTTGTATTCTGATGTACATTTATGTAAATAAATCGTTGTACTAACAGCGCATCGAGCTGATTGGGTTTTGAGTTGTGACAAAGGAGTGAGCAAATAAGAGTGAAACAGACATTAAGCTAAATTGACATCTACGTTTGAATTAAAACGCACAACTCATAACATAAATGTTACGGGCTCTTTTGAATTATGCTCTATAAACGTCTCAGGCCCTTTGGTCTAACAGCGCATCGAGCTGATTGGGTTTTGAGTTGTGACAAAGGAGTGAGCAAATAAGAGTGAAACAGACATTAAGCTAAATTGACATCTCTACGTTTGAATTAAAACGCACAACTCATAACATAAACCAAAGGGCCTGAGACGTTTATAGAGCATAATCCAAAAGAGCCCGTAACAGACATAATATTCTAAAGTGACAGTGACGGCCCGAAAGTAAGCATCCTTTTACAATTAGCCTTACTCCCTTAGACTCAGGTTTATGGCTTAGGCTTAGTTTTAAATGAAGCTCAGACCTAATTGGAATACTAGCTGATTGATTTGAGACCAATTCAGAATGATGTTGAGCTTCAAATTGTATAGAGATGGTATACACCGGCGGCGGAACGAAATATTTTAAGGGGGGGGGGGCAAGCCAAAATTCAAGGGGTGGCGCCGCCCCCCCCCTTGAAAATTTGAGGGGCAAGACAAAATATGACCGAAAGACAAATTTTACCCCCTTAATTCAATAATAGAATATAGTAATTCTGTAGCAAGTATTTAATCGATATTATTAAAACATAATATATTAAAAAAAATAAAAATGAACATTGAGCACTTCTGTCGTCAACTGATTCATAATGTCAGTTTGTTTACAAATTTAATAGTGAAATTAGATCAGAAAATTACTGATAATTATCATGATGATGATGAATATGAAACCGGAAACGGGAAACTCAATAAACAAAAAGTAATTTATGAAAAGATAATAAATAATTTATTTTCTTTAAAAATTACATTTGCCGTCATTCGGTAGATGGCAATACTTCTCTATACTTATAAGACTCATTTGCAATCTGTCTGTCTGTTCCCTTAAAACTCAAGATCCAGACAACCAAATAACGTGAAATTTGATACACGCAGTGGCGCAACCGGGGGGGGGGGCAGGGGGGGCTTGAGCCCCCCCCCCCCGGCCAAATCATCAATACATAATTTACGTTATGAAGTTACAAAAAAGACTGTCAAACTGTCTTTTTTCAATATGTGAGCCCCCCCCCCCCCAGCATTTTTTGCTGGTTGTGCCACTGGGTACACATACACAAAATTATATGGGGAATGTTCTTAAACAGGTTTCGTTCCATCTCAATGGGTACTTTAACTGTAATTGATTAATTTGGATATCAAAGACATGAAAATTGGCAAACTTCTACCCCAATTTCAGGTTTTACGAACTTCTCTCCCACATAGCTAACTTACTATAAATATGATCGGCACGGGGAACCAAATATCACATTACTTACTACATTATTACATTCCATTCCTTCATCCATAGGAATTGTCATCTTTTGCTACAGTCTTGCCTAAGAGAGAGAGAGGGAGGGAGAGGGAGGGAAAGAGGGAGGGGAGGAAGAGAGAGGGGGGGGGGAAAGAGGGAGGAAAGGGAGGGAGAGAGAGAGGAACTGCCAAAAATGTTGTGTATCACATTGCTTTAAGATAGATGTAGGCATACCCTTTTATTCATGCAAATAAACCCTTTTTTACGCGTCTTATTTTAAATCTTGATTAAACGTCAAATTACGCTTCTTAAATAAACAGAAAACATTATTTTAAACCCGGGCAAAGCCGGGTACTTGCAACTAGTTTTAAAATATTCCACAACAACTCTCAATAATGTGATTAATGTAAAATGTCAATTAATTATAATTTCTTTCAAATATTAAATTTAAGAAATAAATCAAATGAATTATGAAAATGATACATATAAACTAAAATGAATTAAAAAGTTAAAAAAGTTAAAATTTTAGGGGGGGGGCAGACTGGAAATTCAAGGGGGGGCGCCGCCACCCCTTAAAAGTTTTAGGGGGGGGGGCGCTGCCCCCCTGCTCTGCCGCCCTTTCTGCTCCACCGCCAGTGATGGTATAGAAATCATTAATGAAGAATAAATTTAATGATATATATATATATAGCTCAGTGTTCAAGGAAAAAAATCTGCTTAAAACACAGATCGTGATCACTAAAAAAACACAGGATAGCCATAAGGCAGATCGAGTTAACTGCCGGTAAACTTCCGGTTGAAAGAAAAATCAGAAAAATTTAACCAAGTCTAGCTTAAAAATGTAATTCATAAAATTTTTATCACTTATTTATACAATGACACGTTAAATGTTAATCGAAAAAAATCTTGTTTCCATCTTATTAATTGCTGTAGTGGAATTCCTCATTATCGATAATTAGCAATGTTGAATTTTACTGTATCTACATGGATTAGTAACAACAAAAAACGTAGAAATTTAAAAAAATCAACATTCATTTATGAATTATCTTTTTTTTTATTAGTTTGACTTAATGTATATGTATGTATATACATTTAAATAATATTTATGAATTACAAAAGTCAAATTGAGAAGTTTGTTTAGCTTGAGTTAGACCCCCTAGTGGCCCTAGCTAGAAGCCTAGCTCTAGACTAGAGACACTAGAGTACTTTTTAGACACGTCTACCCTACCTTTGACTTGAACTATAATTCAATACTAATAAATTGTTCAAAGTATTTTTTTTCATAAAATTTTAATTTTTTTAATAGGGTGAGAAGTGACAGCAAGTCTAGAGATGACAAAGATAAAAGTGATAAAAAAAAAGAAAATAAAGATTCAAAAGAAAGGGGTCGAGATAGAAAACGAAGAGGTGGATCATCCAGCAGTGACTCTAGAAGCAGTTCGTAAGTTGTCCTGTTATCATATTCTTACTCACAAAGGACACAATTTCGCACACATTTTTATCATCGCTATCATGATTATTTTTTCCAATTAAATTAAATGATTATTTTCTATACATATGTTAGAATTACTGGTTAGTGAAAAATGCAAGGTAATGCTCATTCATTATAGTGAACTTTATTATTTCATTGAAATATTTTAAATAATTTTAGATTCTATGTTATTCTTTCCATTGAGAATTACTTGAATCAAATAAATCTATTTTTTATCTTTAGCTCATCTTCCAGATCTCGTAGTGGTTCTAGGTCATCTTCCTCTGGTAGTTCAAGCTCAGGTAACTCCAGTTCTGGAAGTTCCTCTCGATCTGGAAGCTCCAGTTCAAACAGATCTTCTAGCAGTGACAGTAGTCGTAGTCGGGGACGTGATCGCAAACAAAGAACTGAGTATAACTTTTTTATTTTTTAAATTTATTGCGAAGAAACCTCTATCTTCATTTCTACACAAATCATATTAGGTTTTTCATTTATTTCTTGGGATTTAAAATGACACTTTTTCTCAGATAGGAAAGTCTGTCAAAATGGTCATGGTTAAAGCCCCCATTCTAGTGAAAAATTACACACATGATATCATGTAAAGTTTTGCTTTTTGTCTTTTTGAATATCTAGGTCATTTGCGTAATTATACCATAATGTAATGTCAGGAATGCAGAAACCAGACCCGCTATGCAAGGAATTTCTACTTCTCAGCCAGATGGTCATAAAAGTTAAATATGAGTCACAGTGCATGCGAAGTACCATGGTTAGCCTTAATGGGCCTGTTGTTTCAAAACCAAACACAGTTTACAAATTCAACCCCATTTACATTTAAGAAATACAATTCACTAAACAAAAAGACCTAAGAAATATTATAAAACAATGATATTCAATAGTGTAATTATTTTCCACGACCCTAAACATTAATCAAGCCCCTACCCGAAACAATGACAATGCTTTTTACTAAAACTGTCAAATTACTTTTTAATCATTTGTCAACTGCAGTCTGGTACTGTTGATGTTGAAGAACATTGCCTGGCTGGGTAGTTGGGAAATGCTACCCTTAATAACTTGCTTATAACCGCCACACACATCAAATCCATTGTCTTTCTCATACCTCCCAAAAAAAAGTGTCTTGCTTCTTTCTCATTACCGCACCCTCCCCCGCACACAAACATAACACTGGTTTATTGATTTTTTAATTCAATCCTACGTACGTGCCACGTTCTCTACGTGCAGGTGGCTGTCCCGTAACGTCTTAGCTTTTTCCACCTCCTCCCCTTTCTACCATTGCTAAAAACGCTTCTCCTGTCACCCATCCCCGTTCGTAACAGCCACCGCCGCTCCACTACCAGTTCATTGTTACGTAATTGTGTCGTCGCCGCTCTTGCTCTCTCTCTCCCCCCTTCCGCCGTCCCCGCTCTCGCTCTCCCTCCCTCCCGCCGTCCCAATTCGACGATTGACTCAGTACTGCACGTGGTGGAATTAATTTTTACCATCGTCACCAGTAGAGGTTAAAGGTTACCATGACATCTTACTCCTCTCACACTCCCCCCTCCCATTATCTAGTGAATGTCATTGAGCTCAAGTTGACTTGTGATTTAGAAATTTACCGAATAAAAATTTATTTTTTTTATGGCAAGGGAGGAATTTTATATCAGCAAAGGGGCTATTTTTTTCACAATACTGAAAATAAGAAATTTGTTACAACGGCAATTTTTAACAGATGTTATATAAACGAAGGGGAAGGGGCAAAAAAAATTCGCTGTACTGAATAATTGTTACACTGGTGTTCGTAATAACGAGATTTCACTGTAGTAGTTAATTTTAATTAGTTTATTTAATTGTTCCAAACAACAATGCATGAAATATTTGAAATCTCAAAACGTCCCTCCCTGTTGCAGTTTTTGTTTTATGAAAGTGATATATTTCTGTTGGATTTGTGTCTACATAAGACTTTTTATTTCATGGATTACACATAATATGATACCGTTCTGTAATGATGTGAGACACGCCATTTTAATAATAGGGTTTTCTCTCCCACTTTGATGTTTTGGTTTTATTAGTATAATTTAGATCACTAAAATTTTTAATGTAATGGGTGACCAAGTTCACAAATTTATTATTTCCTGGTGCATTTTGATAAAAGTTAACTGATATTCAGAAAAATTAACATATTTATCTATGCTACCAAAGTATGTATACATTTGTCAAGTATAATTTGTTGTATTTTACTTTGTAATATGCAGGATTTAGTAGTTGCATAAACAAAGGAAGGTATAAATTACACCCAGTCTATATATTTTTTACATGTCTGCTAACTGTTAATGTCTTCATATCAGCCTAAAATTTTGCTGGTATTGTTTTTTCATCAAAAAGGGAAAAACAATTTTCAAGCACCCAAAAATTAAAAATCATGACAGCTCATGTTCTTGTATTTGGGTTAAAGGTCTGTCCCATATTTTGTGGCCAGTAAAACAGGAAAGCACTGACGCCTTCTCAAACAGACTGAATCAACTTACTTTTGTACTCTATCACCATTACATTTGTTGTGTCTCAGAAGATGGAAGTCCACTTGTTCCTCCTTAGTAATCATTTTAGCCTTTTTTACATGATTCACTAACTTTTAGGAACAGGTTTTACTAAATAACACAATTTTCATCATCATTGGCTCATAATTATTTCTTGGTTGGCCCATTGTCCGCTGTAAACTTGTTATACAATTTTACCTGGATACTTCATTCTGTTCTTGCATTATCGTGCAGTGCTCCTTGGGCTCACTTATGCACTTCACTCAGCTTAATGGAGATAGTCACTGCTGTAGTATAGCAAGCACACAAGCTTCCAGTAACACAGGCCAACAAATATTCATGTACTACTTGGGTAATGTTATGTTGGGATTAAGCTATGCTCTACCAGTTTTCCTTTTAAGATTTGCATAGAACAGGGATTGGAAAATAGGATTTTACCGAAGTACCAAGATTAAACCAAATAGAAATGAATTATTTTTTTTGCATGCCAGTACCTTATAGTTTTTATAGTTTAATTTTGTTAATACCAGCATTTTAAATTTTCTGGTGTACTGTGTCATTGCCCTCCCTGGTATAGAATGGCTAGAAAATGTATGAAATGTGATGGTATTTTATACATAAATGCCATACTTTTGGCATATTTTATTGCCTATGTACTATATAGAATGCCAGTTTTCACTTAATAACTTGTATTATGCTCTTTTGTCTTCAATATTTTCAGTAGTCTTATCTTTTTTGTGAAAAGTTTCCTCTTTGTTTAATCACAAACTTTATTTAGGCTTAGAATGTGTAGATATAAAAACAACGTTTTTGTCCTTGAGAATTCTGGTTTCTAGGATTTTTATTTCAATATATAAATATAAAATTGTGAACAGTTCCATTTTATCTCACTGTGAACTTATATAAAAAAAAACACTTAATTTAAATTATGTTTAATTGAATGTGTAAAAAATACTTTAAAAACCAGTATAATGATAGATTATCAAGATATATTATGCTAAGCTTTTGTGAATTCTTTACTTTACATAACTTTTCTAGTCTTTATGACATATAAACAAATAGTTGACTAATTCAGGTATGCATTTTTAGCTGTTCGTGTTGTTTTCTTTTGTAATGTTCATGAAGGATGAAATGTTTATCTCTTAGATCCTATAAACCACTAATGGCACTGTATAATGTTATTTTTTTCCCTTCCATTTTTTTAAGAACTCCTAAACGCAAGAAGAGGAGTCCAACTCCTAAACCAACCAAAGTCCATGTTGGCCATCTAACACGAAATGTAACTAAAGATCATATTCAAGAAATCTTTTCACTATATGGGACTATTAAAAACATAGATATGCTGATGGATAGAATTCATGCCCATTTTAACAGAGGCACTGTCTACATAGAATATGAGACTGCAGAGGAAGCTGCCAAAGCAATCAAATTTATGGATGGCGGTAGGTAGAGTTTTATCAAAATCATCTTCCACAAATAGAGGTTATTTTTCCTACGTTTTTTTCTTAAGCAAATAAATTTAGCTTAACTAGCAGTGTACCCAGTGTTTACCTTGTGGCACATGAAACGTTTCTAACACCAATAGAGTGATGTGTCTTGTTAGGGCAAAGAAATGGGTGCTAATTCAAGCCATTTACTAATAATCTACATTTCATACCTCACAAATTACATTTCCCCAGCCAAGTCTTAATAACCAGGACTGTAAATTTAATTGCCATTAAAACACAATTAACACGGTAATAAAAAAATTTAACTAACTTTGACACAAATGCATAAACAGACTACTTGGGAAGAAAAATAACTGCAGTAACTGTCATGTTGACTTGAAATTATTGCAGCTAGATGACCTTGACAAGAATAAGACTCATTTCCTAATTATATTTTCTGACCCTGAATAATTCAATTAGTTAACATCTGCTGATGCTTTGCACATGTCATGGGTTTGGAACAACTTATGTAATGTAAATTTTTTTGGGACAGGGTGGGGTTGAGGGGGGTAAGTCATAAGTAAAATATGATCTTTGGTGGGGGTGGTTTGTGAAATTGTTAGAAATAGAAAATCGCTTTTTGGGAAATGCATAAAAGTCACAGAAGAGCAGCATCCGGCTCAAGAGTAGCATTTGGCTACCATCAGAATATTGTGACAGAAATTTTATTCTAATCTTAAAATCAAAACAGTGCTTTAGAAAGATTAAATTATAAAAAATACTTGTCTTTGATATTATGTGTTTTTGTGTGTGATGGTGTGAACTGAATTCTGGTGTATTGTATGGACAGTATTACTGTCTTATGTCCACTGTCCATTGTATCACATTTAGTACTACATGTATTTGTTAATGTAATATCATTTATACTATGGAATGTGTGTGGTAAAAGTTCGTGGGTTTCATTCGTCATATCAGGATCTTAATTATTATTGGTTTCTTTCAGCTTCCTGTGTATCTTATGGTTTGTGTTTTAATTACTTATAGTCTTTCATATAATTAATATACAACTAACTGATTAACTGTCATTATTGCGTTAAAAAAATTATGCTATCAAAATTTTTAATGCAACGCTTAAATGCCTTCACTTGACCCCAATGCTTTTACTTCAGTTTCAAAAATTAAAAAATCAGTAAATAATCAACTTTTATTAACAGAAATTCACAGTTTAGCAGCAATGGGTTTTATTTCAGGTCTTTTGTTATAATGTTTATGATATGGAAAGGTTTGGCTATTTTCAGAAATTTAGAAACAGCTGGAAGCTATAGTGAATGATTTGGATTAAACTTAAATCGTGAAAATATGGAAACTGTCAAGCTAACCTAAATTTCTTTGTATCATTTTCTGACCCTGGAAATTACAATTAATAAATATTTACAGAAACCCATTAACCCAAAGTTTCAATATTTTTTTATTTAGTTTAAAGCTATTCTGTCAAAATTCTATTATGAACCGTACTACAGTCAATATAAAAAGATTATGTAATAAAAAATAAAAAAAGTTCTGAAAAGCCACACAAAAAACAACAATCATCAAAATTATATAGATAATAAATGACCCAAAGTATGTTCCATATTCTTTGACATTTTTATGACTGAGAATCAAGAATCTTCCTGTACATATGAGAAATGCAGTGTGTGGTCTTTTTTTTAAGCTGGGAAGTGGAGGCTGGGTAGGTTAGGGTAAGCCAGACATGGGTGGAGCAGAGGGTGGTTTATAAGCCTCATTGGAACCTAGACTTGAGAGAAAGACACATATTTGAGATTGTTGATAAAAAAAACCTCAAATCACTTTAATTGATTGATGTATGTCAAATATATGTAATCTGGTTTGAATAACTAGTTCAACAGACATATGCTAATGCTTGATAGATCTGTAAGCATTATATATAAAACTCTTTCGTAAATTAAACTGACATGTTTGTTATGCCAATGTTTTGATTGAATATAATGACAAACTGGTTTGAATACAAATAAATGTAATATTACTTTTGTGTTAATTTGCAATAACATTTTAAATTATGCGTTAATTTTGAAGTTTTTAATCAAACAGCAGGTCTAGAATAACCCAATTAAAAAATTTCATGCTTAACCTCTGAACTTAGTTATATTGAAGTTTATAAGACTCATTCCCATTGTTAATACATGTATTTTGCAGTATGTAAAATGTTGCATAAATTCACTCTGCTACGCTGACAAAAATTCAGTTATATGATTATTATTTTTTTCTACATTGTCTTTTAAAAAAATTAATACATTGGTTCCTCAGATTACGAACTCAATTAGTTCCAGAAACATTTGTAGCCTAAAACATTGAAATGAATTCATTAATATCCAGTCATTTACCTCTCAAAACACAAAGAGAAGACAACCAAATTTATTAAATGTGAAAATAAAAGATTTAGGTTATCTTTCTCCCCAAGAAACAATCATAGGATATGTGTCACTTTCTTGTTATTATGAATAATAAGTTTTAGGAATTTCTTGTTGCTGTTTTTGGCAGCCAACTGGAATCTTTCTGCACCAAGAAACTACAGGGGAATTCCTTTGCTGGAGAATCTTTCTGAAGTCGCCTGTGAAAATAGACTACTAGGCTATCATTAAGTGATGTTAGTACTGTGTAGCCTTCATTTATGCTGTAGGCGGTCTTTTGTCTGCAAGACTAACCCTTGTTATCTCTCTTACCTTCATTCTTAATTTCTGTACTGTTAGACAAAAAAAATAATAAAAAATTGTTGTTGGTAACCCAAAGTACCATTGTATATATCATGATTTAATCAAGAAGAAAAACCTTTGTTTCTATCATTGATATGTTGGTAGACAGACAGAAGAATATACAAACATACATAAAGTTTATAGAGATATATTGCTTTAGTGTCTTATTTATTGTTTGATATTTTTAGATCAAAAAATTATCTTCTATTTAATATGTTCTTGTTACCTTTATCAAGCAATATTTTATGTTGTTGTTATTTACAGTTACTTTCTTTTTTAGGTCAGATAGATGGTCAAGAAGTGACAGCTGCTGCTGTTCATGTTCAGCGCAACCCCACACGCCCACCAGCACGTCGCAGTCCACCTAGAAGAGGTGGTCCACCTCCTCGATGGAGAGCATCACCTCCAAGATTTAACCGAGATAGAAGAAGGTGATAACCTGTTTTCTGTGTTTAAATAGTTGACTAGACCTTCTTGAAACCAGCGTCACAGACCACCACTTAGCATTTTTATACATCAGTGAATTAAAAAAAACAGATTTTTATCTCATAAAAATATTAATTATTACAATTAAGTATGGTATAATGAATAAGTTAACTGAAAGCGTTTTTTATTTAATTACATATTACTTGATTTACAAAAGTCTGTTAAGTATACTAAATTTGAAGTGTAACAAAAAGTGTAAATATTATAGGATAAAAGTCTCAATTCCTTCTAATGAATTTGATATACTATATTTTTCTGACTAAAAATTGGGAAGATGAAGGTGCATCTTTAAATCCAGTTGAACTGTATAATGTTTTTTTTTTCCGCTCTAAGAACTGGATGCATCTTATGGTCAGGTGTGACTTCTAATCTGTAAAATGTGGTAGATTCAAATATTTGTATTGTATATGTTTAATTTTTTTATTGATAGTTAAAATCAATTACAGTTTATACTTACATACAGACCCCCTAAAACTGCTTTAAAATGGCTAGTTTTTGTGAAAACTGCATATAAGCCGACTATATTTTTGGTTCATAGAAATTTGTTATTATAAAGATGTAAAATGATTACTTTTATGTGACATCAGTTTGTTTACCTTTTGGAATGACACAAAAACGTATTCTGTTCTTTCCACATTGTTTGCTATAATAATATCTGAACCTCCGCTCATAAGTTGTTCGACGGTGATGCCAAAGTGATTGGTAGATAATGTGATTTATGACTGCCTTTGTTTGAGTCTGCTATTTCTAAGAAATCAGACAGTGTACCGGTGACATTGGCTTCACAGCTAGCTCTACCTTGGTTATGGCTCGCCACTGAGTCACACACAACCACGCGGTCATGTAACTCTCACTTTATTCTATGCATATGCGTATAGAGTATGTCTAAACACAAATCTATGTTTTATTACACTTCTAGAGAGAATTCCTGTATTATTAGTTTGTAAATAATAGATATAGGAACATACAGTGTGCCTAGACAGAAATCTATGTTTGATTACACTGCATGAGATTGTTATTATAGTATTAGTTAGGAAACCAAAGATATAGAAAACATTTTCTTTTTGTTTTAAATTCATTAATATTCATACTCAGTAGAATTATGAGCTATGCATACACTAAATTCTTAGAAGTGACATCTCTGTATGTATATATATATATATATATATATATATATATATATATATATATATATACAGTATCAGTTCTCTGTACACACAACCTAATAAAGAATCAGATAGCAATGAAAATGTGTGGCTGGAAAATTGGCATTAGTGTCTGTCTTTTGTGTCAATTTTTTTTTCCGCATATAACCCTAACCCTGATTTCAGTATTGTATTTAATCGTTCTAAATTCGGCTTATACGCGAGTATATACAGCATATATGTTTAACTTTTAATAAAATCTTTTTGTAATACAATCGCTTTGAAATAATTTAATGGGAGTGTTGCTTCTGAATACATAGGTATTTTATTAAATTACCTATATTAAATCAATTTTATGAAAAAAACTTAAATTTAATACATTTTACTCATTCAAGACAGTTTGAAATGCATTTAAAAAAACTTTTTATAAGTGTTTTCACATAAGCAAATATAAAATTGTAAGTTGTTTTAAAATCATGTTTATTTCATATTATATTTTTGGATTGCTGTTCCTTCAATATACTGTTAGTTTGCATAAACATTGAAAAGACATATATAACAAGATAATATTTGACCTAAAATTAGTTCTTTGACCTGTTTCCTTGTTAATTTTATATACAATTTTCAACTAAAGGCACCTTAAGCTTTCTTCTGTGAAGAGTATAAAAATTAACTAAAAACAAAAAAAAAATTTCTGTCTTGTATAAATAAAAATATTACTTAATTAGTACAAGTGGATGAAGGAGGTGAGAAAAAGAAACAACTAATATTTTAACAAAACACATGAAAATTAATTTTAAAAAAGTCAGAATTTCATTGATATTGACTCTCAATAAATTATCATATCATTTCTAGTAATTAAATGTGTATATCAGTAATTCATTTGGTGAAAATATTTTTTATTATTTTTATGAACTTAGTTTGGGTTACTTAAGAAAGGGAATAAAAGAAAGATGTTTAATTATCTGTTTGCATAAATAGATATTTTCCAATGTAAAGAAAATTTTAAAAACTTTTTCTTCAGATCTCCACCAAGAAGGAGTCCTCCACGACGACGATCCAGATCACCTGTTACAAAACGGAGACATAGTAGATCAAGCTCCAGCTCATCTCGTTAGATACTGAATAATTTTGAGTGCTTGTTTTCCATGAGAGATTTTTAACTGATCGTTTCTATTGTGTCATTAATGTATGAATTCATTTTTCTTTTTTTATTTGAATAAATCAATTAAAATTATTTTTTTAAAAGCACATTTGATTGTAGTATCCTTTTTTTTATATAGTTCTAAATTAATGATTTTTTTTCTCCTTTTTAGATTTTTCTCCACATAATTAAACCCCATATTTATCTCTAGTGTAAATATTATTTTCACTAAGTTTAGCTGCTGCTGGAGCATAGGTAAAATTTAAATATTTAGTCTTTAATTTTTAAATTTACAGCTGAAAGCTGTGATATTAAAACTTAAACAATCCTTACCTCTTATTTTAGTGAATTAACAATAAGCATTAATTTGATACTATGAGTTATGTGGTCTCTAAAATTGTAATTGATCTCTCTTGATGAAATACTAAGATTTTTTCTGCTCCACAACAATGTGACACAAAAAAAAAAGGCTTATATATATTTACCTAGTAAAATAGGGGATACATTTTAAATTAACTTTTAAATTTCATGTAATATACTTAAACGTAATTGTATCTAAGCATAATTCTTTTAATTAAAAACAATGTGATGCTAAGAATTAAGATATACAATGTAGTGACTTGCCATTGTTAATAATTTATTGTTGTAAAATACAGGGTGGCCCAAAAGTAGGTTTACAGTTCACATAGACTATTTATTTGAAAATGGTTATACCTGTTAACATAAACAATTTAATCACTCAGATGCTTAAAATGTCCTCCTTCAACATTGCAAGTTACAACCTTTATAGGTATTAGAAAGATAGCTCATGAATTCAAATACCGAAATCTAAATACAGTATAATTTTTTTTTACAAGAATTCATTTTATATAGCATATTCCATATTGTATTTTGAGATAAAATATAATTAAGAGGACACCAGCAATACATTTAAATGGATGTAAAATCTATTAAAAATGCAACTACTATTTTCTTTTGTGAGCTTCCTTAATCAGTTAATGCATGTTATCATCCACACACAAATTTCTTGAATAACAATTCGCCATCACACAAAAATGCATAAAAAGACAACAGTATTGTTTTTGCTTGTAGAAGTATGATCAGTAATTAGAGGCCATGTAGAGGATTCAGCTTTAGGTCTGATGGTGCAATTTAAAGGTACATATCCCAGTTAAACCAGTCACTTAAACTTCTATTGAGGACTTGACTTATAACTGTAGAAAGGCATTGCACAACTGTCCCATTTGTTGCAGATTATAGAATTAAAAATAGATAACATTTTACCTTTACACAAATCTCAAAATGATTTTTAAAAAAGTCCCTATAAGAATCCTTAATAGGATGATTTTTAGTGCCCTATTTTTATCTCCATAATAGCTGAGTGATGGAGGAACAATAAAGATGATGCTGTAGCCATTACAGCCTGGAGATCATTTATTACATAATTCTTTGTTCTGAATATGCTATAAGTTTCATGTCAAGTTTGATTTTCACTGGTTAATTCATCATTTTCAATGACCCCCACGCTAAATGATTAGGGAGTGACCGATATGCCTTTTTACCGATAGTCCGATACCGATATTTTCCCCCAGCATTTTTACCGATACCGATATTATCCTTTTAGGGGCTGTCCATTATTTATGTCAACAAATTTTTGGCGATTTTTACCTACCCTCCCTCTCCCCCTTGTCAACAACTTGTCAAACTTCCAGAGACCCCCCCCCCTATAAAATTACGTCAACATTTGATTACCCCCCCCCCCAAAAAAAGGTGGCTTCCAAAATGTTTATGTGGCAAAATTAGTAGGAATATAGTTAGTTTAATTAAAATACTGAATGTTAAGCGAGTGTGTAACACAGAACTACAAACGCTGCTTAATTTTCCTATTTATTAAGTAATTATATTAAATTAAAAAAAAGTAACATTGTTGACGTCAACTTTTCTTGACCTCCCCGCCTCTCCCTTGTCAACAATTGTCAAAAATTTTCTGACTCCCCCCTATTTTGTTGACGTAATTAATGGACAGCCCCTTAAGCAACAATGCCAAACACGTGTTATTCTCGTGTTGTATGACGTATTTTGTAACACTTCGCCTAAGCGTGTCTTGTTCACCCCCCCCCCCAGATACCGATATTTTTTTAAAATCAACAACAATGCCAAACACGTGTTTTCCTCGTGCTACAGCCAATGACGTACGTCAACCCATGCTTACCCCTTCCCTGTCATATTTCGTGACACTTCGCCCACACGTAAGTCTTGTCCCCCCCTCCCCATCCCAAAAAAAATACACACAGATGTTCACTAATTGTATCATTCAAGGTCATACATTAGAATTAAGAAATACCAATCCTATTGTTTCAAGGTCATATCTCTGATGTAGTTGTGACAATTTCTGTGTACGGATTTTTTTTTTTTTAAACCTTGTCTGATCTGGTTATACAATTGGGTTATTTACTGATTTTTTTTTTCTGCAACTCTGTTGTGAAAAAAAAAAAACAATGTATCGGCAGCCAAAAAACGGCCGGTCCGACAGTTAACCCATAGTGCCAATATCAGTTCGACTATCGGTCGCTCCCTACAACAATCGGCCGATCCGATATTAACCGATAGTGCCAATATCGGTCCGATACCGATCCGATTATCGGTCGCTCCCTATAAATTATATAAAAAGTAAAGTTCCCATAGCCCTGGCGGGCCATATGAAGTGTAGAATTTATCTGTTTCTATAACCTCGGCATATGAAGGGTTGAGTGGTTAGCACAACACCCAGCCGCCTTTACTTCCCCAACTAAAGTTAGGTACCCATTTAAAGCAGGGTGGACTTGTGGGACGACTTTGCTCCAAATTTAACCTGGAAAATTCCATGAGTCTCACCGAGGATCAAACTCAGGACTCTTAGGTCGACAGTCAAGTATTTACACCACTCGGCCATCCGTCCCACATGCTATCCTATCTACGAATTTTGGGGTTTCCACCCTGCATTTTATTTAGTCATCCAGTTAGAAATTTTTACCAGTACCAAGACTACTGTCTCAGAAAACTCATTAACCGGTTCTTAAAATGCTAATACATGTAGTAGTCGTGACATTTTAAGAGTTGATAATAATTGGTAGGTCATACAACAGAGTAGTGGTTAGTTACATAATAAACCAAGCACATTATTGTTTACCACATTTAAAGAGAACGTATTTTACTATATTACACTTTAATACTGTGATTCAATGAGAAATGTAATGATAGTCTAGATATAAGCCTTATAGTCTTTTTGTGCCCCCATTTACGTTGTAGTCACAACTATGGTAAAAAGCAAAAAAAAAAAAAACTTTTTAAGTCTTCAGTATTACTCATAAAGAAATTAGTATACAGTTTAATAGTAATAGTGGCTTAGGGAATAACTTTATACAAAGCTTTGTTAACTACAATAGGTCTCAGCAAAGGATATCCCATCTCTTGTAACACATTAAACCATGATTTTCCTATAACCGAAAGCATTAATGCCACTTTTAATGGCTAAATAAAATTTCATGCTGGAAATTAACATTTGAAGTGGGTTTTTTTAATGCATAGTACTTTTTCAGCACTCAGAATGATTTGAATAATAGTAAACCTAAGTTATTGAGTGATAGCAGGTTTAAAAGTAGTCATAAAATATAAAAACACACTGTAACACAGATTAACCAACAAACAAAACTTGAATTTTCCTTTTTTTTTATTTAATTATTCCGATGGACAAATATGAAATGTAAATATCGAGCTGTCCACAGTCACACATCACCAATCAAAATATCATAACATTCATTACTGTATGTCATTCTAATAAATAAGTTTAAAAAATAATGAATTAATAAATAAACAACACAAGCTGGTGATTTTAATGAGCAATGTAATGTTTTCTAAATACACTAAATATGGACATGCAGCTTTCATTGGTTGCTCATTTTAAAATTGTGTATAAAATCTCAGATTTTGAATGTATCAACAGCTTGTGATTTTTATGTTAAATTATAAAAAAAACCATGAATACATTTTTACAAATCAATTAATAAGCATTTTAAGATACTATCAAAATTGACACATCTTAAAATAGCTATTCACTCCAAAAGTCAACATGTTATGACCAACAGAGAAAATATGTACGTTATGTAGGAAGAGATGAATAATAAATATGATGAAGAATACCATGAAACATTAGGTCACAAGCGCTTTAATGTCTTCTTTTTATCACGTTTCTTTTTATCCAGCAGCTTTTTATCGCCAGCATGTTTTTTCGCCAAAGGTCCATCAACAGACTTATCCTCAGTAGAAACATTCTCTTCAGTCTCCCTACATATGATGTAATATCATGTTTAAAAAATGTCATGTATAAAAAATATTTACGCTGTAGCAAAATATATTTCAACATATATTAATTTTCATACAAACATAGCAATAACAAAAACAGGTAAAATACAAACGAGATGAAGTAAATATTACAGTAATAAGGTTTATATGTGGGACAGATGGCCGAGTGGTGTAGATACTCGACAGTCAACCTGAGAGTCCAGGGTTTGATCCTCTGTGAGAACCATGGGAATTTTTCCAGGTGAAATGTGTTTCAAAGTCATCCCACAAGTCCATCCAGCTTTAAATGGGTACCTGACTTTAAGTTGGGGAAGTAAAGGCGGCTGGGCGTTTTGCTAACCACACAATCCCTTCATATGCCGAGGTTATAGAAACAGATGAATTCTACACTTCATATGCCCCGATGGCCCTTTAGAGCTAAGGGTACTTTTTTTTCTTTTAAGGTTTATATAAAATCTAAATGTTATACAATAGGCCTACATGTATTTTCATTTTATGTATGTTTATCCAACATTGGTGCTGTGTATTTAAAATGGTCTCTTGCTGGATATTTGTATATATACATATTCAATAAATAAAACAATGATTTTTTTTTAAATAAATGATGTAGTCTATAGTGCTTTCTGGCAATAGAACAATATTTTTTTTTATTACAGGTGACATTTGTTATAATTTCTAAGCATATGTCTTATAAATGATACTTCTGCAACCATGTATTTCATATCCACTAAAAGAGCATAATTATTTTATTCAGTGTAAATATGGATAGAAAATCATTAATAAATATTTTTTACTTAGAAGTTAATACCAATGTTCCTGACATCAATGCATTTCAGCCAAATACCAAAAAAAATTAACTGACACATTTTTGTGTTCCAAATATGTTGGAAAATATATTTGTCAAGAAACAACAACTGGCAAGAAAAGAGACTGCTTTTACCAAATGGGGTTATGATAAGTTTAAAGAAGAATAAGTACAACAATTGTAAATATCTGAAACAGCAAGAAACAAGCTGACGATTGCATTTTCAACCAATATAACACAGAAAAAAAAACTGATATCAAGCTTATTATTACTTAAATTTACCTTAGTGGTTTCGCATGAATTTCTGTAAACATTTTTGCTCTTTGTGAGTAATCTTCATACTGTTCAAGTAATAATTTTCCTGCTTCAGCATTCAAGGCAGATTCAGGATTAGGCACAATAAGCAAACATTTGACAGTCTGAGGATTAAATTAAACCAAAGTATTCAAATATGTATTTACCATTAAGTTATACGTATAATAGAAATTTTTTTCTTCACGGTCCAACTCACCAGTAATATGTGTTTGATTCCAAGTTCTGGTTTCCAATCTTTTTTAAGTGTGTTAACGCAAATTTCACCATTACTAGATACATTAGGGTGAAATATTTTTGTTAAAAAAAATGCCTTGGGTGGCTCAGCAGGGAAATTGTTGCCCAAAACTAATTTCATTTGAAACATGCCACCTGCATAAGGGGTACCAGCTGGAATATAGGTACATTTATATCAATAGTGGTGCATTTATATAAAAAAGGACAAATATTTAATTATTTTGTTACCATTACTATTTACTATAAAACAAATAAATTATCTAGATTTACCAGGTCCTTCAATAGTTGCCTGAATATCTGTTACATCTTCATCATTCATAAATATTTTTATGCCCTCTGGTGGATTTTGACATAGTCCACTAATTTCCTTAGAAACTTGCCGTATAATTTGTGGAGACAGATTCTCAACATTAGATACCTAACAAATATGTAAAATAATATAAAAGAAAAATTTTAAATTAATGTAAAGGTATTGTTCAGACAATATCTAGATACCAGTCATGATAAACTCTAAACTACTCTGTCTAATAAAGTAAAGGGCATAACAGAGAATATCTAAGCTGGATATGACTCAAAGAAATTTTTAATACTCCCTATTTGTTACCAAAGCCCTTATTTATTCTTCATTTTATTTTACTTAGCTAGACCTGATCGAAGACAAATAAGATGCAAACCAGTTTACCTATATCTAGTGCTATGACCAATTTCCTAATTTGAAAAAGCATAAACAATAAAAAATAAATAAACTAAATAAAACTGTAAAAAATATATCATATTGATGATATTAGCTGTTTAAAAAACTGCAATAATCATAACAAATGTAATGTAAATGAACAAGTCAAAAAGGTATATTTTAAAACATTATTTTTAGAAACAAGACAATTGCTAATTTTTAAAAACACTAATCATTAGGAAAAGAGGTGATAAGCATATATTCTGATAGGAATAGAAAAAGTCAATAACTGGCTGATTAATTTGTACCAGCTGATACTGTCAGAGTGGTATTGATAAATCAGTAATGTCTTTTTTTGCTTGTCTGTTAAAATCCTTTAGTAGACTTTAATCCCTTAACATTCCCACAGCTGACCAGATTTTTTTTTAAATATATAAATTATTATGCAAACATTTTTTTCATTGTGTTATTAACTCTTTCAATTTTTCTAAAAGAAGGTGAACGTTTTCATAATCTATTTAACTATATAACAAAATGCTTTGTTTTTTTATTGTTGCATTCTGTAATTTATGATTTTAAATCTTGTAAATAGTATACTGGGGGGGGGGGGGGGGGGGGGAATACACAGTTGACGAGTTGACTTGGCTATGGTAAAAGCGATATATATTTTACTAAAAATAGACATATCTGATTCAGATGTGGCTGAGTGGCTCTTTGGTAGTGAGCCAAATCTTCATACTACAGTCTGACCTACAGGCTGTGGGTTACATGTTCAATTCCTGTCGAGACCCAGTCACCTCCTTATATCCCATGTGATGCCTTCAAGGCTAAAGCACTATCGGCTGTGGTGGGGATGAAAGAAGGGCACTGGGAAAAACTGTCCCAATAGTGATTTATAGGGTCTAAGTCAGATAAACGTTTATCCTTTCAGAGATTCGTAAAAAAAAAATTCAGAAAAATGAACAAAATGTAACTATACTTTTTTTTTTATAAAAGTTTTAAAACGAATTTATATAAAGAATATTAACAAAATTTCTAACCAGGATCATGTCCCCTAAAAAGGCCATGTCGAAATAAGTCACAGCATTTGGAGGTGGAAACAAGTCCAAGACATCAGTCCCAAACCCCTAAGATGGAGTCCTGTGTTTGAATATTCTTTTATCACCTAGCTTTAAAAAAAGCTCAACTCTCTAAGCCCCCCAATGTTCCTTCTAATTTTCCAAAGGCAAAGTACAGCAAATGATATGGGCTGGCTGTGTGCAGCATAAAAGAATTATAGCATACAAATTGTCCTGTGTGCGCGCACAGATGCACAACTAGGGGGAACACTAGGCCTCACACATGATACTTGCTCGGGGGCCGCCACCCATTGTAAACCAACCTTTGGCAAGAATTTTCAATGTTTTTATTTGTCTTTACTCTTTAGATAAGCTAACTCATTAATTGTTTATTAATTGTAGTTATTGCAGTTGCTTTTGAATTTAAGATTACACTAGTTCACTACAATAAAAAAACATTACACAGTAAAAGTCCTTATTACTTTCTTTTGTGTGGAAGTGGTTAAAATCAATTGGACATTGTTTACTGACTAAAAAAGAAAATGCTGCCAACAAAAGTGTTGCTTTTCTTTGATCTTATTCATAAATAAATCAGACAATCCATATTTAGAGCTTACGTACTAGTTATGCCCAATTCTATGGGCACATTTTAAAATGTAGTCATTTAATAGGTTCATACATTGACACTTCACTCAATTGAAAATACAAGTATTATAAGACTATAACTGTATAATAGTCAGTTTTAATAGGCTGACATGCAAATCAAGTAAATGTATGATGTGTTGGTACACAAAACCCATCTAAGTCGATCTATATCTCATTTGAAAGTCCAGTATTCCATAAAGACTCGAGTTTTAAAGAAGTATAAACTTACATTCTTTAAGTAATTATTGTAGTACCTTGTTGACTGTTTATGGTGTAGATACGTTTTTTATGTACTACTAGTATTTTGATTTTAGTTACCGTTAAATTAATATTATCATTGACGAAAGCAAGTAAGATGATTTGACTTACATTCGACATTTTGTTGAGATAATCGTGTTTTTCTTTTTAAAAAAATTACAAATCTGTCTCAAAGACAGCTGGCCGTACACCAGGATTTGAAAAATTCACGAGTTACTATAATATTCCGACATGACAAAACATCTATGTTATTAGGCTTAGTTGGATGATTGTTGTAACTCTCAATTTCAGCCAATCAAAATGGCGCAATTATATTTGCTCTGTTTTATCTTATTGGTTTTTGATTTACAAATTTTATAAATATTAGTTTAAATTTCGTATTTTTAAAAATGTTTATTATTCACGGTATAAGAATTACAATTTAAATCAAATGAACAATTTTAAAATTTACAGCTCATCGAGAAAAATCGAGATGTAAACACATTTTTTTTCAAACCTAGCACTGACATGTATGTAATAAAACATGTGGTCAGGATTAATAAAACAGTGGTCCCCAACCTTTATCTCGCCATGGACCGGTCAACGTTTGATAATTTCACCGCGGACCAGTGGAAGGGCGGGGCGTTGATTTTTTCTCGTCCATGGGAAGTCACGAAATAAATAAATAAAAAGGAAATAATTTAATGTTTCTTTGGCGGTCCAGTAGCATTCGTTCCACGGACCGGTCCAGGGGTTGGGGACCACTGGTATAGTACACTGCAGTACTATACCAGAAATGACATACACATAGACGCAAAACCGTGTTACGCAGTATTAAATAGTTATTGTCCCGCCCGGGGCGAACTCTTAAATGCCGACACCCCCTTTTTCGAAACCGTACGTCCTAAAGTCAAGTAACTCGGAAACCGAAATAAATATATTAAATGACCTTAAATTAAAAACATGCTTTAGGAATTTTGAAAATCTGACGTGTTATTTATTAAGCTTTTTTTTCTTGTTTTATTTTTTTTTGTTAAATATACAAACAACTCAGGTACATTTACCATTCAAATACAGGGTGTTTTAAAATGTATACACCTGAAGCGGCCTTAACATAAATGAGGCCCGCGCTGGGTGATTGTAGCAAAAAAATTAACGTTTGATTCAGGTCTCGCATGTGACATTGGGGCCGTCCATAAAGTACGTCACGCTATTTTTGACCCCCCCTCCCCCCCGTCACAAATCTCGGGACTCCCCCCCCCTTAAGTACGTCACACTTTCGAAAAATATGTAGAATTAACAAACTAATTAAAATTTAATCCAAAACTTAAAACGCACTTCACTATTAACTGTCTTAAATTATAAATATTAAAAGAACCATCAGATTATTAAATGAATTTAATAGTAGAATAACTAATTGTCAACAGTTGTCACAGTTATTCTTTGAAACAGTAACTCAATCAATTAAATTTGAAAAAAAAAATTGCCAAATTAGACTTGACAATTATATAATAAACACCATTTATCTGCTACCTTTTCATTTACAATGGGTGAGGTCAACTTTGAGATAATCTTCTGATTATGCATTCTACTGACACAGGATAAGAAGAAGATTAGCGAAACTTGACTTCAACCAGTGATTAAATAATACAAATGGAAACAAAACAATGCGACTAAAAAAAGGACTAGATTGACATATTATGTGAGCAGCTCTTGTGCTATATTGAATATGTTTATAGTGGGCCTGTGAATTATGTTTAATTAAAAAAAAATATTCACTAGACATCACCCATCCATGGTGAAGTGAAGTGTTAATCCATAGTTACGACTGACATAAATCTTTCCCCATCATCGTTTCTTGGAAGGATAATTGCATACAGATCAACTTCATCCTCATCTGGCCACTCAACGTCTTCTGAATGTGCATTTTCCATTCTGCCAATAATTGCCATGAGTTCTCTTTGCCTTCCAGTAGCGATTCTCAAAGAACGGATGCGTTTTATCTGAGTTGATTCTGGAAAATTTTGGATTGGCACATTCTCCTGCGCCCGAGCTCTGTGTTGTCATGTATGTTTCTTCAACATTGTTTGTGAGGCAAAGTATAAGTGACACACTTTGTAAATTCGATCATGTAAGCTGGTCTGCAAAGATGGACAATAAAGATCATATGGTTCAATTTGAAAACTCCTGTTGATCATAATGTCATAACATTTGAAAGTTTGTGCCACAAACAATGAAGAAAATTTATGAGCATCTGCATCTGCTCTTTCTGAAGCTCTGAGTCCATCAGTTGTCTGGTTGATTGGGATTGGAGTAGGAAATAATCTCAAAGATAAAACGTTAAAATATGAGCTCCGTACTTTGTCGCAACATTTTATGTCCTGACATTTCACAATTTAGCTGGTGCGAACATGATTGTCAAACCATTCCTGATCCTTCGACATCAGTCCTACTGCATCCAATTCAGATTTCTCAGGATTGATATATTATGCAACTGTTGGAAATTGGTCAACAATCACATGCGACCAGATTTCAGCTAAAGTTTCACCTGCAAACTTGAAGTTTTTCTTTCCAAATCCTCATTGATTGTTCTGCCCTGCGAATCAAGGGGACTGCCATGATGTTCATTTGGCAATATGACACCAGACAGTTCTCTGCTCAATGGAGCTATTCAACGTTCCACGCTATTAAAAGCACTTCTTCCTGGTGCATTGGTTGCAAAGAATAAGGCATCAAGATTATTATTAAGTGATGGATTTCAACTTCAATTACGTTTTGATAACGAGGATTTTCATCTGGCACTCCATTCACTGTAAAAACAACAATAGGTTTTATCACATTGTCTCTTTTGTCTTTTGTTATTTCATCGAATTCATCCAAATACAATAGTATTTCGAATTTAAGCCATGAGCAAAAGCAGTGGATAAAGAATGCTTCCCTGATCGTATTGATATGTATGTTGTACCTGAATAGCTTAAAACTTCCGATTTTCCTAGTCCATCTTTTTCAATGCGAATTCCAGCATAAACAGATGGAATAAGTTTGCGTTTAGCTGCAACAACCCAATCGTGGTCTGGTAAACGGACACGATATTCCACATGCTTTAGCAATGGTGCCTGTTTATTTGCTGCGGTCAATCCTATTGGAACTCATGCTTTATCATCCTGGCTAATAATACACTTCGATAGGTCGGAGCACTGATGAAAATTCCTCTTAATGTCTCAGTGGGGCTGTGCAGAACTTTCTATCCATGTGTTTGGAGTGGGAATCGTTCTGAGATCGGATTAGCTTGACCGGTACTTCATCTCGGCAAGAATCGAGTGTAAACGGTGCTCCGGCTGACAAGGAATCCACCAGTGTTAAGTGCTCAGTTAATTGGTCTAATGTTCTAATACTTCTGTATATGTCACTTTGTCGTTTTTCATGTGCAGCCGACCCATGTAAAGCGATGTCGACAATTGCTTTGAGAAACAATGGTTGATCACAACACATTGAAAAGATATGCATTTCATGCTATTTTGACATAAAATTAATTCAAGTGCTTCACAAAATTTTTGAAAATTATTTTAAAAATATTAAGCTTTGCTAAAAAAAAAAAACAAGCAATTAAGCCTGTTCCATTCTGGACACAGGACGTGTTAGCGCATTTTCATGTTATGTATCAGTACGTTTGTTATCTTTCAGTAAATATTTGTAAATTTTGGAAATGTTTATAAATTCAATTGTGTAATGCTTATATCTGAAAAAAGATATTAAAAGGACGTTTCTTTATATTTGAAAACAAAATTATTTTCTCTTACATCTAACTACAAGTGGTTTGTGGTCACTGAAATATGACTCATAATTGAAACATTCTAAATTGTAGTCATTTAATCGTCCGAAAACTCCGTCAATTGTTGAATGATTATATAAAGTACGGGAAGTAAGTCATGTTGAATAACTGTTACAAAAATAAATAATGATTACGCCCCTTTGATTAGCTTTTATTATTTATATTTAAAATATAAGCAAAACGGTACATAAAAAACTCTTATATTTTGGCCCTGAGAGGTCAAATCGCAAAATGGACTTTTGATGTACACTTGGCAGGCCAAGACTTACACAATGATATATACATCATGGGTCTAGGACTTATGGTTGCTGAGATATAGGGCGGTCCATTATTAATATAGCTTATATAGTAAAAAACGGTACTTTATAAGGCCCCTTTTACGGCCCTGAGAGGTCAGATCGCGAAATGGAAAAAAAGTCATTTCTTGGCAGGCCAAGACCTACAAAATGATATGTACATCATGGGTCTAGGACTTATGGTTGTTGAGAGCTAGGGTGATGACGGACAGACGGACGGATAGACAGACAGACAGACAAAACGGGGACATTAGAAATAAAATTGAAAATGTATAAAAAATGTGACGCCACACTTGGCCGGACCCCCTCCCCCTGTCACAAACTGTCACACTTTCTTACAACCCCCTTGGAGCTTGACGTACTTTATGGACGGCTCCATTCGTTATAGACACACAAATGATCTCGCCCTAGGTTCGTGTACTGCTCAGGTCGCTTCTATCTACATTGTACACGCTTACTTACTTATCAAAATACATTAAGTTTTTTTTATTTCTTGGTTATCTCCTTTAATGCACCTAGCTAACAACTATTTTTAATTTTCTAATGATTTTCTGGAACTTGTTTAGTCATTTTTTTTCTAAAGGTTTCAATGTATCGTTGTACTGTATATTCGACCGGCGGCCAAAAAATAGCAATAAAAAATATGTAAAATATAGTTTTTGGAGATCTTAGTGACGTACCCATTCATCTTTTAGCTAAAAAAATCTAGAATTCGAATTATTTCTAGAACTGGTATTTGGATTCTATACGTAAATATCCGGTGGCTGAAAAAAAATGTAAAAAACTCAAGCGTGTGAGGCTCAGTGACGGATCGTCATATATATGATTCACCAATAAATGGTTAAAAACTAGAACGGTTTGAAAGTTGAAAGATTGCCCGCAACAGAATAAGTTGTAATTCTGAGTTGTTTTTGAACGTAAGTACGACTGATGTTCCCTTCGAAGACAAAAGAAAATTATCTTTTTTTTTGTGGAGATCCTGCAACATATCAATCCATATGATTAAAAAAAAAACAACGGAATCTGATACGGTAACTCACTGCATGGGAGATGCCTCTGTCCATACAGCGGCAGAGTAATCGCTGTACAGTGTACACAACAACACGAGGTGCTGCCCCTGGCTGACGGCAAAATAAAAGTAAATTATCAAGCTAGGGTAGGCATATAGGCCTATCCGTTTTTTTAAATATATAATTCATACAAGGGAAAAATAAACTCAAAGATTGAAAGAATTAAAATTGATACAAGTACGATACAAATTAACTTCGTAGTTATCATTGTATATAAACACGGCAGGTGCCCCCTTTCCCCTATAGAGGAGAGTTATCGCTTCAAGTTTGGTAGATACCGATCATTTTCTTTAGCTAAGTATTGCAAATAGTCGAGTTGCAAGTAATCGAGTTGCAAGTGATCGAGTTGTAAATAGTCAAGTTGAAAATAGTCGAGTTTTTAGCGCATTTTCGAGAAGTCGATTGCGATATGTTTCCGTTTTGTCCGTCTGTCATCACCCTAGATCTCAGAACCATAAGTCCTAGACCCATGATGTATGTAGGTCTTGGTCTGCCATTCCTGCATCAAAAGTACATTTCGCGATCTGACCTCTGAGGGCTGGGCATAAGTGTTTCTTAGGGTACCGTTTTTTTACTATATAAGCTATATTAATAATTATGTCATTTTCATGGCCCCATTCTACATCTTATACGTAGCGATACGAGAATAAGGGCCCTAGGGGCCCCATAAATTTGGTTTAAATAATTTTGGTCATGCCCTCTGAGGGCTGGGCATCAGTGTTTCTTAGGGTACCGTGTTTTACTATATAAGCTATATTAATAATTATGTCATTTTACATAACGATACAAGAATAAGGGCCCTATGGGCCCCAAGAGTATCTATCCCCCTAACATAAATTTGGTTTGATAAATTTTGGTCATGCCCTCTGTAGGTTGGGAATCAGTGCTTCTTAGGGTACCGTTTTTTACTATATAAGCTACATTAATAATTAAGTCATTTTCATGGCCCCATTCTACATCTTATACGTAGCGATACGAGAATAAGGGCCCTAGGGGCCCCAATAATATCTAACATAAATCTGGTTTGATTAATTTTGGTAATGCCCTCTGTGGGTTGGGAATCAGTGTTTCTTAGGGTACCATTTTTAAAATTTTTTTTTTCAGATATATGGATTACACAATTGAATTTATAAATTTCCAAAATTTACAATATTTACTGAAAGCTAACATACGTACTGATACATAGCACGAAAATGCGCTAACACGTCCTGTGTCCAGAATGGAACAGGCTTAAGATGCTGGTTTTTTTTTTGGTATGTAGCAATAGATCCATCTATTCTATATGATTCTGATTTGGATCTTGATTAGGGATTCGAATGATTAATATCAGATTATGAGGTATTTAAGCATGTCAGATGCCCCCCCCCCCAAGGTGGCCTAATCGAGCTTTTTATGGGAATTATTTAATTGTATGTCATTTTTTAAAGGAAAAAAAATATTTTGAACTTGAAAGATATGAATTTAGAACTATATCATCCTGATTTAGTTCGTTTCACCAATGAAACCCAAAATGCCACCCACTCCGGAATGAGATAAAGTGCCCCCCCCCCTTATATGCGCCACTGACTATTAATGTGGATTCAGACTAAAAGATCAATCACTGACCACATGGCAACTGACAGCAATGATAGACATTAACTATACTCAGCACTTCAGGAGCTGCACATCCACAACTAGCTCATAAGACGAATACGCATGGCATTAAATAACTGAAGAATCAATATGATTATAAAAAGAGAAAGCTCAAGAGAATTTCAAGTAAACCAATGTCTAAGAAACTGCATACTCTCGTACATACTATTTAGGCTATATAAAAACGAATTGAAAAGGAAGGGAAGAAAAAAAACATTCAAAGTCAAATATAGAACATTTGAATGAAAACTTTAAATACCTGGGATTAACCATCAATGAGAAAAATGATATAATGTCAAAGATCAAATACAGACTAGAAAAAGAGAACAGAATATTTTCTCGTTTCGTATAAATAATATACTATAAAAAAAAAACAACAACAAACAGATCTCCAGAAAACTTAAGATAACAATATACATGTACAAGACGATGATGAGACCAGCACCAACATGCGGCAGTGATAATTATATCAGCAGTAACATGCGGCAGTGATATTTATATCAGTAATAACATGCGGCAATGAGAATTTGACATATCTGATTTATATTACATTAAAATAATAATTGATGACAGTTAATGTCAAAAGTTGAGCTTATCTAGGGTTCATTATTAGGCAGCATAAGCTGAAGACACTCTTCATTGGGGAGCTTGACACAGGACACTCAGGGCTCTTTAAACTGGTGAGCGTGACACATGCCACTCAGGGCTCTCTAAACTGGTGAGCGTGACACATGCCACTCAGGGCTCTATAAACTGGTGAGTTTGACACAGGACACTCAGGGCTCTCTAAACTTGTGAGCGTGACACAGGAGTCTCAGGGCTCTCTAAACTGGTGAGCGTGACACAGAACACTCAGGGCTCTCTAAACTTGTGAGCGTGACACAGGACACTCAGGGCTCTCTAAACTGGTGAGCTTGACAGAGGACACCCAGGGCTCTCTAAACTGGTGAGCGTGACACAGGACACTCAGGGCTCTCAAACTTAAGGGAATATAACTATGCAAAGGTTTTGCAGGGTACAGCTAGTAAAGTAATACATGTTTTTCCAATTTTACATTGGCTGTTCTCAATTGCGTTTAACGGGAAATACTCAAAACTCTATTTATAAGTAACTGCAAACTTAACAAGAGTGTCGACTTTCGAGAGTATATCAGAGTTGCGCATCACTGAACTTAAAAAAAAAACATACTGTATGGTGTGATGAAAAAAGACATCTATAAAATATTAGCATTATGAATACACATTAATACATTTGCGTCCAAGAGACGTTATGCTATTCAATAGAGTATATGACAAAAGCTCTCACGGAAAGAAACACTTAGAACAAAAGCCACACAAAATGTTTTTTATTTTCAATTCATATGAGGTTACCACTAAAGCCACGCGCTTCTTGGATAACAAAGTTTATGTCCCCAAAATGAAACCAAAGCCGCTCTTGTGAATATGCAAACTAGGGCCCCGACAGCGAATGGGTCACATATCTGGACTTTTATTTTGCGATTGGAGATATAGATCTTCAACTATATAAATCACTAAGTTCATATATAGAGCTGTCCGTAACACTTCTGTTATTTGTTCAGAGTTCACTTACCCCACATTTATTTTATCTACTATTCATATAACACTATCTGTTAGGGAGCGACCGATAATCGGATCGGTATCGGTATCGGACCGATATTGGCACTATCGGTTAATATCGGATCGGCCGATTGTTGTAGGGAGCGACCGATAGTCGAACCGATATTGGCACTATGGGTTAACTGTCGGACCGGCCGTTTTTTGGCTGCCGATACATTGTTTTTTTTTTCCACAACAGAGTTGCAGAAAAAAAAAAATCAGTAAATAACCCAATTCTATAACCAGATCAGACAAGATTTAAAAAAAAAGGAAAAAAAAAACCGTACACAGAAATTGTCACGTCTACATCAGAGATATGACCTTGAAACAATAGGATTGGCATTTCTTAATTCTAATGTATGACCTTGAATGATACAATTAGTGAACATCTGTGTGTATTTTTTTTGGGATGGAAAGTTGGGGGGGGGGGGAACAAGACTTACGTGTGGGCGAAGAATCACGAAATATGACAGGGAAGGGGTAAGCATGGGTTGACATACGTCATTAGCTGTAAATATTGGTGTCTGGGGGGGGGGGTAAACAAGACACGCGTGGGCGAAGTGTTACAAAATATGTGAACATGGGTTGAAATACGTCATTCAGCACGAGAATAACACGTGTTTGGCATTGTTGTTGCTTAGGGGGCTGTCCATTAATTACGTCAACAAAATAGGGGGAGGGGGGGTCAGAAAATTTTTGACAATTGTTGACAAGGGGGAGGGGGGAGGTCAAGAAAAGTTGACGTCAACAATGTTACTGTTTTAAATTTAATATATAATTACTTAATAAATAGGACAATTAAGCAGCGTTTGTAGTTCTGTGTTACACACTCGCTTAACATTCAGTATTTTAATTAAACTAACTATATTCCTACTAATTTTGCCACATAAACATTTTGGAAGCCACCTTTTTTAGGGGGGGGGGTAATCAAATGTTGACGTAATTTTATAGGGGGGGGGGTCTCTGGAAGTTTGACAAGTTGTTGACAAGGGGGAGAGGGAGGGTAGGTAAAAATCGCCAAAAATTTGTTGACATAAATAAGAAAATATCGGTTCGGTATCGGTAAAAATGCTGGGGGAAAATATCGGTATCGGACTATCGGTAAAAAGGCATATCGGTCGCTCCCTACTATCTGTCAAATAATTTTTTTTTCCTTTTTTTTTAATAATACTTAATACTTAATAATACTTTAGAACGATGAATTTATAACTCAACACTAATGTTTCATGAACGCTATCCTAACAAAGCCCCCATTGATACGGATCCCGGTCTAAAATGATTAAACAGTTGGTGATAAACAATTTCAGAGATTTCTTTTTAGGCTCACAATATTTGCAAGCGTCGGCAACAACAGCAAGTTGTGTACGTTACAAAATAAATTTGCCTTGACCCCCCCCCAACTATTCCAGAGCCCCCAAATATACCTATTCTTAAGGCCTCCAAATGTACATTTGCTGGGTACTTTTCAAGATATATTGTTAACCAATACAAACTATAATATGCAACTGATCGCCATCCGAGCGTAGAGTGGGTGCAAATACTAGTTACTTAAGTAGTCACTACCTTACTTTAATTTCAAAATGCATTCGTCTGATTTGTCCTCTCCGTTACTACATCTTACTGTTGTGGTCATCATATCTTTTTTTGTTGTTGCCAAAATAAAGATATAATTACTTCCCAAAAAACCTTGGAAGATACAATTTGTGTGCTTTTCAGTTAGTATTATCGTAATAATCTTCTAAGTATTGATATACAAGTACGAGTGCAAGTACCCAAAGTGCAAATAGGCCTTCCCCCCCCCCCCGCCCTTTTTCCAAGAAAATTACAAGCAACACATCAGTTCAATCCTATCAGTACTAGATAATTTCAAAAACTCTCGTGGTGCTGAGATTAATTCAGATTCAAATACAATAAGACAATGGTTCTATAGTTTTTACGATTCACGACAGAAAAGATGAAATGAACTAAATGTAACTGATAAGTAAAAAGCAAGTAGAGCCTATGACAAATGTGACGACCCAATTCAAATAAGCTCGCGACACTACACAATTTGAGAACCTGTGCTATGTTTCATTTCAACATGACCTTCAAGTAGAACGTGTCAAAACAAAAAAAAAAAACGGAACACCATTTGAAATTTAAGGACCGTCCACTTATTTTAAAATTAGAGTGAGGTCTGAAAAAGTTTGACAATTTTTGACATTAGGTAGATGGTGAATGTAAGTAGACGTTAACAATAGCTGCATTCTAGAAATTAAAGTCGTGATTATTTCGTGAACAGAAATTCTAATGTTATAATAAATTGGAAATGTGTTTAAAGTTATTTTAAAAATTGCACCAGTATTCTTGTATAGCCCAATAGTTCTGGATTTTTATATCGATTATTCTTTATATAGCAAATTAGATTTCAATTGTTTTTATAATTGATGAAAATGAAATAATAAATGCTACTTACTTTACAATGGCGTAGTGCGGGGGGGGGGGCATCATGCCCCGGACGCTACTCATAAAGGGGCGCCAAATGGTCCGCAAAACAAAAATTGCTGGATAATTTTTATTTTTATTTTAATAGATTTCTGGAAAATATATTTTAAATTTAGTGCCAGTATAATATAATAAATGTTAATTCGTAAATAAAAAAAGAAATAAAAATTACATTATAAAAAATATTTTATAATACTACAAAGCAGAAAATAATTTCTGAATAAATTGGTAAAATGGTAATAGTAATTGACTTTATAAGAGCTTGTGATTTGTATAAAAACATGGGGCCCATGAATTTTATGTTATGTGAATGTTTGTATTACAGTATTAGAATCATCAAATGTTAAAAATAAAAGTGGAATTAATTCTAGTGTTGTATAACCTAAACTCATGTTATAGAATGTAATACTTGTAAGGTCAATTGAATCAATATATTAATATAGTGAAATTATTTTAAACAGGTTTTCATTTATATAAGTTAGAGCATGTTATAAAGGTCTGGATGTTTGTGTTCATGCGCCCAAATGGTATATTTGACAAAATTTGACAATATAATATTATATGGTTTTTGAATGGGGTGGGGGCACTAAAAGGTATTGTGACCCGGGCGCGAGGTAAGCTCGCTACTCCACTGGTTGATAAATATCGATGGTGGCCTACTGTTTGGTAAATAACCATAGATATATAATGTAAATAACCAGCTAGGTGCGTTTTCTTGTGATTTTTCCGCTTTAAAATGTTTAAGTTTAGTTTTGTTTAGTGCGGCTAATTACGTTGTGAAAAAAAAAAAAAACTTTTCTGTCTTACACTAACTTATAGGCCCTAGTGTAGGTAAGTCGACATTTGGCCTGTAGAATATAAATAAAATATTTTGGGTTTTTCGTTGTTGTTTTTTTTAAAGAAAATATTTTAAATAATGTACAACACTATATTGTCATTTGAACGATAAACATTGATTAAACTTTTCCATTTCTGGTCTCCTTTAACATCTCCTTTAGCTTTTGAATCTTGTATTGTCACATCACTGAAGGGTCCATCCTTGTTCTGAAAAGAAAGACTTCCTCTTTTGATTATTTCGACCCTCAAACGATCTGGAATTCTCTCTCTCTCTCTCTCTCTCTCTCACTTATAACTCTCTCAGTGAAACTGCTGGCTGAGACTTAGTCTCTTAGAGCCCATGAGATCAGACTCGCTGTGTCTCTAAACATCTGGAGACTGCCATAAAGCCCAATGGCCAGCAAGCTTCCGGACTGGTCCACCGTGGTCCGCCAACCCGGGACACTCAAAAAGCACATGATCCACGGTTTCCTCCACCTCCCTGCAGTGTCTGCAAAGGGTGTCAACATTGGGCCCCAACCTCTCAAAGTACGTGCCTATATGACAATGCCCAGCGCGGAACTGAGAAATTAGCGTCTGCTCGATCCTCCTAAGCCTCCACCATGGGTCAGTTTTGAACGGCCGCTCCATCTGACTTCGGACATTTCTGCCCGTCACCCCTCGTCCCAACTCGAGAACCACTGAGATTGCTCAAAGAGCCTGATCTTGGCAATGCTGCCTCAAGTGAGCTCTTTCCTGCACTCACGGGCTGCGCTTTGGCATGTATCGGCTTTGCAAGGAAGTCGGCCCTTTCGCTACCAGGCACGTCCGCATGCCCGGAGACCCACTGGAGGGTCACTGACACATTGTGTTGGGACGCAAGAACCGCTATAGCCAGCACCATGGGCCATTCTCCCGTCCCCTTTACGGCTTGGAGAACAGATAGCGCATCATTCAGGATAACAATGTTCGTAGCAGGTAAAGTACCTTCCCGAATACGCCCCCCCCCCCCCAATGTGGTCCATTGCCTCAGTAATGGCTGTCATCTCTGCCTCGAAAGCACAGAGCGACCCACATGGCCCTGCAAAGTCTTCGACAAATCGAGTTTGTGGGAAACTGATATGGATTCCAAACGAGAAGCTTGTTCGAACGTCAATACTGGTTACATAAGTATCAGTATAGGCCAATATAGCGTCCCTGGATAGGATCCGATCGTCTCCAAAGCCGCACTGTGCAGTGTTTGGCGATCCTTTGCTTTCCCAGCATGGGTTTCGACCAGGGCCGTACGGACCTCCGGCATTAGATAGCTTCGCCAGGAGGAGCCCGGGATGCGATCTTTAGCCTTAGGCGGTCGGTAGGCCGCTCGATTTCTAAGGAAAGTCTCTTAGCATGATGCATAAAAGACTTCATCGTAAGCCGCTTTCCTTCCACCCAGCCATCGACTATTTCCATAAGGACAGAGAACTTTTCTTTCCGCGTATACCGCTCGTAAGCAGTAATCACGGCCCGTTCCCTACGAATGCCTAGTGGAGGCACGTTTGCCATGATTTCCAACGCTGCTGTTTGCGCCGTTCGAAAAGTGCCTGTGATCAGCCGGATAGCCTGGTTTTGCACAACGTCGAGGGCCTCTAGTGACGATCGAGACCCATAGACCTGCACTACCTGGCTGTGATCAATCTGGGACCTTACTGCATCCATGTACAGTGTCCTCAGGACAGCATCTCGAGCCCCCAGGACGTGCTTGCTAACTTTTTGACAATATTTAGTCTATCGGAGGCGCTGCGGGCCACCTCCGACAGATGTGCGCAGAGAGTTAACTTCCTGTCCAGTGTGACACCCGGGTACTTGGGTTTCGGCTCCGGAGCAAGAACCATACCCTCGACCTCCAGCCTCAGTGGTTCCTTAAGAATACTCGTGCCCAAGGTAAACAGCGAGTAGACGGTCTTCGATAAGTTAATCTCTAGCCCCCACATCCTCGTATAACAGCAGACCGTAGTCAAATCCTTCTGGGGCGACCTCTCTAGGACCGGGGCACTCTTTCCGGTCTTTTACATCCTAGAAACTGCGGCAGGTAATTTATAAAAGCTAAGAACAAGGTACAGCTTCTGTTTCCTTGACACACTGTCCCCAACGCGTGTCATGATAGTACGATTACTGAGGAAACTGCGTAACCAGCCATACATCTCAGCGGTGACACCTAACCGCTGTAGCTTAAACAAAAGACCCGGCCGCCAGACTCTATTGTAAGCCTGTTTGAAATCTAGGAAAACTACCGCGGTTAACTCAGCTCTCTGAAAGCCGTCGGCTATATCTTGGACAAGGAGCGTGACCATATCCATCGCAATCCCCCCCCCCCTTAAAGCCTCCTTGCTTCGGGGTTATGAGCCCTTTCTCCTCTAGGAACCACATCAACCTTCGGTTTACCATGCGTTCCTCTACCTTCCCAACACAAGAGGTGAGGGAAATAGGACGGTAGCTTTCCGCTTGGTCTGTCCTTTTTCCTTTTTTAAGTACCGGCACTAAGACAGCCTCCCTCCACCCCTGAGGGAGGTCTCCAGATATCCGCGTGCGGTTGATAAACTGGAGGAGCTTTGCTTTTCCCGTTGCTCCAAGGTGTGCGACCATTTCATTGCTGGTCTGGTCGCTGCCTGGAGCCTTTCTCATGCGACACTTCCTGGCTGCATATGCCAATTCGTTGACAGAGAATGGGGCTCTAAACGTGTCATGATTTTCCGGACCAATTTCAGCCTTCTCTTTGTACAGGGGAGATGGAGAGAGAAAGGAAGGGAGGGAGAGAGGGGGGGGTAGGGAGGGAGAGAGAGGGGAGGGAGGGAGAGGGTGGGAGAGGGGGAGGGGAGAGATAAAGTGAGGGGGCAGGGAGGGAGAGAGAGGAAATGAGGGAGGGAGGAAGGGGGAGAGAGGGGAGAGAGGTGGAAAGGGGAGGGAGGGAGGGGAGGAAAGGAGAGAGGGGAGGATTGACGTTGGGAGACAAGGAGGGGAGAGAGAGAGGGAGATGGGAGAGAGATGGGAGAGAGAGGGAGGAAAGGGAGAGAGGGGGGAGGGAGGGAGGGAGGGAGAGAGAGAGGAAGGGAGAGGGGGAGGGAGAAAAGAAAACAGAAGGTAAACAGAAAACCTTATTTTAAAGCAGACCCGAAGCCGGGTACTTGCAACTAGTAAATATATATATATATATATATATATATATATATATATATATATATATATATATACTTATAGAGGCATTTGTTGTCTGTCTGTCTGTCTGTCTGTTCCCTTATAACTCAAGATCCAGATAACCAAATAATGTGAAATTTGTTACACATACATAATTACATGGGGAAGGTTATAGGACAGGTTTCGTTTCATCTCGATGGAGTGATTTAATTGTAATTAATTTTTTATTTTAGTATTTTACTATATTAAAGTAATCTCGACGACGCCATAAATAAAAATTCCTCTGTGACGTCATTTCCCGATGATCGAATAGAACTTGCGCGCTGGTGCTGTATTGTGCCTTTGTGATGCAAAGAATTGTTGTTGTTTTTCTAGCACTCCCTGATTTGTATAGTTTGAGAAGATAAAGGAATGAAGAAGGATTTTAGAAGTGTGAAGCCATAATAATAAGTATATATATATATATATATATATATATATGGAGAGAGAGAGAGAGAGAGAGAGAGGGAGAGAGATAAAGAGAGAGAGAGGGGGGCAGGAGGAGAGAGAGGAAAGGAGGGTAGGAGGGAGAGAGGGGGAGAGAATAGGGAGGGGGATGGACAGGGGGAGAAAAAGGAGGGGGGAGAGGGAGAGGGAGTGGGAGCAGGGGAGAGGAGATTGGAGAGGGAGCAGGGAGGGAGAGAGAGAAAGGAAGACAGCAGGGAGAGAGGGGGGTAGGGAGGGAGAGAGAGAGAGGAAGGGAGGAAAGAGAGGGTAGGAGAGAGGGAGCAGGGGAGAGATAAAGTGTGAGGGGGCAGGAGGGAGAGAGAATGAGAGGGAGGAAGGGGAAAGAGGGGGGAGGGAGAGAGAGGTGGAAAGGGGAGGGAGGGAGAAAGAGGGAGAGAGGGGTTAGAGAGGGAGAGGGGAGGGAAGGAGAGAGAGGGAGAGGATGGAAGAAGTGGGAGGAAAGAGATAAAGAGAGAAAGGGGGCAGGGAGGGAGAGAGGGAAGGAGGAGGGGAGGTTGATGGACGGTGGGAGAGAAGGAGGGGGGGAGAGAGATGGGGGAGATGGACGGAGAGGGAGGGGGAGGGAAAGGGAGAGAGGGGGAGGGAGGGAGGGAGAGAGAGGGAGAAAACAGAAGGTAAACAGAAAACCTTATATTTTAAACCGGGCATAGCCGGGTACTTGCAACTAAGTATATATATATATATATATATATATATATATATATATATATATATATATATATATATATATATATATATCACTTGCAATATCATCTACTTATAATCACAACTAGGTGGTGAAAATTTGAACCTTCTGTCTTTAAAAACTCTCAAGTAATGCAGTTTTTAAGTATAATTTTTAAAAATTTGGTCAAAAAGCGTACTAAAAAAATCATAACTGAGGTGTTTTGGAATGTTCTCTGCAAGATTTGTTATCTATACAAGTTTTAGTTTGATAAAACAATTTTTGAATTTTTTATCAAAGTACTTACAAATTAATTCAAACTGGAGATTTGAAAGATGCTTTATAATTCTTAACAAATATAAATCAAGTAGCGTAATCGGCATCGAAACAACTCAAAATCGGCGAATGTAGCGACTTAAGATTTGATACACTGTGCTTTAATAGTTTATTTCTCTTGTTTTCTTTTCCTTCTGTCAAAATTTTGATTTTCATTTATTTAAATTTTGTATGTATGTGTAACAAAGAAATCAAAAAAAAAAAATAACAACATGAAACTTGAAATGAGTAAACTCCTGTTAATTCTCGTTTTGCACTTGGCTATTTTTTTTTAAATTGTCGGAATAAAGAAGATTTTTTTCTTTACCCATTTTCAAGCAAATAAATTAACACAAAAAAGACACCACAAAGAATGCAGTTCGAGTTGGGCCCCTTAAATTCATGGTAGTAAGATGATTTGGGCAAGACTGACGGGATGAATCTCCGAAAGGTCCAGGGTCAAAGAATGTCAAGTCATAATTTCGTGTCAAGGGGGAGACTGGAAAAAAAATGTGGCAGACATATGAACGTATCCAATTAATTTACTGACTTGATTCATGCTTACCGATAATTTTTTCGGGATTTGTGTGTATAATTTATAGTGAACTATTTTCTTTAATATTATGCTACAGACCAGCAATATAAGAACTAAGTTAATATATTTTGGCTTTATAAATGCAACGATGGCAATACCATTATGGTTAATTTTTAGACAAACACACTATCGCGAACTCTCCTGTTAAATTTAGGACTCTGTGAGTTAAACATATCTATATATATATATTTCACAACATCGAAGAAGACGCAAGACGCAGGACTATTTATAGAATGGCTGAGTTCAGAAAGGGGGGGGGGCTGATCATAGACGCCAACTCGAGACAGACACATGGCGAATTGTCGCTCGAATACGTCACAGCCTGCAAGACTATGTCCATCTATGTCTAGCTGGGTTCAGAAGGGAGAGGTGTATTGAGGCGCACAGCAAGCCTGTTTTTTTTTCTGATTCCTTTTCACAACAAGCGTGTTATTTAATTAAGGTAGATTCAGAGAACTCGATCAACGTTGAATTAATTTCTTATATGACGTTTTGTACTTTTATTTAGTGAAATATATTAAGCAATTCGAGCGCAACGGTGGTTGTACAATACTATTTCATGTCTAGACAGCTCCGAAGTAATTTTTAAAACAGTATGGTTTGGTCGTAATCATGTTCAGGGGTGAATGTAGACAGCTTTGACGGGAGGGGGCGAAACTGAAATGTTAAAATTATAGTCCGTCCGCCGTCTTAGAACAAAAAAATATTTCGATGAATTTAATGATGTGTTACCTAAACTTGCGGTAACGGGGGGGGACAAATATAATCTTCAATAAGGCATTAAAAATATCTAACCAATAAAGAGAAAATTAGGTCTGGCAGCTCATCGAGAATAAAGGCATCCAATGAATTAATTAAAAATCTGTAAACAACAAAATTAAAAAAAAATAAGTTGCTGGAAGGTACCAGATATGATTGATATGGCGGCGTATGCTACGACGCGTGACAGCCTAGTTCATTTAATTTGTTTCAATTATATACATCTTCGCAAGAGAGCTATATTATAAATTATTAAAACAAGCAAAAATTAAACCTGTAAAACAGGACGTTTAAGAGTATTTTCATGTATAATAGAGAGGGGAAGTAAGTCATGTTTAATAACTGTTACAAAAATAAATAATGATTACGCCCTTTGTTTAGCGTATAATTTATAAGCTCATAGGAACCCTGAATCGGTCACAAAGAGGTCCTATCGCGAAATGAACTTTTGATGTACACACTTGGCAGGCCAAGACCTACAAAAAGATATATACATCATGGGTCTAGGACTTATGGTTGCTAAGATATGGTGCTCCTTTGTTAATATAGCTTATATAGTAAAAACGGTACTTAATAAGCCCCTTTTTCAGCCCTCAGAAGGTCAGATCACGAAATGGACTTTTTGATGCACACATGGCAGGCCAAGACCTACAAAATGATATATACAACATGGGTCTGGGACTTATGGTTGTTGAGATCTAGGGTGATGACGGACAGACAGACAGACAGAAAAAACGGGACAATAGTGCGATGAAAAATAGGTCATTAGTAAGAATAGGATTGATAGTAGGTTGAATGTTTGTGCGATATAAAATATGTGAATGAACAGGGAAATTAACCTTTAAAGGTCTTGAATTCAACTATTTTGGTTCTTCATTGTTTTAGTTTGCTCAATTTCGTTACTGTTTGCCTTTTTTAACCATATTTTACTGTTAAAGTTGTTGTTAAATTTATCAAATAAAAAAAGGACAGGAATTGATTAATCCAGTTTGTATCATTTTAACTAGTAACATTGTAATTCGACTTAGTTTTTTAATTTATTTTTAGACGGAATTGGAACGACTTAAGTAAAAAAAGATGTTTAATATAAAATCTATTTTTATTTTTGTATTTTAATCATCCACAGCTTCAGAACTGTAATGATGAGGAACTATTTGATCATTGGAATTAATTGGGTAAGTTCTTCAGTTGAAAATTCCCTTTAGCAACTTACAAATGTTGACGGAAAATATGTTTTTCATTTATTAGCTGTACTCCGCAAAACATGAGCTAGACGTATTTTATTGCGTGTGTGTGTGTGAGGGGATGATTGAAGAAGAGAAAAAACGTTTCGAGTAAACGTGCCCGTACCTAAATTACGTTACTTCAGTTACTTAACGAACTGAGCAGTAAGACGAGTGTGGATTTTGGGTAAGGGTGGATCAAGCTTTAAATTTACAGACTGTATTACTAGCCATTAATGTGCATTACTGATTGTTCTTGTACTTCACGGTTATGGCATAACCGTAAAATATGATCGTACCGTTATTGCTTGTCTTTTTTCATGAAACGAGCGATCGAATTTCACAAAGATGGTAATTAACATTAGTTACATAAATTGTGATCTTTTTGTTAAAGGTTAGGTAAATTATTTATCGTAATTTGTGTAAAATGGTATTTAATCAGAAATACTCAGAAACAGAAACTGGATTTACAGTACCGATGAAAAGGATTTATTCTAGGTGTAAGTCCTAGTAACATGGTCTTCCTCTGTAAATTAAAAATATAAATAAAGCATTATTCAATTTAAATAATAATATTATAATAACAGGAAACTTGCTGAGATATAGGGCGCTCCTTTGTTAATAGAGCTTATATAGTAAAAAACGGTACTTAATACGCCCCCTTTTTCGGCCTCAGAGGTCAGATCGCGAAATGGACTTTTGATTGCACACATGGCAGACCAATACCTACAAAATGATATATATATATCATGGGTCTAGGACGTATGGTTGTTGAGATCTAGGGTGATGACGGACAGACAGACAGACAGACAGACAGACAAAACGGCGACAATAGAGCATTTTTTTCGAAAATGCTCCTAAAAATAGCAAATAGCCGGTTTGAGCAACATCTCTTGAGTGATCTACCAATTGCATCTAAAGCATGGCTCGAAGCCATCGTACACTCATCAGCAAAAGCATTTCCGCTGCAAATGTATTGTGCGTAAATTTTTTTGTCTTACTGTCTTCTTTGTAGTAACTATTAACACGGAATTCCAAGTGCAGAATTATTTTTTTTATTTATAGCGGCGGGGTTCCCATTCTGCCACATGCGCAGCCGACATCCGTGAAATGACGTCATAGAGGATATCCCAAGTGCCCAGAATTATTGTTTTTTTTTATTTTATAGATAAATTGTACCATCTGAAATCCAATTTTAACTGAATTTTTAAATACGATTGATTAGGTTAATTGAGGCTGATTTATGCCACCTTCCTAATGTGCAGAAATGGGTAAAGATATGGGTGCTAATTTATCTCAACCCGTTACGTTTTGCCCTTAATTCTATCAATGTTAAATCAAAACAAACTATAAAAAAGTTTTTTAAAAATGCACTGAAAAGTTAAAAATAACTACTTTATTATGCCATTTTTGCAGCACGAAGGCACGATACAGCACCCATCTGGAAATGACGTCATAGAGGATTTTTTTATTTATAGCGACGGCGTTCCATTCTTCAAAAAAAAATTGTACCATCTGGGAAATGACGTCATAGATCATTTATGACAGCTTTCCAATACAAGACGGACGCCGGACGGACGACTAGATATTAAGCCCGGCGTTGCCGGGAAATCTAGGGGTAATGTGAAACCCCTCTAATCCAATTTAAATAATGAATTTTTAAATACGATTAATTAGGTTAAATGGGTGCTGATTTATGCAACCTTCCTAATGTGCAGAAATGACTTCATTTCATACGTCACAAATTACGTTTTTACCCATCAACGCTAACCAACCAAACCAAACAACCAACCAGCAAACCAACCAGACAACCAATCAAACCAACCGAACCAACCAAACCAAACCCGTCACAAATTACGTTCTACTCGTCAACGCTAGCCAACCAAACGACCGATCAACCAACCAAACAACCAACCAAACAAACCAAACCATCCAAATCAACCAAAGCAAACAAACCAACCAAGCCAAACCACCAAGGATTTTCGATCCTTGCAAGTTTTAAAAAGTAGGAAGTTTTGTTTTAAAATTGCTTGTGCTAGATTGCTTGTGTAGCAATGTAATATTTACAAATAGTACAAATTATAATTAATAAAAAATGTGTACCATCGAATGCGTAAACCTCCGATCTAAAGGATTTTCGATCTATTGCAAGTTTTTAAAAAAGTAAGAAGTTTTGTTTTCACAAACGTAGATAGTTATTATGAAAAAATGCATGTGCTTAAACACCGCCATTTTGTTCGTCATTTTCCGTGTGAAATCAAGTGCAGAATTATTTTTTTTTTGTTATAGATAAATTGTACCTTCGAAATGACGTCTGAGGAAGTTTTATTTATTGTGACGGCGTTCCCATTTTCAAAAAAAAAATGTAGCATCGGGAAATGACGTCATAGATTATTTATAGGATGGCTTACCCACATGCAGCCGCTCGGACGGACTACAAGATAGCTGCTTTATTAGTAGGATTAAAAACACTTTAAAAAATATTAATTAACTTTGTTGATGAGATTAAAAGACTTTAAAAAAAATCTTACGACGAAACTCGCTATATTTTTTTTGTCCGGACAATTTCGATTATTTCGTTCTTTTCGTCTGACAGTTTTAATTATTTTAATGAAAATATTTTATTACTTTTAATACACATCTATTTTAGTCTTTTATGTCTCATAGATTAAAAAAAAGAAAAATGTATCGAATTGAGACGCATCCAGAAGCCGATAAAATTTAAACATGAAATAGTAGTGTCAATAGGCCTTCTTACTTTTGATCTACAAAAATTTTATTTAGATATTAATTATTTCTTTCAGAAAAAAAAAATTCGATATATTTTAAAACACCGATAAAAAAAAGTTTATAAAAAAATTGCTTATGGAAAAATTAACTCTAAACTATTTTAAGAATCAAGGTATTGAGCAATCATGAATCAAAAGCATTATCCGTTAGGCCGAGTGTTTTCCCAAACTTTCTCATCCGCACCCCCCCCACACACACACACATTTTTTGTAAAACAAAACCAGACTTAAATATATGCTTCTGTTTCCTTTATAAACAAATACAATTCATTCATAAGATAAGGTTTTTATTATAAATAACTTTCAATGAAAATGATGAAATTTATTATGTTGATATTACAGATCATCATATAATCATAGTTTGGTTCCCTGGTTGAAACCCTGGTTCGGTTTGGCTGAATGTCTACAAATGTTACAAAAAAACTTCACATAGATGTGAAGCCAGTAAAGGTAGGATCAATTTCACGACTTTCTTTGTTAAAAATGAATACACATGCTGAGTTTGCAAACATAATTGTCACTGTACGCACTCTTTATGCAATTAAAAGTAAGTGATACAAAGTTTCTGGAATTTTTTTATTCTTACCTCCTGTGTAACCAATCCTCTTCCTCTCCCTTCTTTCAACCAAACACACGCGTGAGTGTAGTGTGTGTAATAACCTGCGCGCGTGAGTGTGTCTGCGTGTGTGTGTGTGTGTGAGTGCTAACGGCCATCTCTTTGTCTTCACAAAAATCGAACGATGGCTTGGTCGCCTATCTTGAATCTTCTGGTGGTGAAGTCTTGTCGTTTGGAACAGTGCTTTGGAGGAGTTAAATGTTACATGGCTGGTAAGTGGGAGGAGAGGGGAGGGGGTGAGAGAGAGAGAGAGAGAGAGAGAGAGAGAGAGAGGCAGAACGTGTAAAAAATAAATAGATGGTGAGAGAGATAGAAATAATAAAAACTAAAGAAATGTAATAGGAGAAGGACCTTACAAAAAATGTAGCTCTTGGGGTGCCTGTTTGACTTTATATAGGCAGTTCAGTCAGTCATCAGGCAATGCCAGTTGTTTTTTTTTTTGTTGTTGTAATATTGTTGTTGCCAGTTTGTGAGCTTTTATCGAAGCATTTCAATCCGCGCAAGTGGCCTGTTTCTTCCCCTGTTTGTTTGGTTTTTATATCCGTCTATGTGCATTTTTTTTGTGTTGAAATTGTGGTGTCTGTGTTAGACATTTGTTTCCTTTGAAATACATATTGCAAATAATTACGTCATCCGTTTATGGGGTTTAATATACGAAGTGGCTACGGTACCATCAAGCACCATTATATTAGGGTTAGGAATATTGCTGGTGCCCGTATTTTTTTTTTCGGGTACCAGCAATTATATTAGGGTTAGGATTAGGGTTAGGGATAGGGATAATGTTAGGGATAGGGTTAGGGTGCGGAGCTATATCTATTGCTGGTACCTGGAAAAAAAATACGGAGTCCCGCTTGATGGTACCGTAGCCACTGCGTTTTATATATTTAAATAAAAAAATAAGCGATGTGCTTAACATACATACAATTCTGGTCTTCTCCCCCCCCTCTCCCTCCCTTCCTCCCCCTTGCGTAGGCCACGGGTAGAATGTGAGTGTGTGCGGCGCGTGTGACGGTCCAAGCAAGAATTGCCATTCATTTACATCGTGACGGCCAAACACAACCGAACGGGTCAACTTCTGAAACGCAATAGCTACATGTGTTGTTGTTGTTGTTGTTGTCGTTTTAAAGTCAACTTGTCTAACTGAATCGCGCAGAGTTAAAAACTTTTGATTATGATTTTTGTATCTCTGCGAGACTACGTCACGTGCGACAGCCCGCACCCCCCCCCCCCAGACATACGACGTGTTATAAGGGCTTTTTAGAGCTGACAAGCTTACGCCCCCTTAAAGGGGTCGCCCATTATGGATGGTCAGTGTGTGATGTGTATTGTTTGATTGTATGTGCGTGTGTGTATACTGAATAAGGGCCCCCGTCTTGACCTTTAAGTCCTGGAGAAAGATGAATTAAGGGAAGGGGAGTGGGCTAAGTAAAGGTAATATTTGGGGGGGGGCAAAGTTAATTGTTGGGCACATGTTTTAGATTGTGCTAGTTTCTTGTCGTGATGTTATGCTACATTCTCGTTTGGAGATTATGCTACTTTCTGGTCGTGAGACTATGCTACTTTCTCGTCGTGAAACTATGCTACTTTCTTGTCGTTGACATCCTATTTCTCGTGGATGTGTGTCTTCACAGTGAAACGATTCACTTCCGTGTCCCATCTTGTGACTTATGTATCAACCTGTATCCAGGTGACTGGTGCAGAAATTACCCCAATTCTCCCTTCCCCCCCCCTTCTTACCCCCCCACCACACACCCCCCCACCACACCCCCCCCCCCCCCCCACCGTTGCCTACTTGATCCCAGCAACGAAAACATTGGACTACACTGTTCGTCTGCTAGAACGTGACAGCACGTGCCACATCCAGAGATACCCGTATGTTAAAATATTCAATCTCAAAGAAAAACAAAAAAAAAAAAAATCAAACAATGATAAGAAATAAAAAAAAAAACAGAAATATTCATACGCATTAACACACACACATTAATCAATCTAAAATACACGATCGATTATTGAACTGTACAATATTATGAAGTGTTCAGAAGGGTGGAGGTGTTTGTGTACACTGTGTGTGTGAGAGAGTGACTGCGCGCGTGTGTGTGTGAGTAAATTGTGTTATCTAATCATAATAAAATTTTTAATTCTTCGATAGCTATAAAAAGAAAAAGGAAAGCAATTTGTGATGATGTTTTTAATATATTACATAACAGACCAACGCAACATTTACAAAAGGTAAACTCAAAACAATGGTCGGAAGAGCGTAAACAAACAAACACAGATGCTATATCTTTGCACAATACATTTGAAAACGTAGAATGTAACACGTGGAAACATAAGCTAAGCGGATTGATATATCGTTCGCATCACAACGTAGGCATAATTGTTACTTACATTTCGTAGATGCTTTATATCTATACGTATTTATTTGTTTTGGGTAAATCTAAAAACACACAAGCGACGAAATAAATAATAATCCAACTGCATTATAATTTTTTTTTTTTAAATGAACACACACGAGCATAAACTTCACTTGTTCACATGGCTGGTATCGAGGAGAAAATAATCGTGCAACTAAAAGGAAAGAAGATTTATTTCCCCTTGTACACAGTTCGAAGTATTAAGTAAACTCCCAATTGTGTGTGCTGGTGTATTTTATACATATATATTTATTTATGTATTTATTTATTGAGCTCTTCCTATCTCGTCCTTCCTTTCCCTCTGGCTCTCCTCCTTCATTGCTACTCACCACCAGACGAGTGATGCTTTATTCACCGTCACACAGCCGCTGTTGAAGGTCGTCACTACCACTACATGATTCTCTCTCTCTCTCTCTCTCTCTCTCTCTGCTTGCTGACACTAAAGGCCTAGCGGGTGGGGGTGGAAGGGGTGTGTAAGGGAGGGAAGAGGCTATTCACACGAAGCCTCGCGAGTGAGGAGGGGGAGGAGGAGCCGAACAGGAGGGGGGGAGATGATGGGGTAGTGTTAAAGAGTGTGTGTGAGGGGGGTTGGTGTGTTGGGGGGGGGGGGGGAGAAGAGATTGAACGAATGAATGAATGAGAAAAAGTGAAATGAACTTGACTGAAAACTTTTTTTTATTATAATTTAACGTGAGTCAGTGAGTGATGATTTTTTTTTGAGGAGTCAGTTTGACAATGTGTGAGCAACTAATATGAAGAATACACTTCAACGGTGAGTGATTTTCAGAGTCGGTGAATGTGTGAACACGACTGTGAGTTAATGTGCAAGCTGAAGTGATAATACAAGTGAGTGAGTGATTTGGTTGAAGAAAACGAGTGATTTGTACAAGTGAGTGATTTGGTGAATGAAATGCGTGATTTTTATGAGTGAGTTATTCGGTGGGTAAAATGAGTGAGTGGTTAAAATGAGTGATTCCGAGAGATAACCAGTGAGTGGTATGAGCAAGTGATGTGATTTGTATTGAGCGAAATGAGTGATTCATTGAGCAAAATGAGTGAGTGATTTGGTGAGCAAAACGAGTGAGTTGAATGAATAGGTTATTCGGTGATCAAGTCATGTGATTAATGTGAGTAAGGTGATTGGTTGGGCGAAATGAGTGAGTGTTTGGTAGTGGTTTGGTGAGCGCGATAAATGTTAAGAAGCTAAATACAGTTTCAGTTTGAGTAGACAGGTACATTATGTCCGCAGCTCAAGTGGGGTGCTTTGGGCTCCGCACCCCCTTCCCTCCCCTTTCCTCCGCTCATTTACATTTAATGTATCTTATCTCATATAAACGCTTCATCTATCTCCCTTTCGTGTGGCCCTTTCTGTCAAATTTAATAACTCGCCGTGACCCGCGGTTCACAAAAATGTGCCTACCCTTGTGTTATAGTGCTTATACTGTGGAATATTTAATGCGAAAGAATTCGTAAATTCTACCATTTTCTGTCTAGACAAGCAGTGATAAAAAGTGTTTGATTGTGAAAGACTAATTTGACTGATTGTGAAATACTAATTTCACTGATTGTGAAATACTAATTTGACCGATTGTGAAAGACTAATTTGACTGTTTGTGAAATACTAATTTGACCGACTGTGAAATACTAATTTCACTGATTGTGAAATACTAATTTGACCGATTGTGAAAGACTAATTTGACCGATTGTGAAATACTAATTTGACCGATTGTGAAAGACTAATTTGATTGATTGTGAAATACTAATTTGACTTATTTGACTAATTTGACTTATAATGATGCCTTAAAGTGGAAATGAAACAATGAATTTAATATTACATTTTAGTAAATAACGTGCGGATTCGGTAAATAACGTGCGGATTCGGTAAATAACGTGCGGATTTGGTAAATAACGTGCGGATTCGGTAAATAACGTGCAGATTCGGTAAATAACGTGCGGATTTGGTTAATAACGTTTGGATTTGGTAAATAACGTATGGATTTGGTTAATAACGTGCGGATTTGGTAAATAACCTGTGGATTTGGTACGGTAAATAACGTGTGGATTGGGTTGATAATCTGAACTAGCTAGGCCTACACGTGTATACCATTTTCAGAGACACGTCAGAGGCTTCACATTTTGGTAGAAAGGTGTGCAATTTATCTATTGCTGTTTGTAAAGCTTAATCGGCTATATATATATATATATATATATATATATATATATATATAGAGAGAGAGAGAGAGATATATATATATATACAGAGAGAGAGAGAGAGAGAGAGAGAGAGAGAGAGAGAGAGGGAGAGAGAGAGAGAGATTAAAAGAACACAATAAAATATCACTTTATATAATATTAATTATTTTATATGTATTTAAAATGAAAAGCTGAAAAAAAAAGGATTAATTCAGAATGTTTAATCAAGTAAGAAAAAAAATGAAATTTAAAGTCTTGGTTTGATATATATATATATATATTAAAATGTATATAAATGTATATAAATGTATATAAATGTATATAACCAAATTCAATAAGCAAAATGTGTGAAGGCCGGAAGAGAAATGTCAATATAAACATTGAATTTTTTTTTTGAACGATTAATTAGTTTCTGAACAGTATTTGATTTAATGAGTAAAAGTATGTTAGTGAACGAGTCTGTGAGTGAGGTGAGTCAGTGAGAGAGTCAGTGAGTGAGTGGTTATTATGACTGATCAACAGAGGCGTACCTATGGTGGGGGATGGCGTGTCCAAATTCGAAAGTCCCCCCGGAACCCAGCTTGAAGGGGGCCCCCAATTTTTTTTTACATTAAATATTAACTACATTATCTCATGTCATGGTGTCGAAATGCATGCCACCCCCCCCCCTCCACCGAAGAGGCCAAGCCCAGTGGCGAAACCGGGGGGGGGGGCAGGGGGGGCTTGAGCCCCCCGACCAAATCATCAATACATATTTTACTATATAAAGTTACTAAAAAGACTGTCAAACTGTCTTTTTTCTATATGTGAGGCCCCCCCCCAGCATCTTTATTTGGTTGCGCCACTGCCCAGGGGCCTGAAGTTTCTGTCGGTGGGCCTGTGCGTGGGTACCGGCTATTTTCAGGGTGATCCCATGTGTTTAGACCCTCGGTTCTATGCAGGGGTACGCAGCGACTTAAAATTTTCGTTTAATACAACCAAGAGTTTGAAGAAGGTCGCCCAGTTTGATGCGTGACTCATCACCAAACCACACACACAATTACCGCATTAGAAAGGTAAGTAAATGTATTCGCGATCTTTCAACGTATGACGGGTACCAGTAGACATACTTTAACACCCTGTAAAAGGTTGACAACCGCTGGTTTAGACAGACCTGGACTAAACGGTGTTTTGAAAAGGTTGAGATTTAGTAAACATTACTATTTTGGTGTTCCGTAGTTTGCTGTAGTTTTAGAAAAGAAAAATCAGGCAAGCTTTTGTAGAGAGTAGAGCGATTGAACACGTAGAACGTAGAGCGATTGAACGCGAAGAGGGTTCAGTCACGTGATTATTGCACACATTTGAATTCACCCAATCGGAGTCTGGGAAGCAGGGGGCGAGGGTAACCCAAAGAACAAACTGTCACTTGTGAAAACTCTCTCACCCCCCACCTCACCCGACCCATATAAGGTCTCGAATTATTATTTATTTATTTTTTAGACTTAAAACTTCTTAAAACTGTCGATACTATTTATTGAAATAATGTTAAAGTCTGGATTTTAAAAAAAAAATAAAATATAAAATGTAGGCAGAACATGCAGAGAGGGTGTGCCCGAAACGCGTTAATCTCCTAAATTTTATACTTCATGGCTAAAATAAAAGTTACCGATATGGGGGGGGGGGGACGTTGTCACATTGGTTGTGCACACGTGGACCCTTCCCCCTCCCCACCACCATTCCTTAGTTTTTTCAAGCCAGCCCTACAAACAAGTGATACATTTTATTAATTACAGTCATTAGTGTTTGCAGTTATTTGTGTTAACTAACTATTACACGTGAAGTAACTTTTTTTTTTGTCATTAGTCATTAAAAACTAATAGACAGCAAACATCTGTGTATCGATCTGCTTTTTAGAGCATTTTCGAAAAAAAAATGCTCTATTGTCCCCATTTTGTCTGTCAGGCTCTCTTTCTATCTGTCCGTCATCACCCTAGATCTCAACAACCATAAGTCCTAGACCCATGATGTATATATTATTTTGTAGGTCTTGGCCTGCCATGTGTACATCAAAAGTGCATTTCGCGATAGGACCTCTGAGGGCCGAAAAAGGGGGCGTATTAAGTACCGTTTATTACAATATAAGCTATATTAACAAAGGAGCGCCCTATATCTCAGCAACCATAAGTCCTAGACCCATGATGTATATATCATTTTGTAGGTCTTGGCCTGCCAAGTGTACATCAAAAGTCCATTTCGCGATCTGACCTCTCAGGGCCAAAATATAAGAGTTTCTTATGTACCGTTTTTGCTTATATTTTAAATATAAATAATAAAAGCTAATCAAAGGGGCGTAATCATTATTTATTTTTGTAATAGCTATTCAACATGATTACTTCCATCTCTAAATTTATCAAAATCCATACGCGTGGAGCAATATTTACGGCTGTAACCCGGAAAAAAATACGGATTTTGTCCGGCGTAACCGTAGCCACTGCGTACACCAAAATGCTCTAAAATGTCCTTTGCCCGAAACGGAAAAGACTTAAATTGCTTGTTTTTTTATTGTTTTCACTTTCTCACACAATAGGCTGCTTGCTTTGAAACTTGTCTTTTTTCCGTTATATTTTTTAGACTATTATGGTGCATTCGAAGGCAAGTAATTGACGCACTTTTAAGGTACATATAAAAAAATAACAAAACATAAGGAAGATTTAAAAAAGATTAGTTGTAGAAGTGTTCAAATTGTGCGTTAACACAGATTTTTCGTAGCTATCCAGAAGGACGTCAACTCATACCACAGTTCACACAATCACAGATTCACAATTGATTAGCCAGTTTTCCATTCATTCACTCAGTCTTATACTTCCTCTCTTCATCTGATCCATTCACTAACCCACTTGATCATCCAGTGCCCAACCTAGGGATTTGGGTGCCCTGGGGGCTTGGCCAGTGGTGCAACCAGCAAAAAATGCTGGGGTGGGGGCTCACATATAGAAAAAAAATGCTGGTTGCGCCACTGCCCCTGGGCAGGGCTGTCACGCCCCCACCCCCGTACTGATAATAATATTTTCAAAAATTGATTGGCCAGCTCAGTCCGGGCCCTTAAAACTCGCCAGGTCCCTGGGCATTTTCCTCCCGTGCCGCCCACCCCCTCTCGGCGGGTCTGCCCACGCATAGAGACCACATTCTAATTCACCAATAATTATCTTTGTTGTGAAAGCTCCCCATCCCCCTCCCTCCTAACAGTCTGTTGGTGCCCGGGCGGGTAAGAAACTAATTGGCCGCTTTACATAGGATTAGACAGCAAAAATTAAATGACGATGTGTTTAGAATTAACGTTTTTGGGAAAATGTGGTCATATGGTATAGCGCTCGACTGTCGGATATGGTGGGGATGAAAGAATGGCACCATTAGTGGTTTTTATGATCTAAGAGATTTCATCTCATATTTACAGGGACTTCATACTATTAATTTTTTACAGGGCTTTTTAAAACTCGGGGTTATTTGGTTAATTCTGAGCTCAGAGGCGTAACTAGGGAGGGGTCCAAATTCGAAAGACCCCGGTCTCAGCTTGAGGGTAGCCCCCAAGAAACTTTTTTTTACAATAAATATGAACTACAGTATCTCATGTCATGATGTCGAATGTCAAAATGCAGGAGCCTCCAAAGAGGCCAAGTCCCCCGGGCTCCCAAATCCCTAGGTTTGGCACTGTCTGAACATGTTACTTTTTTTGCTGTTGTAAATGTTTGAAAGCAAAAAGAGAGTATAATGTTGAGTAACAAAATGTATCCGTGCACAAACTATAAATTATGCACAATCTGCACCGGGCACATTTACTTATTCTAGTTTATATAAACTTACTAACAAATGTAAGTTAATTACATTAATTTAACACTCACGTATGTTTATATATATATATATATATATATATATATATATATATATATATATATATATATATATATATATATATAGGATTATACACGAAACAAATAATTATTTAAATGCGCTATTATTAAAATGTATAATATTTTGGAGCGTATGATGTCTTTAACATGAGCAATGTAGTTTTTTGATGACTGATATTGGCTGTGCGCAACTATGGAAGCAAAGACCTTCCAAAACATGGGCGTATTCGGAGGGGGGGGGGCAATTGAATTTATAAACATTTCCAAAATTTACAAATATTTACTGAAAGCTAACAAACGTACTGATACATAACACGAAGTTGCTCTAACACATTCTGTGTCCAGAATGGAACAGGCTTAATTGCTTGTTTGATATTTGACTCCTTGAAATACATTTGTTTGTTTGTAAAAGACAACTTTATTTGGGTTAACGTTTTTGCAAGACGGCTCTTAAGCAACTAAATTTAAAATTATAAAATACAAATATTACCTGGTAATTTAAATCTTTGTCTGGATTTTTATATAAACATAAACTTTTTCGATTGATAACTTGCGCCTTACGACTTACGAGCGACGAAAGTGAAAATAAAATTAGAACCAAAGATTACAAAAAAATACTTCGAACTCTTACTGTACGATTATTGCTATTGATTCGGTAGATAGAAACGCAGTACAAAATTATGAAGTTAAACTTTAAAATTTACCAGTACTCGCTCGACTTAAAAAAAAAATCAGTGCTGGGGATGAAAAAACCATTCCGCAGAGCCGGGGATAAATGTCATCCCCGGCAGGGATGACATTAACTAAAGCAGAGCCGGGGATGACAGTTCTCAGTGCTTGGATATCCCCGGCGGTAAATCAAGCACTGATCAATCCCACCACATGCCAGTTTTTAATACAAAATAAAATTGGAGAATTTTATAAATTAATTTTTTTCCAGGTTCGCAACATTAAAAAAAAATATTTCAGGATTTTGTCTATGTTGTTGGTATGTTTGTTTATCCCCCCCTCCTCCCTTTTCCAATTAAAACCGTTATTGATTGATAATACGATACAATGAAAGTCGAGCTAAATAAAGGCACTTAGTTAAAATAATAATCAAACATGAAAACAAAAATTACTGATAATGCATAAATCTGGATAGTGGTCGTTTTGTCAGTTAGAGAAATTTTAAAGGTGAAGGATGCCATAATTAGAGACGGACATTAGCAAATTAGATACGTCTATACGATATCGATCTCTAATATAAATCATTTGTTAATGCTAAAATAATAATATTTCAAATTATTAAATTTATTTTAAATAAAATAAAATATAAAACTTTGAAAATACAGGAGTGTTTGCTGGACCAAATTAACACTAAGCGAGAACAAGTCTGTAAAATTACGTAATCGATACTTGCTTTAAGGTATCAAAGTCACCATAATTGAAGGTCGTTGCATTTTTTCAATCACTTCCGGAGTTATCAATACCCCCAGCAACAACGTTCATGAGCCCTTCATCAGCTAAAGTATTAAAATTATTGTTAAAACTACTTATCTTATTTGTAGATATATACTTTTTTTTTCTTTAACTGTCTTTTTTTTTCATGAATATTTTCTTTTTCTTAATATGACAACTTTTTTTTTCATTGCTGTGGACAATTTCAGTTGTAATTAAGTTAACGTCTAGACTAGTCATCTTTTGAAGGTAGCTTATCAAATAAAACTAACGATTGTATTATATTTCATACACCTTTCATAAATATGAAATGTTTTAGCGTAAATGTCTATTACCGTATTGGTTTTAAACTTAAATTTACTCCATAAATAATTGTTAACATTGATTAACATTCATCCATTATTTTTTTTATCAATGATTCATTAGGCCTACTATTGTCACTATTGATAATTAAATTTAATAGTATAATACCAATATCCTAAGTGAGATGATACAAAAAAAAAATCAACTGATAATATGATATACTAATCCTAGTACTAATCAAGACCAATGTTAATTCAATAACATAACTTTTACAAATCAGCCATGCTGGACTAAAAATCTGAAGTCAGCATGGGGCAATAATATTAGCAATAACATACTCTCTGTCTGGTGTAAATTGTAAATAATTGGCTAAATATTAATTAGTAAATAATGTAAATTTATATTTTTGTCTCATTAAATAATAGCACACTTGTGCATAAACTTTTCATTTTTTTGTTTGCGCTTTCAGAAACTCATCACAATTTTATCATGAGTTCGAGGGCTCTGAAATACGCCAAGCGTTTAGCCTATGTTTCATTGGCTGGAATAGGAGGCTTTTATACAGCAACTATTTTATATCCAGCTGTTGTTTCTCGGTATAAAAAGGTAATATAATAATCCATTTTTGGTTTAAAAATGATTGAAAATTGCAACATTTTTGTCACAGTATCTTAGTGAAAAATAAGCATTTTTTGATGAGGCTAAGATGATGTGATTTCGTCTGATTTAATACAAAATTTTAATTGCTTTCTAATTTGAGATTGGTATAATATGTATTTAACTGTGAGAAATGCAGAATTTTAATTTATTCATCATTTTCAACTTTTTAGTCCAATGTTGGAGAAATTGATAAAGAAGAGGTCCAGCGCATGAATGCTCCCTTACCAACACGTGAGGAACTTATCAAAGGCATCAAATGTCAAGAACTGGATGTTTTAGTCATTGGTGGAGGTGCCACTGGTTTGGGTGTGGCGTTGGATGCAACAACAAGAGGTTGGCCAAAAAAAATACATTTGTAACAATTAGCATTACAAATGGTGCTAAACTTTATTACACCTCAACTTACCCTCTTCTAAAAAATATTTATAAAAAAGAACATTTTTATTGAAAAACAAAATAGAATAGACTTTCCTTGTTTAACCAACAGATGGCAAGACTAAACTGGATAAAAAAAGCAGTATTTAGCATTCATTGATTACTAAATATTACTTACATTTTAAAAAAAAGTTACATAGATTTGTGGCTGCATTGAGTTATCATAGGCATGATATTATTCTTTTTTCTTGTTATATAGTGCTATTATAAAATTTTACAGTTTTTTTTAGAAATGCCAAATTTATTGTGAGAACAGTAATATTTAAACATCATTTTTCAATTTTCATTTTGGGTAGGGATTAAGCATTTGAAATTATCCAATTAAAATATATTTGATTTGCAGTCATGAAATAATTAACATTGGTAAAGTATTTAAGTGTTGAAATAATTTATTGAACTAATTAATTCTTGCATCACCAGGACTTAAGACAGGACTGGTGGAGAAATTCGACTTCTCCTCAGGAACCAGCAGCCGTAGCACTAAACTAATCCATGGAGGAGTAAGATATTTACAAAAAGCAGTTTTCAACCTGGACTATGAACAGGTGAGAGAAAATAAATTAATTGTTTTAGTTGATTGATGGTTTTAAGAACTTTATTTTGTGCTTAGTAAAGACATTGATGATACAATTTTAAATATATTAATTTTTTTTTAATATAAACGAAAACTGACAAGACCAAGCTGTTATGAAATTGTCTTTTTCAAAAGCAGTTACATTTTACTAAATTATAGTAGACGGCAATCTAATTATCAAAATAAAAGAATTAGCTGTGATGTTAAAAAAATCTAATCTTGTCTGATAAACTGCAGTTTTTACCATCAAACTTTAAATATTCTTTTTACAAGTGCACCATAATTCTCATATGGTAATGCAGTGCATGTAATATTCTTTACCATATTGCTTTTAGAAGCTTTTATAAAAACATTTGAAATTTCGCATATAGTTATTCCACAGTTTTCATTATATAAAAGATTTAGAATGACACTTCATTGATAGAGTGAAAATCTATCACATTTTTCAGTAAAGGCAAAAAGATATTTTTAAAAATTATTGAAATAAATTTTTTATAATTAATTAGGTGATATAACTGAAAACATTGCAAAATATGCTGTTAACAAAAATGTGTTTTATTTCAGTATAAAATGGTAAAAGAAGCGTTGGCAGAGCGTGCTAACCTCTTAGAGATAGCTCCACATCTAGCCTATCCATTCCCTATAATGTTGCCAGTTTATAAGTAAGTCTTTAGCAGTTTGTTCATTCCTTAAGTTTCATAAACAGTTATCATACATTGTTTACAAAGTCATATGCCTGTGTTTCAGATGGTGGCAAGTATTATATTACTGGGCTGGTGTTAAAGCTTACGACTTTGTGGCAGGTCGCCAGCTGCTCAAACCTAGTTATCTTTTGACCAAATCAAAGGCTTTGGAGCAGTTTCCTATGCTTAAAAAAGATAAATTAAAGGCTGCCCTGGTTTACTACGATGGTATGTTGTTAAAACGAAGTGGCTACTGCACCAGCAAGCACCATTATATTAGGGTTAGGAATAGGGCTGGTGCCCGTATTTTTTTTCGGGTACCAGCCATTATATTAGGGTTAGGGTGTGGAAAAAAAAATACGAGCACCAGCTTGCTGGTGCCGTAGCCACTCCGTTGTTAAAATTTGTTGCTTGAACTTCACTAGATATTTGATTTTTACAGTTTAGTTCATATACATTTGTAAATAGCTATTATTGATTTCATAATTTTTAATTTTCAAGAATAAACTAAGAAATAAATAATTTTGGAGCAGTGGTCTATTCAAAGAAAGCATTCTTCCACAATGTGTTTGTTAAAAAAAAAGTTAATCTTAAAAGCGTAAATAATTCATTTAAAGTGAAACGTAGTGAACTTCAAGATATGCACTGCATATTGTCTAGGAACATGAAGTGTTTTAGACCTGTATCAATTCTAGAGTTTCTCTCCTGGAAAATTATTTTTCTCTTTTTTTCATTCAGGGATGAACTCAATTTATAATATGGGGGGGGGGGAGTACAAAGAATAGAGTCATTCAACTAAATGTAATTATGTCACAAAATAATAGAGTGCTGGATGAAGGGAAGGGTGCTTTTTTCGACTGTATATTTGAGGAGGCGAGGACTGAACTTACTGATATATATTGGCCCAATTTAAAACTAAAAAGGGTTGGCTGTTAGTTTATACACATATACATTAGAATCGGAAAAGGAATTTTTCGCTGGTACTTTTTTTAAAGCTAAAATGAGAACAACATCAAGTGATAAATCTTTATTTAAAACTCATAGGTAATAATTTTTTAAAAATGTATTAATGTTGCTTGTTTATTCAAATATTATTTTATCAGTTTCCCTAACAACTACAACCAAGGTTTATTTCTATATGCATGTCCTTATTACAAAAGTGAGAGATTTCTTTTTATAAAATGTAGTGTGGAATGTAAAAAAAAAACTTCAAATATCTTTTTTTTTCACATGATTTTTTCTCCCATTACTGAAACTGCAAGATGTAATAAAAGACTGTCAAATATAATTCTTCGAATCATACAGATATTTATATAAATTATCATTACTAAAAATAAAATATACTGAACTACATATGTCACTAATCTATAGATCTAGAAGGGCACCCACTCCTTTACATTTAGAGTAATGACAAATGATTCACTTGTATGGTTTAAGGAATGAATTTTTACTTTTTATTGCATTTGAATTCAAAGCTTAGTTTTAAAAAGTAAAAAAAATATTTATTTTTTTTTACATTTTTAATCTCTTCTGAAAGGTATGCATGATGATGCCAGAATGGCTATATCACTTGCCCTTACTGCCGTCAGACATGGGGCCTATTGCCTCAACTATACAAACTGTGAGGAGCTGCTTAAAACCTGTGTAGATGGAGTTGAAAAGGTCTATGGAGCTAGAGTTCGAAATACACTAACAGGTAATCAATTCCAAATGATTAACTGAAATAAATTCTTTCATAAACAAAGCACAGATTCGTTGGTATTTTCAAATAGTTTGAATATGGGGTTAAGGTTTTTCCAATAGAATTTGGTCACTGCCGACAAAAATAAAATAAAGCTGCTTGTGTATTAGAATAATAGTAATTTTCCTCATACACTAAAAGTGGTTTATAATAATTCTTAAGTTTAAAAAAATAGGATTATGCGGAATGATCTTTGCTTTGTGTGAATCTATGTACATATTTTTCATTTGGATTCTGCGTTGAATTGAAAGCGGAAAACAAGAATTCAAAATGGCGTCTTTCCGTGTCTCGATTCAATATTTCTTTTTGAAAAAACTTAAAAAAAAATATTTTGAAAATATGTATGAAAGCTGAACACTGAGGCGTACCTAGGGTGGGGTGAAGTGGTGGGGGGTTCAAAATTGAAAGTCCACCGGGCGCCAGCTTGAGGGGAGCCCCCCCCCCAATTATTTTTTACATTAAATATTAAGTACATAATTTCATGTCATGGTATCGAACGTCAGAATGCAGGGGACCCAAAAGAGGCTGGGCCCCCAAATCCCTAGGTTCGGCACTGGCTTTACAATAGTATATCTTCATGCAAAGGATTTGCAGGGTACAGCTAGTTTGATTATAATGTGGAAACTAGTTTTTTTAAGCAAGGACTTTCTTATAAAAGAAACATATAAAGGCCAACATTTTAAGGATATTTTAAAGATCGATGTTGAATTCTTAGTGATATGCTAAAGACTTTCACTTTCAAAAACATATGTTAGTTTTTAGAATAATTTTTATTGTTATGTCTTTAGGTGAAGAATACTGCATCAAAGCCAAATGTGTGATCAATGCCACTGGCCCATACACTGATTTTATACGATGCTTGGGTGACAGTAAAACAAAAAAAATTTGCCAGCCAAGTTCTGGTGTTCACATTGTTTTACCCGATTACTACAGTCCAGAATCGATGGGCCTGCTTGATCCTGCTACATCTGATGGCCGTGTTATCTTCTTCCTTCCATGGCAAAATGTCACGGTTGCAGGTATGACTTGGAGTAGTTTTCTTTGTTGTCCCCTAATGTACTTTTGTTAATTAATTAGAGGACTCACTTATGTCTGTGTATTTTAGGTACAACTGATAACCCTTGTGAAGTCACAGATAATCCGCAACCTTCTGAAAAAGAGATACAGTTTATTTTAAATGAAATAAGGAATTACCTTAGTTCAGATGTTGAAGGTAAACAACACTTGAATTCAGTAACATGTTGTAAATTAAGGTTCTAGTATTTACTAACTACTTTTATATTTGTTATTTCATCTACCCCACCAGTTTGAGGTCTCCACTCGTTATTATTAAAGACCCTGTAGTGATGTGTTAATCTCTGATCCTATAAACCACTAAACCACTCGTGGGACAATTTTTTTTAGCGGCCTACTTTTGTCCCCACCACAGAGGGGAATGGATATATAGTCATCTTTAAATTTATAGGTGTGGAATTATCACCATGACCTGAAAAAAAAATTCTAGGTCTTTCAGAAGTGATCGATCTGGGATATTCAGGTTGACACTTGCGCCACTCATTGAGAAAAACATTATTAGAAAAGATTTGTATATTGAACCAAATGATACATCAGTAGCAACAGATCCTCTTTTGCACATTTACTATAACAAGGCCTTAGATAATCTAAATTATACACCTTCTCATTCTATATTAACTAGTTTACCACAAATATTTTTTATGTGTAGCTTCCGTGTTCATTGTGACTGTTAAGCATTTTTTGTACAAAATTATCATTCATTTGTTATTAATGTTTCTGTTTTATAGTTCGTCGCGGTGATGTACTCTCAGCATGGAGCGGCATCAGACCTCTTGTTTGTGACCCCAACAAGTCTGATACTCAGTCCATTGCTAGGAATCACATCATCGAAGTCTCTAAAAACAAGTTGATTACCATTGCCGGTATAATTTTTTTTTTTCTATTTAATTTAAAGTACTGTAAATCTTGAAGAATATATTCTCATCTTTTATTTGTTATATAAACCATCTAAGTAAAGTTTCAGATCTGTGCACTTGATTTTTTTTTCACAAACTGATGAATTTATCTATTAAAAACTAAGGTTACATTCCATCGCCATAATTCTTTACATTAAACCTTATTTCTCTCCCCCCCCCCCACTGTTTATTTTTTTTTTTTAAATTGTATTCATTCAAAGAGCATTTTGCTCAAGCTTTTTCTTCTTTCTTTCATTTGAAACTTTGTATTTGATTCTAACTACAGGTGGAAAATGGACAACTTATCGCTTAATGGCGGAAGAGACTGTGGACAAAGCTATTGAAGTTTGCAAGTTAAATCCGACCAATGAGTGCAAAACTAAAGGTCTCATGCTAGATGGTGCTCATGGATGGTCCCCAACTTTATTTATTCGCTTAGTGCAAGACTATGGCCTTGAAAATGCCGTAAGTATTGTTTGGTCAATTAATTTGATTTCATGTTTTTTTTTAAATGCAGATGTTTTTGTTTTTTTTAATTAACTTTTCATTTCAAGGAAATCAGCTGTGTTTCAAAAGTATATGTTGTATGTATATAATATACATGTAGTTAAGCATTATAAAATCGCTAAAAACAAAACATGCCCAGTTTTATCTGGCCAACAGAAGTGCAAAAATGCATCACTCAAGATGTACAACAAAGGATACATGTATTCTGTTGGATACATTTTCAAACTAAAAATCTCGTTATTTTATAAAAGCTATACATGTATTTTAACTTTTTACTTAATAAAAATTCTACAGGTAGCTCAGCACCTTGCCAAAACATATGGAGATAAAGCTTTCAAAGTAGCATCCTTATCAAAAATGACTGGAAAGAGGTGGCCCGTTGTGGGCAAAAGAATTCATGATGAATATCCTTACATTGAAGCTGAGGTTATATTTTATTTTAGATAGACCTTTTTTTTTTGAAAGTATTTCCTTGATAAGTAGACACATATAAGTGAAGGTCATCAGGCATTAATTGAGTCTGTTTAAATGATAAACTGTTGCCATTGAAAGTATTTCCTTGATAAGTAGACACATATAAGTGAAGGTCATCAGGCATTAGTTGAGTCTGTTAAAATAATAAACTGTTGCCATTTTTTTTTTTAAACATTTATTTCTTGCATTCTTCAGGTGAAATATGCCATTCGTGAATATGCATGTCGAGCCATAGATGTTGTAGCCCGACGCACCAGATTGTCTTTTATCAATGTGCATGCAGCCCAGGAAGCACTGCCTAGGGTAATTGACATTATGGCAGAGGAGCTGAAATGGGATGAGAAAACTAAAAAGGTGAGTAGCCTGATAAAGAGATTTGCTATGTAGAAGATTTCATCTTAGAAGCAAACAGAAATTGATTTTTTTTTGTTGCTCAACTTGACATAAGGGGTTATTTATTTGTAGACGATTTAATGATCAATGCTATATTGATTGTGAATCATTTATTCAAGATGTTAATGATTATTTTTGCTATCGGTGTATGTCTACAAACTTGTCTAATTCAGAATCGGAGCCAAATATAATGGTCCTCTGTTACATTGCAGTTTACATTTTATTTTGACAAAAGATTACTGCTAGCATAGCTAGTATAGTCATTTTTTAGCTCTATTATTGGTACATGCATTGAATTTTTCAGTGTGAACAAAGCTTGGCAGAAGCCTTTATATGTAGTGAAATGGGTAAATCAATTTTGAATACTTACCGTTGTCCTACCTGTCCTGGTTTGCCATGTGAATTTGATGGGAGTGACCCATGTGATGGAAAATGTGGCAAACCTTGTCAGTCCAAACTGCCAAATGCTGGTTGTGGCGACTGTGAAAATCCTTGCCATTCACAAAAGCCTTGTAAACTCCGCTTCAATAAACAATAGTGGTAAATGTTCAGCAGTTTAGTTGTATTTATCTTTTATTTTGGTTTGTTTGAAATGTTGAATCGATTTTATTACCTGTGTTAATATTTTTTTAAATGATTAAGGTCAGTTTTCTTTAAAGCATATTTATATTTTTATTCTCTGCCTTTGAAATGGATGGAAAATAAATATCTATCACATTTTTTTATGTACTAAAGATAATGTTGATTCAGGGTAAAAAGTTTTTTTTATGCAAAAAAAAAAAGTATGGTTATAAGGATATAAATGTCAGTACACTTATGATAGTGCAATAAATGGTTGTCATTACAATGTATGAATCTAAGTGTATATTGTAATCACTTTTGATTTTGTTAATGATTATTACTGACACTGTAGTGCATCAAAGCTTTTTTAACTCACCTGTTTCTTAGTAAAAGAAATTAAGTCTTGAGAAAGTGAATAGATCCATGCTCAGTAATATTTTATTTCAACAGGTCTCAGAAAAATAGTACATCAATGCAAATAGATCCTATGACAGTAATATTTAGGAATTATTTTTCTCAAAATACATGTATCATATTAAATGAGAAGTTAAATAACTGGCAGAACTTAGAATTTCATTACTGCTAGAACCTCTATTCTGATATAGGATGGTTGTTACCAAATACAACCTATATCATATAATTTGAGTGTCTTTGATACATGGCTATCACATTGCAGAGCTGGGCTCTTGGTTGGCTTCTAAACAACCATATACATTTCATTTTTTTTTATTCATTGTCTTAACAGTGACAGTTCATTGGTTTATCCAGAGTCCCAGTTAAGATAGCTCTGATTAGATTCAACAATATGATCCAATTTTTTTTTCAGTTATTATTTTTTTTCTTTTAAATTGACTTGTTCTTTTTTATGTACATGTATTGTATATCTTAGTGCTTTACTTTTCCATTATAAACTATTATTTCTTATTGGTGGAGATTTCATGCACTTAATATTTAAAAATAATATTTTTTTCTAAAAGTATGATTCATTAACAATTTTTGATAGTCAAGAAGGTTTTCTTTAAAAAAATTTTTTAACTGACTTGATTAATCATACATACATTTTCTTGGGTGTGTTTAAAATATTAATTATTAAATATTAAAATATTACTTTAGGCACAAAAGTAATTTTAATGTCTTCTATAAAAAAAATTGCCCATGTCTAACGTTTTTTTTCCTTATTTATCCAATGCAGTCAGAACTTGCTCATGCAGAACGCTTTCTTAGGGCAGAAATGGGGTTGGATATAAAGAAAGCTACAGAAAAAGATGTGCCTCTTAACTTTACCAAAGATGAGATTAATAATTATGTCAGGAGATTTAAATCATTAGATGTAGAAAATAAAGGTTACATATCTATCAATGATCTCAGGAGATACTTTAAGGTAATCCATCATCTGGCCATTCCTTAATTTATTTATTTAATATACTTTGCAAGATAAAAAGTCTGACATTTTAATTTAGTATATGCTTTGCTTACAAACTACTTAATGTTGGCTGCCGCTCTTTTGGTTTTTTTATATGCTGCAAAATACTGGCTGCCATTCCTTTATTTAATTTATTTATGAACTATACAAAATATTGGTGCCCTTCTGGTTTTTTTTTTTATGAACTGTATGAGTTAAAGCTTTAAGATTTTTTTGTGTTCTTAAAAAATGATAATGTTTCCATTGCTCAGAATATTGGTGAGAAAATCCCAGAGGACCAATTACATGATATATTGACTGAAGTAGATCTGAACAGAAATGCTCAAGTGGACATTGGGGAATTTCTTCAGGTACTTAATATATTGGTTTAATTAGGGATCTTTTTAAAGTCTCAAAATGAGTGAAAGATCATTCTTTAAGATAGTATAAAGAAATGCAATAGTTGTCTATTTTGTATATGTGTGGGTTACTTACTACATTTGAATGTGGGTTATTATTTTTTTCCACCTCTGGGCTTTCATTTTTTTGCCACCACAAACCATGGAATGTACATTGAACAAATTATGCAATCCCTGTATATAAAACTATCTGGGATGCAAAATCAGCCATTAGCTAGTCTATAAACCCATCTCCAATAATGTTTCTCACATGTACTTCTGAAAAAGAAAATAGTGAATTTAAGCAGAGCTATTAAAAAAATGTCTTAAGGATGGAATCCTATGATGCATCAATTTTTGTAGAGACTATGCAGATGTCCAGATACAGTGAGATACTGCATTCTGTTAGTTTATATTCTGTGATCCAAACTAAATTTGCATTATTAAAATTAAGCTTGTTTTGAATGAATATTATATTTATAAGTAAATGACATCAGCTGAAGTTATTTTCTGTTGTATTCCTCAGTTGATGAGTGCAATAGAACATGGTACCGTTGTTAACTCTAGATTTGCCAAAGCCTTAGAAGACAATGAAAGAAACATAAAGAAGATATCAGTGGAACGAAGTGGGGGTGGTGTCTAAATTATTAAGTTTTTTTGTTTTTTTTTAATTTATTCGTTTTCTCTCAGATGTACATGAAGGATTTTGTCAAGAAAAAGATGAATATTGTCACTTGTGTCAGCAAATCTTGATATTATTTAAAAAAAACAACTACTGCCACTATGATTTGTTGACTTTTCATACTTTTGTGCGTAATATTGTATGCTATTTTACAGAATTTATCATTTATGATCTGTATTTTTGTGTAAGGTGAGCGAAGAATTGCAACAATAAAATATCTACAACTTCGTGATATTATCTATGATCAGATTATGAGATCTCTAATCTTAATTGGTGCTTTTACTATTAATATAATATATAAAGACAAGTTCATTTGTGACAAGGTAATAATGTGAATGTTAAGATTCTTTATTGATGTTTTATCTTGAATGACATAACTTAAAAAGGTCCTCTTGACAAAAGTTTTGCACATAGGTATTTTATTATTTTCAGTAATAGATCCTATGGAATTTTAGCCAACAATGATTGAATTTTTGGAATGTATTTATTTAGTAGCATCCACTTGTCTTATCTTGCGCATTACTGTATTTGGGGAGGCACTGTATCTCTTACTTTTTTAAGGTCATTCACCTTAATGAGCACAGAAGGCAATTCTACATGGCTGAATGTGGGGTCAAAATACACATGAATGTTTCCTAGACAGAAAAAAGGGTTTATTTTATACATTTATATGCACACCTTTCTCTAGTAATTTTTATACACTGTATATCTCATGTATTTATATATTTTCAGTACACTTGATGTTCATAGTACTGATTGAGAATGAATTCTTTTTATTTTATACAAATATTACATAAATAAAGATTTAATAAAGCTTGGTGTAATTATTTTTCTATTTTGATTTCCACCTGTTTTTTTTTTGTTATGCTGTTGATCAATTTACAAAATTAATGAACATGTCACTTGACTATACTTATTTTATTTCATTGATTTATAGCTTTTGGCTTTAGGAGTAACTTTTTTCTTCTATTTTTGTTTGGTTTGATGATCATAGAATCTCAATTTTCTTTCATTGTTTTTCAGACTGTTAAATAGAGTTGGAAGTATTTATTTCTACCCACCCTTTTATCTGAATATTTATTTTGAATATTTTCTTTCTTTTGTAAAGTTCGTTAGAATTGCAAGGCTCCATCATACTTTTGTAAAAATAAACATTCAACATTGAGCAAATTTAAAAAAAGACGACTAACAGGGGATTAATTTATATTGATTAATATATTGTTGCCTTAAAGGGCAAGGCTATGAGCAATTGACTGGATTGGTTCTAACGGCTGCCAAGTCCATTTTGTTAACATTTGAAGAGGACTTTTTCTGTTATAATTTTTTTCTAGTAAATAAGACTTAAATAGTGGCTTGAAATGTGTCTAGGTATCTTCTGGTATCAAAACCATTTCCAAAATATGTATTGACCTAACATCTGCAACCCCCAACACTGGAAGTCACATTCAGTCATTTTGGACTTAACAGCTTATAGAACCAAGCCCTTTAACACACACACCAAAAAAAAAAAAGCATTTTAGGGCCATGCTTATGGATAGTTTTCATTTTGTCTTGTGTTTAGCTTTGCCTGGGATTATGAACCTTAACCCACCACTTTTTGAGCTATAAGTCACATTGATAAGGCCTTTTTTTAACTTCACTTTATCTGAGAATGCTTGTGGTAATTTATTTTACTTTTAGTTCCTGACATGAACAATATTGTTTGATTTTAGGAAACAAAAAAAAAATAATTGAAAGATAAGCAATAGTAGTGTCCCATGTTCCCTCTGATAATCTAAAGACTGTTTTTTTTTTAATCTTCACTTCACATTGTGATTGTTTTCTTTTAGAAAAAAAAATGTATGTTCAATCTTTTAAATTTTTTTTGCATTAAAACTGCTAGTTGGTAGAAGCGATCTCTGTGGTACTTAACAGGCTCATTTGGGTGGTGTAGGTTGTATGTAGGTCCTGAGCTTAGTGGTGCAAATGTTATATGTTTACATTACAGTAGAAGTGCACAATGTAATGCACACCTTTTCACAACCTTTTTAACATCTGGCAGCAGCATTAGCCCTGATTTATACCAGTATATTTATGAAGAAATAGTTCTAGGGCAATGAATTATTGACCTCTTCGGATTTATATCAACATATTTATATTTGGGATAGGCCTTGAACACAGCACACATTATTATTATGAATCCTTCTAGACATGAAAGTTTTATAAATACACTAACTGCATGGACTAAAGAGACTGGACCACTTGTTTTTTAAAAAAAAATATTTTTTTCCCCTCATTTTAAATTTGAAGAAACTGAAACATTGTTATACTTATGTTAAAGGTCATGCATTCCATTAAAATGAACATAAGACAAAATTTAAAATACTTTTTCTGGTTTTCATGATTTTTTGTTGTTGTTTATTTGTGTTGAATGTTGAATTTGTTTTAAAAAAAATGCAAAAACTAGTTAGAATTGATTTGAAATATAAGTAGTGTAACAATAGCTTTAGGTATATCCCTATAACTTAAGAACCACTGTTGAAAGCTCATGGGCTTTCAATGTTGACTAACCAACTGAACAGTGGTTCTTAAGTTATAGGGATATACCTAAAGCTATTGTTACAAGTAGCAATAACCTGTTTAAATTTTTTTCAATAAAAGAATATACTACTGGTACCGTACAATTTTTGGTTATGTTCTATGTTAATGGTAGAGATTTGAATTAATTTGCAATAAATATGAGGCACATAATTGTTCACTTTGCTGATGTGCAAGTTGTGATAGAATGTTGTAACTTGCCTGTGATGTGGGGGTGTTACATTGTGATTGAAACAATGACAGTATTGAAAGTAGATTTCACCCATTATATACTTTGAAAAAAATTTTTTTAGCATTCGAATTGAAACCTTTATTTTTTTACAATATTTTAATTAATTTCCAAAATAAAAATATTTTCTATTTCCCTCAACTAGTTGATACTTTTTAAATGGAAAATATAGTTGTGTATAATTATCAAAATCACTCAATTTGGTTAAAATTGTAACATTTTACTTTCTTAAATACTTACATATTTTAATATTTACTTACGTCTGTTTTTCTTTGGAGTTTTTGTCATATATCACTGTCTCTCATTTTGTGGGTACTGGATCAGCATGTGAGCTGTGCTGTGAGATTCGGTGCTGTACCACTGGGGCAAGGTCTCTTTTATTATATTTAACTACAAATGCTTATTTGTGAATCACTCGGTATGACGTTTAATTTTTTTCATGCAATAACTCTGGCACAAAATCATCAGTTATTTATGGAATGTTGTAACATAATGGATATGCTGTAATGACCTTTGACTTGTACTTAAAAAATAATTTATAACACGTAGTGCACTTATAATATTTTGGTTGTATGAAGTGGATTAATTTCAGCACTTTTGCTTTCTTTTTTTTTATATTCTGTTTATTGTTTCTGTTCAAAGTATGTTAAGATTTTACATTTTTTTTTAAAACTAACACTCAAAATACTAAAAATGCAGCGCTTATAAGCTGCTTAGTTATATAAATTCACGATGGACATGAATAATCTAGAGTTTCTGACTTGTACCAGTCTGACAGAATACTTCCTCATTCTGTTAGTAAACTTCAGAATTAGTTGTGCACATTTTCTGTCATGAGTTATTTTTCTAACTAGAAGTATAAAAGAGGAAATAGGATAAACTTCAGAATCGTGTCTACTTAAAAACCTTAAGCTTATAGCCTCTATTCCTGTTGTCCTATCTTTTTATGGACAATTGGAGTAAAAAGGTTATTTAAAAAAAACAAAAACCATTGAATGTTTGCGACTTTCTGAATTAAGAATTTAGTTGTAGGTTTTGATGTCACTTTGATTTTATTTATTTACATAGCAGGTGCAGGTATAAGAAATATCACTTACTCCAAAGTGTTAACCGAAACCTGATATTCTCGGAATAATCTTTGATTCTGTAGGTTTTGTATATATACTATAATATTATTGATTAGCGCTGCTTCGTATTTTATTTTTTTATAACCTGCTAAATCTGACATATTTTAAAACTAGATTTACAGATAAATTTCAATAGATTCTCAGCATTCATTTGTTTTTTTACTTTTTATAAATTCTACCTTAAATAATGTATAGAAAATGGCAGTTTGATGTGCTATACTTTACAATTGATGAGCTTCAGTTGGACACTTTAATGCTAATACTTACATATTCTGGGTATATTTGTAGTGTAACTGTAAGATGTATTTATTGTGAAGGAGTATTGTAATTCTTTGACCTTGCATATGATTTTGTTTGAATTTTATTTTTCACCTTAGCTAAAGAATAAGATCTTTAAATGTTTCCTTTTGATGCATTAATTCACAAAAGAAAAAATATAGACTTTTTATGAATGTGACCGTTTTTACTAAAAAGCCTTAACAAACTGTGTTAAGATTTATGTATCAGTATATTTTACATGTCAATCACAATAAATCAAAAAGTATGCTGTGAGTTACCAAAGTTTGTGTTTACACTGTTTGACCTAACAAACATTTATTTTTTCACCTAATATTTTTTTCCCTTTTTCTTTGCATTTCAACACTTTTTAACCATAAATGATCTTAAGCATCTTGAATTTCTGAATAACAGGTGATGATAATTTTCTACCAATTTTTTCTAAACTAATCAATTAACCTGGTTAACCAACCGAAATAAATTCATTTCGGTAAAAAAAAATTTGGTGTAGTTAAAAAAATTTAATCACATAATTTTTCATCGCATTAATCACATGTTAATGTCGGTTAATAAGCAGCCATAATATTTAGCACTTCAAATTAAAGCAATTTTCTCTTTCCATTAAAAATACAACTTGAGATGGGCCCTGAGCAATGGGCTATAAACTAGATGTTTATTTATCAGTAAGAAACATGAAAATATTTTAAATAATTATCAGAATGAGATTGGTCAGTTCCATGACTCATCTTCACTGACCAAATTAGTAATTTAATTACAATTTTGTTTAATATAATAGAGCATTTGCATAAAAAACTATGGCTAACCCATTTTAAGGCAAAAAAAAAATCTTCTGTGGCGTCTCAGGTTACGAACGCCTTGAACAATTTTCTCAATTTATTATTGATGACGAGATAGAAAAAGGTTTAAGGTTGTAGACAAATGACCAAATACATTACAAACGAAAGTCAAGCAGTACATACAAAAATTGGCCCGGAAGCATTGACTTGAAGGATCTGATTGAGGATCACAGTGGATTTCATTGTGAATCATCATACAAACAAACTTGCTGTTAACCTGATGAATGATAATGCGATGGCCCACTTTAGTAACATTCTCCAGATAAAAAAGGACTAAATTCTTGTTGCAAAAAGTTTCCCATTTGGCTGTTAGAGACAAGAAGTTACTGAAACTAATGATTCAGAATAGCAAAAAAATGTTTTCATGGTAAGATTGATGGACTAGATCTTTTTTATTTCACTATTTATTTGGTTTTTTTTCATCTCTTAAATTTTACGTGAAGTATACATATTCATTGTTTTTTTTGGCAGGAAAATGACTGGATTTTTGTCTCATGTTCGGAACATTTTGAGTAACGAACCAAGTTCAGGAATGAATTAAAGTTCATAACCAGATTTACCACTGTATGTATTTAGATAACTTCAAAATGTTTTTTGATTTTACAATATTTCAGGAATAAACGTATATTATTCATCTTTCTATACATTTATGGCTCTGTATTCATTAAAAAATAATAGTTTACCAACAGATTTAAAAGCAAGCGTAGAAATAGAGCTTCAATCTGAATTTCAGAGTAGAGAAAAATTCGATATACCTCCCAAGCGAATTTTCAAAATGAATCACCAGTAAAAACCCCTTCACATTCATGCACCATTGTCATTATGAATTGGAAGTACCAACTTTTAGGCTGGGCTCATTTAGAAATAAATGAATATTTGCATTTAATTTCAGACTCAGATTTGTGAACTTAAGCCAATATTAAACACAACGCTAATTTTTTGATGCTTAACATCTATAGTTTTAGTTGATGATATGCAGCCCCAAACTTACTGTTTCCCTGCAATGTTGCCAGCAGAAAGTAAAAGGTTGAACGCCTTATATTAGAGATCAATTTTTCATTGTTTAATATTTTTAATGAATTTATCAAAGTGAATCAATATGATTGATCTTATTATAACTTCTTATTAATAACTTGTAAAACAATCTAACATACAGAATGTTGTACAGCTTAGAATTTTCTATTTATTCTTAAATTATGACTGGCATTCATTTTAAACTATTGTATAGAAAATTTACAACTAAGCAAAGTTTTTCATTTTCTGCTCAAAAATAAAATTTGTAAAATTCTAAAAAAAAAATCCCTGCTCATTTTGGTTTATTGATAATTTTTTAAATTAATTTTTATGTCATTTTTTAAAACAAAAATGAGCGTGTTAGCACAAGGTCTTTTTTTGTCTCATTAATTGAATACAGTTAGGATAAGTAATTTTTCTTCTCAACTGATGACCACATGCATACAAAAACATTATTTTATTATTGAGTAAAGTATTAGAATTGTGCATACATGTTAAAATACTCAAGTAAAAATACCACAGATAAATTCAAAAGTACCCTTTAAATTCATTTATCATTCTTCAAAGCAGAATATCATCAAGCAAGCTTTTATGAATTTTATAAATTTCATATTGCCCTAACATTAGTGATGACTTATATTTTGTTCAAAACCAAACATGAATAAAGTCAACTTAGAAACATTAAGATTGAGCTAGAACAGATTTATGAGCTGGTATAATTTTTTTTGCTTAAGCATGAATTTTTGAAAAGGATGAAACTATCCATATTTGACAAATATAGAATGACTATGAAGCTCAAAACATAATCATTTATGTGCAAAGCCAGATTGCCTTCTTTAAGAAAATTTAGACACAAGATATGAAGTCATTTGTATATATTGTCATGTTTACTAATTTAATGTGTCATAGGTTTATAAAAATAATGTAAATTTAAATAATTGCTTTCACAAGCTTTGCAAGGTAAAAAAATGAAGCTGTAGAGAAAAAAATCAAACTATTTAGCATTTTAAAAATTATATTTGTTACATTTTATCAAGTGAGAAAACACTTTGAAATCAAACTACATGTATTTTTAGCCATCATAAAAAATATTTCGCAAACAAATATCCACTGCTGCAATATATTTATATATATAAATATTTTGTTTTAATAAAAGCAAACCCTTTGATTTTAGAAATATACACTATGATATGTTAAAATAACAACTTTTAAATAAAGGGAATTTTTAAATGGTATAAACTCATTCTGGCAGAGAAAGATAAAGCGTAATGCTGTAGAGCAGATGAGAATATCTAACCAAGACCATTACAGCACAGACTATCTGATGACATTGTCAAAGTGTTGAGGTCGTCGAGGGTTAGGGGTCAAAATAAAGAAAAAAATCATGATGAACACGGTGACAAGTGAATTTCTCTTAACAGCTGCATTACCAAGTAGACTACAATTCTCCTTTGAAAAAAAAAATTTTTCAAAAAAAAATCTGAAGCATAAATAAGAAACCAAAATAAATCACTAACAGTAGGCTATATGAGAATTATATTACATGTACGTGAACAACACTTGTATGGGAATGGGCTAACAATTGAGAATGTATCAATTTGTAAATTTTTTTTACACCAAAGCTCACAAATGGTCAGCCAAGTTACTATTATCACTGACTTCTGCGTGGGAGCATTTAATTAAAAGCTGCACATAAAATACTGAAAACAAGTTAAAATAAAAATCATTATTTTTTTTTTTTTGGCTGCATAATTATACGTTTAAGTTTTGTTTTAATAACAATGTGTATTTCTCAAAAGTTATTACTCGAGGGATTAGAGAGAAAGCACACAATACTGTATAAATAAAGCTTATGCTTGTAAATAAAAAAAGCATATATGAAACTTACAAAAATATACAGAACAATCATCTTGTTTAATGAGCAATTTTTGGTAGAATGTTTAAAATTGGACAAGCCCTTCAACCAGATATTTTTTAAAGTCCATGAGCTTGTAATCTTCCTTATAAATATTTGTTATATAATGAAAAAAAAAACAACTGACATGTTACAAAGCTTTGAAGGAAATAAAATAACTCAACAATCTTGGCATGCAACTATTATCTCATCTAATGAGATGTTAAAATAAGTACTGAAGGGAAAAAATACGTAATAAACTTACTCTCTGAAGGGAACAAAAGGTTTGGAAATGAATGCAACTGAGTTAAAAAAAAAAAACAACAACCCAAAATGAATGCATTTGTGAACATAATGTGTGCTGGACAGGGGCACATTGTATGTGAAAACTTGGCTAACATAAGGGCAAACCAACAACAAAGTATTTGCCAATCAACAACAAAGTTGGAAAATAACAGCATCTGCATGACATTACTACATGAAATTAAATCTACAAAATAATTAACATCTTACTAGCTTACAGCTTAGTTACTGCCAAGTGTAAATTTTTACTCCCAATCGATCACAAATAAATATAAGTAATAGTTTAAAAAAAAAATAATAATATAAATACAAAAGTCTAATAAACTTTTTAATAATTACTACATGGAAAAAAACACAAAATAATGTGAGAAATCTAGTAGGCAATACAATTTTACAAAATGCCTATAAGTGAAAGAATTAAGGGATTTTCACTGTTAAGATTTGCTCTAAAATATGGTGCAATAAAGTTTATGTACAGCCCTGTTGATTTTGTTTGAATAAAAAATGAATGAAAATAGCTACATGTATTATAGATATATCAGATGAAAAAGAAACAATGAAATACAATGTACAGGCAGACACTGAAATGTCTAAAAATAGCTCTATGTGTATTAATATTATTACCAATAGCACCACAAACTTTAACGAAATCATTAAAAAAAAACAACAGACAATGACCATAAAATAAACAACTAAGATTCAATGATTAATTTTTCAGCAAAGCAAGGCCTTAAATGGTACTGAGAATACTACATTCATATTTATTTGAGAAGTCTTTGGCCTATGAAAAAAAAATCAAACACAAACTTTCTACCTGCTCTCCATTAATAGAATAACTATTACTTATGAAAAGGACATTTTTAAAACTTATGGACAGATGGAACAGAATCTTAATATACCTAGGTGCACCCCATAAGGTCAGTTTTGTTTTGTTGTCCATCGTTTTGGACGATGTCCTAAATTTATCATGACTGGTGCCTCCATTCATCACTAGCTTAACACATTCCTTTCATTCTGCCAAAAAAAGAAACAAAAAAAAACAAAAAAAAAAAAGTAAATATACATTTCACAGAATGATAAGATGATTATGTTTCTATTTCTCAATTTTTAGTGAGCTAAATCATTTGAGTACTACTAATGATGAACAACTGAAGCAGTGATGGACTATTACATTTCTCAAAACTGATCCCTACACAGCCCCATACATCATTCACAAAACTTCCAATTCTAATACATAGGTGTTTATAGAAAGCTTGAGAAATGGGTAGAAGTTCTAAAGAATTCATAAATTTACTCAAGAATGAAAATTATTTTTTGTTCACAATAAGGCGTTATTTAGATCTATTTACATGTACAATGTATTATATATTTCACTAGTGATAGTAAAAAAATCAATAGTTATGTATCAGAATGGAATTAGTTTTGACAATGGATGACAAGTTAAATATTTCCTGATTGCGATACCAAAAAAAAAACTACAATCTATTCAAATGACAGTAGGGAAATAAAAGACCCAAATAAGCTACAAACCTATTCACATGACTGTTTCACGTAGGATGCTCTCCTCAGGCTCGTCAGGTTGATGGTTGAATGTGTACGTCTTTGTGTATGGCGGCTCTGGTGGCATTTTAAGAGGCGGGAGCTTGGGTCTCTCACCTTCCATTGGCCATGCTTTTGGAGCTGCTCCATGAATATTTGGAAAAGTTCGACGCTTTCCACCTTCTTTAACCTTGTAGTTTTCTAGCTGGTTTGCTAGAATATTATTCTGTGAAAGTTAAAAGTATTCGGAGAATTATTTTAATCTTAATATGATGGGTGTTAAAGAAAGAAAGATAAGGTTTTAATTTTTGGTACTCTGTTAATATAACATTTAAGAATTAACTTTTTCAATCTACCACTATTCACTGAATCTGTTACAGTTTAAGATTCTTATTTAATAGCTGTAATCCTATACTGTATTTAAAATAAATTTTATGTGTGATTTTTACGTATTTTACGATTTTAAAAAAATGTACTTAAATCCTTGGTTAGAAAGCATTAGTGCTGCAAAATAAAAAAAAAATGTACAAAGATAACGGCTGATATTTATAAGTAAGTTAAAAAAAAACCAACTAAGTCTATTTAAAATTATTTCCAAACAAAAATTAAAAAAAAAAAACAATAACAAAGGAAAATTATATTCTGAAGCAGCTACATGTCTTCTCTAGGCTAAGAGTTATGTACTGGATACACATCTTCTATAGGCTTAGAGTTATACACTGGTGCAAAAGGTGCACTTGAACAACTAATATTATTAAATTCAAGACATATGTAGCTTGCCTAGAGGAACATTTTTTTTTTTAAAGAGTAAAATAATAGTATTGATTATCAGTACAAAAAACACGTTTTTCTAAATATGGTTTCTGCAAAATTATATGAAAAAATTTAATTATGATTTGAAATATCCGTTTAATTATATATATAAAAAAGTCACCACACTAACGATAAAAAATGTATGGACAATATAATTAAAAGTAAATTAAAAAAAACCAACACCATGAACACGAATAAATATATCAACTACAGACTGTACTAAAAAAAAATCAAAATTAATACAGCATATACATTATGGCCTATAAGTTCAAAAGGAAAATGAAGCAACTGGTTAAATCAAGATAGTTAATAAAATACTTAAAAAGACTTTTTTTTTTTCTGCAGGTAAAATGACTGTATTTTATTTTCCTGCAGTTAATATTTTTATTTAAATTAAATTTATTTTCCATTTCTTTTTCGAACAAAGTAGTTCAAGGGTTTTAAAGGGTACAAAAAAAAAAAAATCAAAAATATTGCACATAAAAAACTAAGTAAATGAATATCAAAATTGAATAAACATTGGTAATTTAAAAAGGAATAAACATTATCTAACAAATTATTTGGAGTTTATCAAACTTACCACAGTTTAAAATACTTTTAGTAGATAAACAAATATTGTTAAATTATTGTCAAGAAATGAATTTCAAAACTTTTGAAGTTATATAAAAGAAAAAAAAACAAAAGGATATTTCACTCTTCGGAAGACATATTTCTTAAATCCTTCAGGAAGTAATATATTACTTTGATAGCAAGGATAAAAATGAATGCCATTTAGTACTTCAATTATGAAATATAAAATTTATTTGTAGAAATTCACTTTTTTTGGGAGAGCTTTGATAAATTTAAAATTATTTTTTTTTGATTAAAAAAAAAACACTAATAAAAATAATTCTACCAGTTAGAATAATATTGGAACCTGGATTGTTAACATTTTACCAAAATTTTATACTTAACTATAAACATTTTGATACACCTATTCATCTGCCTTTTCCAAAATTACAGATTTCAGTGATTTTCCAATAGTATAACACATAGTGATAAGATATTTTTCTTAATTAATATTATTGATTTGTAAAGTGTATGTCATTTAAAACTTGTTTAAAAAAACACCCACATTGAATACAAATAACACTCCTCAATAAATATTTTTTTTTGTCCGTAAGCTAATAAAAATTGCTTAAAAAAAAGGAAGAACGTTCAAACTGAGTATTTCACCCAAACTAAGTCAATTACAAGGGATTCATTAATATCCTTGGGTGGTATTGTCTAAACCAGATGTGGGAAGACGATGGGCCGAGTCCAGTCAGGCTGTTAGATCTGACCAGTGTCCTTCTTCACATCTGGTTTTCACATCAATTACATTTACATTAAATTATTTTTATTTATTTCATATAAACACCGCATACATCTGCCCTTTGGTTCAGTCCTTTGTCAAATTTCAGATTCCAAAAATAGTAAAAAAGTAAAGTTCCCTTAGCCCTAACGGGCCATCGGGGCAGATAAAGTGTAGAATTCATCTGTTTCTATAACCTTGGCATATGTGGTTAGCACAACGCCCAGCCCGCCTTTACTTCCCCAGCTTAACTCAAAGTCAGGTACCCATTTAAAGCTGGGTAGATTGCGATTCAAAATGTTTGCCCATCCATGTCTAAACTAATTAAAATGTGCGTAACTTAAAGGCAATGGGAAAAGAAGAAAAAAAAATCTCTTTAATCATTGTAAGTTAATCTACAGTACATGTACATTGTTTTGTAAAAAGAAAAGTGTTGCATTTGTTTAGCAGGATGCAGCTGGTGAAAACATATTTTAAATAAAAACATTTTACGAGTTTTAAAAAAAAAAGTATCGGAGAACTTTAAATATTATGCATAACATTATGGTTTTTTTTTTTTTTCATTCTGCTGGGTGAATATTTCTGAGCGCACAAAATCATGCAAGGACATGTTCGTGAAATTATACAAGCTCTTTCGTTTAAAAATAGATGTGCTGATAATAAGGGGAAAGAAAATTCAACATTCATATATGTAAGATCCTTGCAAATGTGTAAATCCATTTTGAAAAATGAGGAGAAAAAGTGTATTCTCATAGAAAAAAATTATACAATTCATCAGAAATTTAAGATTTTATAAGAAATGGGTAAAAATACTTTTGATTCTTTAAATTTTTAAAAATGTTTAAGCATGCAAAAAATTAACAACCAGATTCCAATGAATCAGTCATATGTGGACCACACCTTGAGGATTTCATTGATAGTTTTACAAACAAAAACTTTAAAGGTTCTAATCATAGAAAAAATTCAATAAACTTATATATCTATAATGTACTGTTGATTTTTTTTTTTAATTCGTCTTTTTAATAAAATGCGGTCCATATAATACTGATATTAAAAAACAAAAGATTAAGCAAGGGCAATATCAGCCAGCAAACCTGGAAAGATCGATTGAGAAGTGTCTCGCTACTAACCCAACGTTCCTCAAACTTCCGACTCTTTTTCTCTCTCTTTTTATCCTGTAGACATTGAACAGAAATACAGTATTTGGAATTATACCTTTTTTTTTTATTGAAACCTTAGATTGTAGATTCCATAAAAAAAATAATTGTAAAGGTCACTCTGTGATATTTTAGGATCAAACTACAGTAGAATGGCACGGTTCATCACATCACATAAAATAAATTAATATTAGTTCATGCCAATACTTCATCCGTTGGCTTTTGTTCTCGCCTGCCGGTCTTATTTATTAATCCAATGTGGCATACAATTTAAAAAGGTTTGCCCACCCTTGGATTAAGCTAAACTAAGACTGATAATGATACACAAGTATATATAGTTTATTTACATGTATAGTTGAGTCTGGCAATTATTCTACAGAAAGCCTCCGCCATCACAGTGACCATAACAATAATTTAAAATTCTCTTTATGAGGGTAATCGGGGCAGAAGAAGTAGAGTTCAGCTATTTTAACTAGCTGTGACATACTAGGAAAGCTAAAACAATGCCCTGCCATCATTACTTTTCTCGGCAAATGTTAGCAGCTATCCATTTAAACGTTGAAGGACTCATGGTTGACATTCTTCTGGGCTTGAGCCCTTGACCTTCAAGTTCCCCAGTATTGAATATATCGTAGAATTTGTAGTGAAATAAATGGTTTAGATAATTCTTTCTAGAGAGCATTCCAAGAAAATGGATATTATAAGGAAATGGGTTCGGGCTGCATATTACCTTAATGAAGCTCATTTTCTTCCTCCTGCATTGACAGCTGTCAACCATTAGGATATGTGTTCATAATAAACAATAAAAAAATACCCATTATATTTTTAATTATTTTTAACAATTTGATTCCTGGTTGAATAATGTATTCAAAAGAAATGAGACACTTGTCATGTGTATCAGTTAAGTTCCTTAGCCTTTATGGGGCATCAGGGCAGATGAAGCGTAAAAAATCATCTATTTCTGTAGCCTCAGCATTTTAACAAAATGCCCTGTCATTCGAATTATTGGGGGGGGGGGGGGCCAAATATATTACAATGCGTACTTTTGTATAAGACATCGGTGACAAGCTTATTTTGAACTTACTAAACAACTGACAGTCCAACTGGCTGGCACCCAGATGACCAGAGAGAAGACTATGATGGTTCCCACTATATTGCTCTTCATGAAGGCCACTGAAATACATTGGGTACATGGATTGAACAAATAACAATAGATAACTTCAGTCAGCACAGTATCAATAATAAATAACTTCTGTGAGAAAAGTGGGTAATAGATGATTCGGCATGCGTTGTACAACAAGTTGATATGCAATTGTACAACAAGTTAATATATTATGTACAACAAGTTGATATGCAAAGCTTTTACAATTTCTTTATAAGGAAATTTTTTTTTTATTGAAATTAAAAAAAAAGAACACAATTTTTTAAATAAGATCCATCATTTTTATATCAGCTTTTGTTAAGTTCTTCAAATGAAACAACTATCTAATAATTTTCTTCACCTTTACAAACAAATAGACAGAAAGTACTAAACTTGGGATGAATTAACAGAAATTGAGAGACATAAACCCATATACATATGTATATATATTTTTACATGTCTGAATACAATATAATTTGCTGTCCCTAAAGCAAAAAAAATCTATGGCTTTGAGAATTCTATAATGTGAATAAACTGCACATGAACAATTTACATATTCACAACAATGAGATTTCTTTACATGTATCAGTAAATATTTAAAAGTCTTGCAGGAATTAAAACTAATTTTCCTTTTTTTTTTTTACAAATCTAGTCTCAATTGTACGGTGGGTGAGCTATGTTTAACAGACTCAAGCTGATGTTGCGACAAGAATTTTATTTATTGAGACATGAGTTATAAACTGTTAAAATCCAGTAACTTCTTTTATCTATCTTAAAATATATTTCATGCTTTAACTGTCAACATATGGTGTTTTGGTGCTATTTTTTTAAAAACTGTTGCCTAACTATAAATCACGGAGGTTAGTGCACAGCATAAAAGCCAAACTATCCATGCCAGAAAATTTTCCTGGCCAGCCAAAAATCAACAAAAATAAAATAACTATAAATATAAAAAAACAAAACAAACATAATGCCAATAAAAATCAATTTAATTTCAGATTTTTTGGCATGCGCAATTTTTTCTGTTAGAATTGGATTATTTTTTTGGCCATTATCTTTGTCAAATGTAAAATAGGAAAGATGAGCCTCCAGCAAATTATCTTTGTAAAACATAAAATAGGAAAGATCATCTACCAGCAAGTTATCTTTGTCAAATATAAAATAGGATAAATGAGCTACCAGCAAATTATCTTTGTAAAACATAAAATAGGTGAGATAAGCTCCCAGCAAATTATCTTTGTCGAATGTAAAAAAAGGAAAGATGAGCTACCAGTAAGTTATCTTTGTCAAACGTAAAATAGGAAAGATTAGCTACCAGCAAGTTATCCTTTTAAAAATGAAAATTAAGGAGGTCACTCAAAATTGAACAAAAAAAAACTTCACAACCAAATGTTCCTTATCAATCACAATTAGTGTCTAGTGCTATACTGTTTTAATATTATACCAGCAGTCATTGGAATAATTTATGTGGTGCGTTATAATGATCATTACATTTATTGAGTTTCAAATAACTGCACATGAAATCTCACAGCAATCATTGACAACCATTAGACTTATCAAATACAAATGCATGTATCATATTATTAAGTGCGTTACAATGTTATCAAAGTGAAAGTTACAATAATTTTATTTTTGTTAACTGATCACAAAATGTTTGATTCTCAGAAGGAATAAAGGGAATAAGTTCTCATCAATGGTAAATAATGTTTCCTTAATTTAAAAAGTGCCCCAATGCAAAGGTATATTGGTCAACAGCCTAATATCTTACCTAAAGTATCAGGTGTCAACTTTTCAATAAATGAAAACAATCTTTGGATCATGTTGGCTCTGCCTTTAATACACTGCCCAGCCTGCACAAAGACAAAAAAAAATAAGGCTGTCAGTGTAAATCCCATATTTAAAGTGGTTATAAGTTTGAAAAAGAGCTATCAATGTAAATATCATATTCAGTGGTGGTTTAAAGTCTGAATCAAGATTCCTTTTTAGGGCCCATGAGTGACACCTGGTAGTTGAAGCTAGAACCATCAGGCCATACCTTCCCACATCAGGCCATACCTTCCCACATCAGGCCATACCTTCCCACATCAGGCCATACCTTCCCACATCAGGCCATACCTTTTCCACATCAGGCCATACCTTCCCACATCAGGCCATACCTTTCCACATCAGGCCATACCTTTTACACATCAGGCCATACCTTCCCACATCAGGCCATACCTTTCCACATCAGGCCATACCTTTTACACATCAGGCCATACCTTTTACACATCAGGCCATACCTTCCCACATCAGGCCATACCTTTTACACATCAGGCCATACCTTTTACACATCAGGCCATACTTTCCCACATCAGGCCATACCTTCCCACATCAGGCCATACCTTTTACACATCAGGCCATACTTTCCCACATCAGGCCATACCTTTTACACATCAGGCCATACCTTCCCACATCAGGCCATACCTTTTACACTTCAGGCTATACCTTTTACACATCAGGCCATACCTTCCCACCTAGTGTTAGTAAATGTTTAAAGAGATTCTGAATAAAAAATGAAGAGATCAACGAATCCAATCAAAAATTTTGAACAAATTAATTCAGAAATTCAGAATCCTTAACCCATTTCTAGCAGTCAATAGCACATTGCATAATAATAAACAATCAATCATCAGTTTGGTTTGCAAGTGCTTTGGAAGACTAGCAAACATTTGGAATAAAATGTAGTCATTTATATACAAGCACTGCCTTGCAAGACAGATGAAATTTTTAAATTAAATTCTAACTGGCTACAAGAGCAGGATTTTAAAATATGAGTGATGCATATCGGCTTCTATTTATGCAGAGATGTATGTAGCCACTACTGAACTGATGGATGTTATCTCACTAGCTTGGTCTCAAATAAGAGTGCTACAGTTGCATAGTCAAGTTCAGTATGAGCATTCATTGCTTAATTAAGAGTGATAACTGCTTTGATTGCGTAGTATCTGCATCAGTAAACCCATGAAGAAAAAGTGAGAAATCCCTCACTTGAATCAAAATTCAAGGATGTGTGTAAACTGTTGGAAATATCATACAAAGAAAAGAGTAGCAATGTGAGTTGTTTAGCACAATCAAAATAGAATTACCACAAACTTTTTACTAGGAAGGTAAAAGCAAATGTCACTGGATTGGCTCAGTGGTTACATCCCACAGAAAGGAATGGATTGCTGTGATCAAACGCCAGCGATTCTACTAGCAAAAGCAAAAGACGTCCGAAACGATCATTTATTTGAACAATTTTTATAATTTAAAAATAAGTCATATAAATGTACATGTATTAATTTTAAGCTTAAGGGTAATTTTTCTGTAACTTATCATCCAAGTTTCTGTTATTACTCATGGGGGAAGCTACTTTGATAGAGAAGTGTTTTGGATTACAAAAAAAAAAGGATTTCTTTGGAACAAATTATGCTCATAAATCAATGATTGACAGTAGTTACTCATTCCATCCCCCTCCAAATCTATGACAAGTACATGTACACGTTTAGTATAGTTGGCTAGAGCCGGGTCACAATGATGAAAATTTCCTGTGCTCATTGGGAATCGAGCCTGGGATATTCTATCTCTTTGACACTTATACCACATCCGCCATGCAATACAATTTACAACCTAGGCTATTTCACTGTAAAGGTTCACTGAATTGATATTATGACAGCAATACCTCACAATAACCATAGGAACAAGGTCTTCCATCTGATAAAAAATCTGTTGCATTGACACTCTGACAGACTTTGCCTGGCAGATGGCAGCATCTCAAACATTCCTCCCCTGAAAAAAAAAACCAGTTTGAAAGTTAAACAAGCAATTTAAGTCTTTTCCGTTTTGGACAAAGGACATTTCAGAGCATTTTCGCCGGTTACGCCGAACGAAATCCGTATTTTTTTTCCGTGTTTTGATAAATAGAGAAGGAAGTAATCATGTTGAATAACTGTTACAAAAATAAATAATGATTACGCCCCTTTGATTAGCTTTTATTATTTATTTTAAAATATAAGCAAAAACGGTACCTAGGAAAGTCTTTTTTTTTCGGCCCTGAGATGTCAGATCGCGAAATGGACTTTTGATGTACACTTGGCAGGCCAAGACCTACAAAATGATACATACATCATGGGTCTAGGACTTATGGTTGCTGAGATATAGGGCGCTCCTTTGTTAATATAGCTTATATAGTAAAAAACGATACTTTACAAGCCCCCTTTTACGGCCCTCAGATGTCAGATCGCGAAACTGACAAAAGTCATTTCTTGGCAGGCCAAGACCTACAAAATGATATATACATCATGGGTCTAGGACTTATGGTTGTTGAGATCTAGGGTGATGACAGACAGACAGAACGGGGACAATAGAGCATTTTTTTTCAAAAATGCTCTAAAAATTACAGACAGCATATAAAATAAAGCAGAAAAAAAAAAACCCACTGGAGATAGGATGAGCTTGAAATTAGTAATGACACAAATGCAGCATGAGAATATACAAAAAAAAAACCAAAACAAGTCACATGATACCAGTAAAAGATTGCACCAGGGCATTTCTTGAAAAATCTAAACTGCTATCAACAGTAATTACATGTAATAGTTTGTGCTTATACCCTGAAGTAAGAAAAAGAATTGTAAAAAACAACAATTTTATAAGTAAATAATACCTTTGAGATCATACAAAGAATGTCAGGGTAAAATGAAGTATAGAGTTAGTCTTTATCAATAGCGAGGGTGTACAATGGCAGTGTGTGGCTAATAAAATGATTTTTACTTTACATTTCAGGAAAAAAAAAAAACCCCAGTTTCTACAGGGGCTCAAACCTGAAACTTTCCAGGTGGCAGTCATGTAAAAAAAAAAAACAACAACACATAAAAACTACAGCCAGGTAGTGTATGAATTTCAGACATGAACATTTTTTTTTAAACTGACCTGACTTAGTGCATCGGCAAGGCTTTGACCCGTTAATGTGCCGCTGGCAGTACGACAGGCATACACCTTTTTTGCACACACCTCTGAGGATTTCAATAGATTCGGCAGAATAATAAACCAATGATGTGTGTAAATGATGAAAATAAATTTAAACAAAAAGAGAAACAATGATTATGCACAATGCCAAAGAGGAAAACTGTGAAATGTCCAGTATTATGCTCCATGTCGAGGATAAACTGTAAAATGTCCAGTATTATGCTCCATGTCGAGGATAAACTGTGAAATGTCCAGTATTATGCTCAATGTCGAGGATAAACTGTGAAATGTCCAGTATTATGTCTTTGAAACATTTATATTTACAAATGTTGTGATATACAGAAAATAAAATCCTTCGAAATTTGTGTCGGCTTTAAAACTGACCCAAGAACAAAAGAGATTCTGAGCCCTAATTCTGAGTAGTGTAAGTATCAGATTTAGATTACCAGCGATGCCATTTACTTATGGCCTCTTCAATCCCTCCAAAGGCAGCACAGGATCCGCTAAGGTAGGGATTGTGGAAAGGAGGCTGCAATTCAGTTCCCATTTTGCTGTTAGGTTCAACATAGGATAAAGGTGTACAATTTTTTTCCAACCTATAGGGATCTCAAGGGCAGCTGTAAAATATTGATAGTTAAATTGAATCAAATATTACTCACGAATCCATGCATGGAGTTTCAGGAAAATCTGGCACAGGTTTTGATGCAGGGCAATCATAACTAAAACCACTGTGGCCAAAGCTAAGGAAAAGTTTCAACAATGTTAAACATAGTTAATTACCTAAGTTTAAAAAAAAACAACCTGTGGCTATTAAAAGTTCCCTTAGCCCTATAGGGCCGTTAGGGCGGATGAAGTGTAGAATTCATTCTGTAATCTTGGCATCTAAAGGGATTGTGTGGTTATAGCACAACGCCCAGCCTCCTTTACTTCCCCAACTTAAGGCAAGTACCCATTTAAGGATGGGTGGACATGAGGGATGACAAGGACCAACTTCAATCAGGAACTGAACGAATTCTGAGGTTTGAATCGTGACTCTAAAAATTGCCAGTCGAGCACCCTACAATGCTCTACCACATGTCCCTCATCCCTGTGACTATAGAAACAGATGAATTCTACTCTTCATCTACTTCAATGTCAGTTTAGGGCTAAAGGAACTTTACTAACTCTTAGAATTAACTTCTTGACATTCTAAAGTTTATGCAATTTTTAACAATAAATCAGATGAAACAGTCCACAACAGATATTAATTAATATCAAAATATTAAAAATTAATTTGCGGGTTTTTTTTGTTTTAAATATATGCAATTATCTATTATTTTATTTTCTACATGAATTTTGTAAAAAAGATACGAGCATTGGGCACTTTCCAGGCATTGTTCCTTGCTTGCTCCACGACAAATCATGTCACGAGGTGCCATTTGACAATCCCTGCAACACTCTGAGTTGACTGGGCTGTAGGGGGTTCAACAAAATGTTTTAAAGTGTAAATAAACATGTGCACTACAAAATAAACTTATCTCAAATTATCTGATTTCACTAATCTTTTCTTATCTGAGAGGCAAAAAATAATCATAAAATTATATTTATTTTGCTTTGAAATTTACCACAAATAACGATGAAAATAACTGGTTATGTTTCATTGATAAAACGTAAACCTCTGTGAATGTATACATGTATTTGGTTTTTTTTTTAAACTCATATGTTCCAGTGCAGTCAGCTAGCCACAATGTTAACAGAAATTTAAATATTTTTTATTTTTTTAATTTCTTTTTACTTGGCCTTATTTGACAAGTTAAGCCTGGCAAACTGCAGTCATGCAGGGCCTTGCAGGCTGTTTGATTCTGCCTGTGAACTGCTCCACTCTGACAGTTCACATCAATGTTTACACTTAATGATTTAATGTACACTGCATATTATTTCAGATATATATGTACACTCCATCAATTTGCCTTTGGTCTGGTGGGCCAAATCTAAGAACCCATTGTGGCCTGCGTGTCTGAAAAAAAAGTCCGGCCACCAATGAGCTAAGCATATTTTCACCTGCACTTTGCGTTGCCTTTAAACTTGCAATTGCTGTCGCAGCAACGGTCTATGCCGCTGATTCCCAGGCCTCCACTGTCACACTGCTCATCCTTATCAATGATGCCATTACCGCAAAGGGGAACATTAGCTCTGTACCCTGAGTCAACCATGAATAAAAAAAGAAATAAGCCATCTGGATCAGGATCAAAAATAACTTACAGGGTACAGTTTTTTTTTTTTTTTATACCAATATCTAAATTTAAAATGACAATCAATATGCTAAACAGATATGCAGTAAGAATAGAAATGTATAACTTACATAAATGTTATACCAGTGAATAAAGAGGTTAAACATAAATTATGAATCCTGAGAAACTTATAAAGTGCATTATCAAATTGATTTCTTTTTTTCTTCCATAAATTAACATTATAAGATAAGCTGGACTTGAGTTATAAACTGATTGGCCAAAACACACAAAGAGAGTCAAAGACACTACATGGGCTAATTAAACCAAGCTGGCATATTGAGGAGGAGCTACTATTAGGCTGCCAGTGCATAGAGAGACTAAGAATAATTCAACTAGTACACTTTTCAGGGTTTATAGATATGATAAAGCATAGAGTGATATGCATGATTGTGAGTAAAGTTTCTGAAACATTCCCGATTGCAAAAGTGATACGAAAAAAAAAACTCTTAAAAAGATAATAATAATTGAGTAGCAATACATATGGCCACCATTTTATGCGTCATTAAATCTGGCAAACAAGTTTGGAGCAGTTATGTAAAACTACACACAAAAAAAATCTGAATTCAAATCTATCATTTGAGTCAATTTAAAAAATTAAGCTGTACTATTCAGTTCTTCACAGCAAAAAAACCTTATGTAAAGTTGATAGGCAATACACTGAAATCACTTTTGAAGCTGAGGAGAAATATAAAAGCAAGCTAACTAAAGTACAAGCCAAGACTAAGCTATATCTAGTGTGGATAAAACAAACAATACAAGGTTATGTTTTTTTACATTAATATTTTTTGTTTTTATAGTTTTTGGTTATTTGAAAAAAAAATAGTTTAATTAATTTTGAGTAAAAAGACTTAATTTAACTAATATTTCTTTAAAAAATATCGCTTCTAATTAAGATATAAAGAATTAACCACTCAAACTAATAGTTGTAAAAAAAAAAGTGCACAAAAAAATTAAAAAAAAAATTCTTTGAATTTGGAATGATAGATTTCCTAACTCAGCAGTTCTCAACCTTTTTCGCAACTGTACCCCAAAGGTTGCAGAAAAACGTTTGTGGGAACACCTCACACGTAAGTGTTTGCTTTTAAATGTACTTGTTTTCATAAGTGTGGAACGTGCTTATTTTTCTAATGCGATACTTGAGCATGTGGTTTGGCAACAAATCATGCAGCAAACTGCGATCTTCTTCATACTCTTGGTTGTTTTTAAATAAAAAATTAAATGTCGCTGTGTATCCCTGCATAGCCTTTCCCATACCCCTTGGTGTACAGGTTCCCTTGTTGAGAACTGCAGACCTAATTTTGCTACATTTTTTTTTAATCAAAAATACTCTTAACTTTCAAAAAAAAAAGTTGAAAAGTTTATAAAAGACTAAAATAATAAATGTTTGATTTAACGTATTAAAACAGCATATATATGAGATATGGCATCAGTGTGTTAAATGATGTTATTTAAGGTATATTCCCTTTTTCAAAAAGTTATGTTAAGGAAGGCCCTCAAATTTTGCCACTTGAAACAGTTCATCATGCCAAAGAAATAGTCAGATAATATTTTTTTGTTCACATATGCATCTGCTTATATCATGAGAATCAGGGTAAAATTACAAGGCAAGAATACTCACTCCCCATTGTTGTATTAGGGTCGATGGATACATTTGAATAGTCAACTAGGGTACGTTAAAAATGCAACAGATAAAATAAAAATGTATAATAAAAAAAAAAGAAAAAAGTTAAAGGCTGAACAAATAATTACATCACTAAGAAAAGAGTATGTGGTGTTTTTAGTATATATATAATATTATAAGAAACAAAAAATGGTGTTAGTACTGAAATGAATGTTATAAGAGCAATAAGGAAATTATAGCTTAAGTAATTATGAAAGAAAAAAAATTTCTGCATGAGTTGAGCGAATAAAAATAATATATCGATAAATGTAAATGTTGCGTAAGAGTTGTTTTTTTTTAGTGTGTGTGTGTGTAATAAAATCACTTAGTTTTTATTTTAGTTTTTCTTCAATAGCACACACAGAACAATGCACACACACACAATATTTTTTTTCTTACACACAAGGAGAATCTATCAGATGAATGAACTGATGCAAAAATTTAATCTTTTTATTTTATTAAAATCAGGATTTGCTTCGCAGTAATGTCACAATTTTTATTAACATTACTGTAAAAAGAAAAAAAAATTATAATTTTTACTTTATCTAACAAATGAAAATTTTGTTGCAGCTGAAGGATACAAATTACGAAAAACAGATAATTACAGAAGATTAAAGACAAAAAAAAATATACTGATGGTGATCTTATTAATTCACACACCAGCAAACATTAGCACACAGAAGTTGATTATTTTTGTGTTAGATAATTTCTTTTTTTTCCTTCAAAAATAGATGTTTAGCAAGAAAGGTGAATTTTTTTTTTTTTTCTTTCAGTTTTGGTTACATAAAAGCTGACGGCCTATAAGGAATGATAAATAAAGTTGAATTAATGAAATTATCTGGACAGCTCTTTGTGAAAATAAGAGAATGATTATTTCAAATGGAATCTGCCCTATGCAGCAGCGCACACAAAATTTCAGAAAACGGAGCTGCGACTCAAAAATATAAAAAAAAAAACCCACAAAATATAGCATAAAAAAAAAAACCCAAACCAATAAGTGTAATGAAGAACAAAGAGCTGCCATCAGATCTGTTAAAACTAAAACAGTTTGGTGAAAGCAGAATAAAAAAAAGAAAGATGTAAAAAAAAAAATGGACAGAGAGGGGAAATGTTTTTTTTTAACCACTTCCAACTTACTATCATCCACTTCTTGCTCAGCAGCTAGCAGTGATACACAGGAAAAGGAAAAAAAAAAAACAAGCGAAGAAAAAAAAGAGGGGGGGTTGTGGGAGTGGGACATAAATTGAAAGATTAGTGATCTCTGTGAGAACATCAAAACTACAAGTGAATACTAAACACATACAACAAGTGAATACTAAACACATACAAAGTTAATGACGAGCCCACACAACATCAGCACTGTGTTTTCTTTCAACCTTACACTGGGCTTTTTCTTTCTTTATTTACACATTTTTTTTTAAACTAACGTTTTCCTAAACTAACGTTTTCCTTATCATGGTTATGAAAATGATTTGTCCAGATAATAATAGACAACATTATGCAATATATTTATACAATGAGAGCTTTTGAATGGCGAGTTTTTTTTTTCTTCTGCTTAGCTTACGAGTCATTACGGAAAAATAAATTTAACATTTAAACCTATGTGGTAAACACATTTGCTATTCATATTATATTGATGAAGATTCTTTACTTCACATTAAATGTGATTCTTGTTCTTTTTATGGCCGGCAATTATTTTAACTGGCAAAACAGGTTAATTTGATGTAAAAATGTTTATTGCGTCAATTATTTGTGTGTGTGTGTGTGGAGATATAAAGATACATAAGAAATGGATAACAGAATGAAAAACTTTAAATGCAAAAAAGAAACTCAAGTTTAGTGAACGAAAACTGAACTAAGTTTACCAAAGATAAGTGTAACTTGTGGAGGCTTTGCGTACTGAGATTGTACACAGACATATGAAACATGAAGGAACGACCTTTATAGAGCATACATAAATATACTTGAAAAACAAGAAAATAAGGTATATTGATTATTTTTTCATGGCTGACTTTAAGTTAAGTGAAATGAGCATTGAATGTATTTTGTAAATTGGTTTATTTTCTGGGAAATTTTAAAACAGAGTTTTCCTCCCATTTTTTTTTCACACTGTGTATAAATTTTGATGTTTTAGGTAAAGAAATAAAAAAAAAATGTTTCCATATTAAAATACATGTAAGTTGTATGTCATTGTTTAAAATTCTTGAAAAAAAAATTTAAAAAGCCAACGACTTAAGTTTGATTATTCAATTGATCTGTAACAGGGTAATACAAGTTCAAAAAATTAATTACATGTACTGATATTGATTCCGTATACATGTAGATACAAAATAAAAAAAATTGAATATGAAAGTAAAGCCATGACTGGAAATCAAAAGTGAAAACAGTGAAAGCAAAAAGCCATTTCAGGCACAATTTAGTAAAATTAAAAAAAATATATTAAAATAATGAAATGATGTGAGTACAGATCTGTTTTGACATTCTTCTTATAAAGCAAAACAGTTGGTAACTTAACCAATACCTAACTATTACTCAAAAATTTTTATTCTAGCACTGTGGTTTTAAAATATTTCATTTAGGAACAACATAATGCTATTTTAATTATTTTGCAAACTTAAATATTATTCTACAAAGAAATTATAGAGAAATTGTTGTATTTAACATTTATTCTTCAACGAGACTTAGTCCAAACTAATCATAAATTTTAATCTCTTAGCTGATTTTTTAAAAATGTTTTATATGTTTAGAAAAAACTAAAAAACTATTTGCATTGTACAAAAATTACATGACATGTAGAGAGCTGTATTTTATTTTGAATTAATACAATTATTACAAAAATTAACTAATTTTATTTTCTTAATAAATTGATTAGCAATTCATCACAACTATTTCAAAGTATTATTAAAGACGAACACAATTTTATTTATTACATAAGTAAACTATTAACTTTTATAAAACTTAGTAAATTATACTTTAAGTCATTTATGTTTTATAATATAGAAATAATTGGTTTTGTTATTTTCTTTGTTTGTTATGGTGAACTAGCAAACAAAAGAGTCATTTTTTTATTATATTAATGCAAGAATAAAAAATGAATGCAAATTTAAAATTATCATTTCTGACATAGTTCAAAGTTCAATTGCTCTAACAATGATTAACATAATACATTTTTGTAAAAATTAAAAAAAAAAAACAAAAAAAAAAGGAAGATGGTGATTTTTACCTTTAAAACATGACCCAGCTTTCGCTAAAAGGACTTCAGTCACATAACGCTTACTGCATGGTGAGAATTCCTTAAGTAAAAAAAAAAAATTAAGCACAGGTGACAAGCAAGTTTTCTCTCTTCTCTAGCAATTAACACACATATATACACAGCTCAAAAGAAAGAATAAACCTACATCATTGTTTTCATCATAACCACTGACTGCGTAGGGATACATCAAAAATCTTCCTTTGTTAAAAGAGCTTGGAGCGCACTCGTTAGTTTCAGCATCATGTTCCGAGCCCCAATTATGACCTGACAGAATATGAACAGGTTATGAAAAAAAAAATAAAAAAAAATACATAAACATTCTGACCACAAGATTAAAACTACTAATACAATTTAATGATTCTAAGGGAGTAATAAAAAACATAGTATCAACATACACTATTTTTATATTATAAATAATAATATTAATAATTATATTTAGTAAAACTAACTTACCGAATTCTAAGTCGTCAAAAGAATCACATGAAAAAGAAAAAAAACAAAATTAAAAATGCTAAATATTTTAACCGTGTTGAATATAAATAGATTAGGCAAAGATATGTTTTAGTTGTTTTTTTCAAGATTGCATCTTTATTTCATCATATATTGTAATATTACAACTAGGCAGTTTGAGTTGACCAAAATAATAAAGTTAAACGTCTAAGAAAATTGCTTTGAAATCAAATTTTACACGATACATGGATAATGCTCACACTTTTTAATATATTTATTTAAGAAATAAATTTTTATCTCGTCAATGCTTTCCCTAGCAATGGAAAATAATGAGTTAAATGGCATAAAGCAAAAATATTGTCCTTTGAACCTTTTTTTTTATGAAACATTATTCTAGCTAGATAAAAGCAATTATTTTTACAGCATTCAAGAGTTAAAACACAACGGGTATGTACAATAAATTTTGCATGAAAAAAAAAATAAACAAAAACTAACAACTTACCATGGGCAGTAACCAAAACTGCTTCTTGTGTTAACATGTTATTTCCCTTTGTGTTCATTGTGGAGCTAAACCCAGTATTATAAGCAATTTTAGTACTCCCTAGAAATAAAACAACAAAAGCAGATAAAATATTTCACACATGCATTCTCTAATCAAAGAAAATCAAACCAGTGAAAAACACCATCTTAAAAAAAAAACTTTTTAAAATAATCTTTTTTGACATGATCTCCGCCCATATATATGTACTTTCCTATTATAGTGAAATGTTGTAATGAAACTGATGCTGTACTCAGATTTTGTTACACTGAAATTGGGGGGGGGGGGGGTGTTTTGGTGGCAGCATTTTTTTAACGCCTTCTTATGCACTTTGTTCATTATAGGTATAAACATAAAGTAATTTCACTGATGAACTCTTTCGAAGATTTTTTTCTTTACTTGCAGTCAAGTTCAACAGCATTAGAATTTTGTATGTGTATTGAAAATAAATCACTAAATACATGTGCATATAATGTAATAACTTATTTTTTTAAAACCTGATGCGTTTTTAATTACACTTTTAAAAAGGTTACATAAAGCAAGATTTTACATATGTAAATCGGTGGATAGAATACTCATTCTCATCTGAATTTTAAATCCAGGATTTCTAATCTTTTCCTTGACTATTTCTGATTAACTATTTAAATACATATACCATCTTTGCAAATTAAGATACATTTATATAGTTTTTCCTAACCAAAACAAAAAGAGTCACCATTTATCGACCTTTAGTTACAATTACCATCTTTGTACAAAATGTAGATCAGTTTCCATGAAGTCTCTACCCCAAACCTTATGATCCCAATTTACTGAAGCTTAAAAGTTACAAAACTAATCACTGTCAAACACTAACTAAATGGCACAAAACTTGGTTAATAATGCTTTCTGTAATTTTAAAGCTTGCCCCCCCCCCCCCCCTCCTTTTACACCCCACACTGTTCAGTGTAGTAGATGTAATTTTGGTACCTGTTTTTTTTTCCTTGCAACCTACGGTACCTGATTTTGGGTAATTAGCTTATTTCCTTCCACGCTCATTATCTGTTAAACATGAAAGCTATTTTTCAAATGCTGAGCTCGAGCAGACTTAAAAAAAAATATTTCAATTTGGGGAGAAAGATATCTGCTAAAGGCATTTATTTCTCAGAAATGAAAGTAAGAATTTTGTTGCAAAAATATTTCTTTAACAGACAATATTAAGCAAAAGGGAAGGGAGAGAAAAAAAGATTGCTATCCTGAAATTCATTACACTGTGGAGTTCGTTTGATGACAAGTCACTGAATTTATATAACTAAAAAGTAATGAGCTTTGTAATTCTACAAGATGTTTATTTATGGACTCATGTAGAATGTAAAAGTGTGCCAAATTTGAGTGTTCTCACGACATGAAAATAATTACCACAATTAGTTACAAGATTTTAAACAAATAAGTAAAGGTTAAATTAGATAAAACCACATAATAAAAAACCAGTCTCACCAAGCAGTGAACAAATTCCACCTGTAGAAAACTTTCTGGGAGAAGCGATATACGCCAAACCCAAGACACCACCTTCAAACTTGCGGTGAGTAAACAAGTGAGCCAGGCAGAAATTTGTTAAATCTCTGTCTTGACCGAATTGCTGATGAAGAGAAATAACAATATAAAAACTTGTTCTCGCCGCAAAATTAATATTGAAATATTAAAAAAAAAAACTTATATAAATCTATACTTTATACTTTGGGTGGCCATACACAAGTACGATAAGAGTTAGACCCCCCCCAGATTCAATATTGTAAAAAGTATTTAAAAAAAGCGGCAACACATTTGATGTGGTAAGTTTTAATAAAAAAAAAAAAAAAAGAGCTAACTAACAGAAAAAAACTCAGGCTCATCAAGAGCCTCATAAGGTCGCTATTTCTTTAAAAGTGTCATCATGCTGTTTCAAGTTTGATCGTAATAAGGATGGGCCATCTAGATTTAAAAGGATTTTTTTATTTATTTACTGCTACTCGTTAACTAATGTAAAGACTTATTCTAGGAATGATAGGTAATATTTATGTAAATATTGTAAGATATAATGAATATTTTCTTTTAAATTAACAGTGTATTTTTTTATATAAAAAGCTTATTTAAAAATTAATAATTTTTTTCATAATTTTTTTAATTTATACTTTTTAGTTTTGGAAGAATTAAACTTGCTATTGTTTGTACACACATTAGCCTAATTAAACTTGTTTATATAAGACAAAAAAAAACCTTCACTCTATTGCACAATTATGCACTGGAGCTAGTGTTTGTATTTATTTTGACATAATAATCTCAAGGTGAATTAGACCAGTATTAAAATGAGTTACAAGATTTACTGACAAACAACAAATAGAAAATAAAGTAAATTAAAAGCTTACAAAATGTACTGTACTTTGTTGAAACTACAAATGCATTGTTTAATATGGAAATACCTTAAGGAGTTCCCCATCAGGCCAGGTTGTCTGCTCCATGTTATAATGTTTACTGTTGGAGTGAAACTGACTCTTATCTGTGTGTTCTGTATGGATTCTCAGCTAAGGACACAACAAAATGTACTAGTAATAAAATTAACGTCAAACAAAAGCAAAAAACTATTTAAAAATACACATAATAAAAAAAAATTTTAAATAATAAATTTAGTATCAAGAATATTGTGCATTGTTAATTTCAAAAATAATTTTGTCTTTATATTTTTTTACATTGGGTGAAATATTTGTATCTTTTTGTGACTAAACTTCCCTAGGCTAGAATAATTATCATTTTTAAACTTTCCAGATCAATGACAGAGCCCTACTTTTTAACACCTCTTTTCAAGTTTAATTATTAGAGTAGACAATATTTAATTATGGTGTGTTTGTCTTATTTTTTTACTATTGATTGATTTTCTTCTAACGCTTATCTTCTATTGTTATCTTTGCTAAATTTAATTTCATAAAATCAAGTGTTTAAAATATATAAACAAAAATAAAATTAAAACAAGCTAAAATTATAAAACTATATTTCAGTAATGTATTATTTTATCTTTTTAAGAAACAAAAAGAAATTAAAAAAAAAAACTGTTGCAAATCTACAATGAATGCTAAATTAAAAATGGTTCAAATTTTACATTTTATTTATTGGTATCAATAATTTGGTCAAATACCAACAAAGTTAAAAACAATTTTTTTTTAAAAACTTTTCTATGATACAAAGTGCATTAAGCGTTAAGTGATGCACGTTTCAAACATTGGCAAATTAAAAAAAAAAAAACAGCAGAAACCTCTTTAATTTGAAAACCTAAACCTTTCAGCTGCTGCTCTTCATTCCAAGTTGTTTGCCGGAACAATTTGTCCACTTTCTGCATCGTCTGCACCTTTATTTAAAAAAAAAAAACAGAGTTTATTCTGTTAGCGCTTAAGAGTTTCATTAAAATTAAACATTCATGAAACACAATGTATTTGACATAATAAACAAGTATGTGACTATAATAAAATTCTAATCTTTTAAAAGATTAGTGCCAAAAAAAAATAGGTAATCTTTAAGCAAACAGATTATAGACCAATAAAAAAATCTAAATATTTAATTTAAAAAAAAAACAGCATTCAAAACTAATAAATCCATATAACATGCTTATATTGCAGAGGCTTCTAAATCTGCTATCAAGCTATAACCCGATTTTAATAATCTAAAGGCACATACAAGAGCAACACTGGAAATAGGTTATTTTTATTTTCCCAAAAAATTAAAAAAAAAAAAAACAATTTAAACTTTGAATTAAATCATGTTCACAGCGTAAATGAAATCACTAACTCTGCCCTGGAAATTTGTCGTGTAGAATTACACAGTTATTAACTTTTTAAAAAATGTTTTTAACAGGGGAAAATTCGCCTTGAGATTATTTAGTCAAAATAAATATAAAGCCTAGCACCGGTGCATAACAGTGCAATATAATGAAACATTATAACAAAACAAAAAACAACACAACTTCAACTTAAATTATAATCTCCAGTGTAAACCAACTCACCAACTTAACATGGCTCTATGCAAATTGTTTTTTAATGTTAAATATTTAAAGTGGGCATCATATGGTCCCTTGAGAAAACTGGTGAACCCAGGTGAGTAGGGGGAAATCAATAAGGTTATGAGACTGCCCTGAACCAAATATAGACAATGTTGTCATCAACTAAAACTGCTATGTTAATTAAGTGGTATAAAAAGACTTTTCATTCTTAAACTCATCTGTACGTAATGAGATTATAGGTGATAGATTTATGTGACAGATAAACTCAAAATATGCTATAATTTTATTTTCTTTCAAACTTCATTTTTAAGAATGTGGCATTCTAAAATAAATTGAATACTTTATGGAAATGAATGCAAATTTTTCCAGAAAATAGTCCAAAAAAAAAAACAAAACCAAAAAAAAAAAGGGTTTTATAACTCCATGTAATAACTTACGTTTTCCAATTTTTTTTTCTGGTGGGTTAGGTAAGAATATCACTACAAAATATGAAAATTACATAATTAGTTTTTTTCTTTAACAGTGACTGAGAAGGAAGAACTCATTTGATATGCTAGCTAATATTCGCTTTTTTGTCAGCTCTGTTTGATAAAGTTAAAATGTAAGAGATGGGCAGGCCACATTTCATTTAGCTACTTAGGTGCACACAAAAAATATTGGGGAAGGGAATGTTTGTAAGACTGGGAGGGTGCATATATCAGTTAAAAGGGTGAAATTTGCCTGAAATAGTGTAGGGAAAAAGAACATGATTCATGCACTATAAATATATTGCACAGGATGTGTAATTCTTTCAATGACATCAAAAGGATCAAAGATCCTAATCATTATATACATATTACATTGCAGCATTCCCCTTGTACAATAATAAACTTAATCATTAATGCTTGGGGTGGGACGGATAGCCGAGTGGTGTAGATACTCGACTGTCAACCTGAGAGTCCTGGGTTCGATCCTCAGTGAGGACCAAGAGAATTTTTCCAGGGGAAATTTGTTTCAAAGTCGTCCCACAAGTCCACCCAGCTTTACATAGGTACCTGCCTAAAGTTGGGGAAGTAAAGGTGGCTGGGCATTGTGATAACCACACAATCCCTTTACATACCGATGTTATAGAAACAGATGATTTCTACACTTCATCTGCCCCAATGGCCCATTTGGGCTAAGGGAACTTTACTTTTATAAGTGCTTGCTGAACTATAACTCAGGTATCAATTAAAAAAAAAATGGTAAGAATTACGGGGAGATGTTCTAAATATAGTAAAACTTTCGAGATACAGGTTGAATATAGCCAACTTATATAGTTAGCCACCTGATGAGGAAACCCCCCCACTGGGTCCCATAAGATAGAGATAGTGAGTTAAACCAACTTACGATGTAGTTAGCTGTCTGATGAGGAAAGCCCCCACCAGGTCCCATGAAAAATGAATAATCAGCTACGGCAATGATGTGACAGGTATTCAACGTCCAAGGTGACCTCTTCTTTCTGCTGTGATCTGTAATGAGGAAAGTATTTTAAATTAAATGTTTTTTTTTTAATATTTGCAGAAAATAAAATAAAAAAATGCTTTTATATACATGTAATGGTGATTATTAATACATTTTTAAGAACTCTACATTCATAAGGATATCTGAAATAAAATCAGCATCAAAAGTGTTAATAAATATTTAATGACTGGATTAATCCATTTTCAATTTATACAGAATATAAGCTGGATATCCACAAAGTATCTTTGCACATATTGATGCCCATACAAAATTATCTCTTAGACGAGTGGGGAAAACAAATGAAAATACTTCAAACATGCATTATTTTTAATAAAAAAAGTTAACTAAAACAAAAAAAAGTTAAGTTCCCTTAGGCCTTAAGTCAGGGCCATCTGGGCGGATGAAGTGAAGCACAACTCCCTGTCACCTACTAACCCAACTGAAGTCAGGTAGTCAAAATTCACCAGGACCAGGTAAAGAAATTTCCCTCGTTCTTACAGAGGATTGAAAATTTAATAGGAAAAGTTAATATTAATAAAAATTTCTTCTTAATGAAGTACCATTTATCTCATTTTCCAAGTGTAACTTTTCAATTTGCTTTTCTTTTGACGGTTGAAAGTCAGCATCATCTTCAGGATGTACAGCTCCACAAACTTTTACCCTGGACAGACAAACAGAAAGTTTATTTAACTACATTACAATTTTTTCAAATTAAAAAAAAAAGATTATCACTAGTTGTATACTCTGTACTACTAAGGAACTTAATGTGCCAAGAGCCTTCCCCAGAAATCCATCATTGCACCTCTCACCTTGCAACCACCAAGACTTGTGGATCACAACGGCGCTACTATAAACTCTCCTCCCCCCTCTCACTCGTGCGACATGAATTGGCCAGATTTATAGGAATGTTTTAATACATCGCTAAATCTTCAAACTTGGCGAAACTCAGGTCATGCTTATTATACATGTGAGGGGCAACCTAAAATTAGTTGTATCATAAGTAGGCAACCTGGCTATAGACCCAGTAATGAACTAGGGTTGCATAATGGTGAGGATTGGTCCATACAGAAAAGGAAACAAATGTAAATATTGAGAATAATAAATGTTAAAATATCAGAATTCCAAAAAAAAAAAAAAAGACAAATAATCACTGATGGTTGAAAGAAAAATTAATCAAATTTCAATAAAATGCTAAAATATCTTAACACAAACAATTTTCTATAAAAATAAATAGTTATGAGGAAAAGGAATTACTATGTAAAGTTTAGAGCTATTTGGTTCAACAATTCGGATTTTAATGCTGGCCAACGGAATAAACATACATTTCTATATTGATGTATTCGATTTTTTAAAATATATATTATTGTACAAAAATTTATTAGGATCTATTGAATTCGCATTACCTTTTATTTGTGTTGTTTAATTCTGGAAAAATATTTTCCCATTTGATGTCTGAGTGTCGATAAATTATCATGGAGTGATTATCTGATGGTGGCAGAATACGCCAAGAAGGCTGAGGAGCAAGAAAAATAAAAAAAAAAAATTTGTGAATTAATTTCACAAAAACAGAAAAACAGATTATAAAAATATAAGATAAATTAACATTTTCATTAAGGAAATCACTAAGTAACCCAAGTATGGGGAGTACATTTTCAACAAGATTTCCCTTAATAATAAATATCTTTACCTTATTCTAGAACAATATTGCAAAGAAACCTTTATTTTCATGAAGATAAATAATTTCTACACAACATTTCTGTTAGATTTTGCTCTGATCTGAAAGTCTGCAGAAATGTCAATTTTTTATCTAATGTCTAAGCCACCATTTTAGTGCAAGATGTGGTATTTGAGTGAAGTTCTGCTTTTCATCTATTTAAATAGTTAGCAATTCACGACACCATCCCATTATTTAGTAAAAGCAGGGCAGATACCAGACCCACTTTTTGAGGAATTTCTCCATCCGACTTGAACGAGTCATATATGTTACTTAATAAGATCACCATGCATCCCTAGTACAGTGGTTAGCTTAATCTGTGTGTTTTTTGAAAACTAAACATGGTTTCATTGAAATACTAAAATTAAGGTCAGGGCCATTTTTACGAATCAAAAAGATAAGTATTTCTAAAACTTCACAAAATTATTATTTTTGGGTAAATTTGATAAAACCGATATGGTGAAAAATGAAGATATAATTCTATACCACTTAAAATATGTATGAATTTGTTACTATAAATTTGTTGCATTTGTGTCAAATTTTTCAGTTGAAAAAAGTTTAATAAAAATTCTGTGTCTCTTCTGATTTATGACTTTTTTTTCTTTATGAATTATTTCTTTAATTCTTGCACAGATACATGTGGATAGATAATTCATATCTTTGTGATAAAAGATACTTTAGGTCAGTATCTCAATTACTTTAAAGTTCCAGGCATTTTTGTGCCGTTTTTTTAACCAAAAATAATTTCTAAATTGTGTAAGTGAATGAAAAAATCAATCACAGAATTTGACAATATTTAAGCTAACTTATGACTTGGGTCACCATTCCAGGATTAAAATGTTATTATGAAAAAAGTTTTGGCTGACCCCCACCTCTAATGTGTATATTTCATTTTTTTCATAGATATTCATTCCCCATGCATCTTCTTCTTTGTGGGCGTCAACTGTGATAGTTTCATCTCCTGCAATTGCAAGTGTTGGCATTTAAAAAAAATAAATTAGCGGGCATCAAAATATTACATGCAACAGTGCAATAAAAAAGCTCGGTTAATAAAGTTAGGCTTTTGAGCAGCTAATTATGTACCAGAAATCTGTCAGTATAAGTAATGAACGGAAGAGATTATTTATTTCTTATTATTATCTAGCTAAAAATATTTACTTATTTTATCAGGAAGCTATTTTTTTTTATCAGGAGATTAAACACCTGTTAAGATTTCTGACTTGCCAAGAGTAAAAATATATAAAAAATTTTAGTAGCCAAGGCATATAAAAATATTGAGTGCATAGCTCACATGTCATTTCTTTCCCCAACTAATTAAATGTAATCATTTTAATTAAGACTGATCCAAGCTAAAAAAATATATCAGCACTCAGTAGATCTTAAAACCCAGACATTTGGGTGAATAAATTGATTAGACAATATTACTTTTTTCATTAATGTTAAATATGAAACTTTGGGCGTTGGGCTTCAATATAAAATTAAAGCTATACCAGTAAGCTTCGAGGTATAGCGCATTAATGTGATCCAGGGACAAGGTGTAAGTGATGTCAGTCAAAACTCTTAAAGAAAAAATGACCTCATCTTTGTCAGCTTCACCACATATAAATATTTATAAATACATAGCCATATATATTTATATGAGTGAAAATGATTTGATTATGACTGGCAACACTCATGCCTCATCCCTTATCTAAAAAAAAACAACAACATAACTTTAGTTCCAGCACCCCTATATTAAATCTGCAACTTTTCTCTACCTATCATGTGCCCAGTAAAGAAATCATTTTGATTAATGTACAGTGGAGATGATCTGCCATCTCTGTAAACAACCTTTGCTGCAAAGTCAGAAGACAAAACAGGTGAACCCGGAGTCAGCACAAGATTAAAATTTCTGAAAAAAAAAAGGGTCAAAACATTCATCATTTAGAGTTTGTGGAATTAAACGATCCTCAAATAAAATTACTGAAAATTATATACAGATGGTATGAGAGACTGTAAAAAGTGGTGTGACATACAAGTCCTTGCAGCTTTATTAATTGTTAGCATATGCAAACTCATTTTAATTTTACGTTATTTTCAATGTTTCCATTTTACTCTTGGCTATCAATTTTAAGTAAGCAAAGTTCTATTTAAATGATAAATGTTTCAATTATTTCTGTGATAATAGTTTTCACAAGTAAAAAACTATATATTTAAAAAAAAAATACCTTCCTAATGCTGAGAACGAAACATCAGTAGTGACAGAGCTTTGATCATCTAAACTTCTTTTTTTCCTAACTTTTACATCTATTTTTTTCAGCGTCTCGAAGTAATGAAGTTGTTCATGGAATTCAGCTGAAAAAAAAGAAAGAAATACAAAATGGAAGAGCTTAAAAAATTCTAAATAATTTAAGAAAGTAAGGAAATTATCTGCTTTGATAACATTATTTATTATAAAGTGTTGATAATTTTATAAATCTTCTCTTAATCTATGGTTGAAGCTGAGATTTATATTACTCGTTGATAAAGGTTATGAATGTTTAAAATTGTAGCTTTATATATGTTATCAAATAGTAATGTATGGATATCTTTTTAATATACTTTAATGATTACAAAATGCAAGTTGACAATTTTAATTATTTTGTAGGCCGAAGGCGAATGTATGACACAATTGAATACAAGCCAGATTATACTCGATATCGATGAATTTTCAATTACCTGCTGCTAAGCTTACACAAAGAAATAAATTTAGAAATTTCATTGCTAAACAACCTAAAATTGTTAATCATAACTAAAGAAAAGAAAACTATATATTATAGTTTTCATTAAGTGACATTATGTTTACAAGTTCTATCGAGAAATACTGGAACCGAAACTAAATTGTTTTTAATTGTTTCCGCTTCCGGTATAGTATTTTAACCTGGAACTCTAAAAATAGAGCTCAGTGCTTACTGTACGGTGCTTACATATCTATGCTTACATCACAAAACTAATTAAAAAATATTTTTTTTTTTTAAAGTTTTTTTTTTTTCTAATAATTTTTTGTGTTATTTGTCTGATGTATACGTAAATATTGAAAATTGCATACATAAAAAAGCTAGCTTCAAGTCTATTGAAATTGCATACATGAAAAAGCTAGTGTCAAGTCCATGGAAAATCTAAAAAGACCTGTACACTGTTATGCTGTCATCACTCATCACTATGAATAAAATTCAATAATTATAATAGAATGCTCCTATGTATGACTACCTTTTTTAACTGAGCAAAAAAAAAAAAAAATTCTAAGTGGATTTTCTCACGTCAATTCTCCCTCTACCCTCTCTCTCTCTCTCTCTCTCTCTCTCTCTCTCTCTCTCTATATATATATATATATATATATATATATATATATATATATATATATATATATATATATATAAATACTATGGCCAATGTAAGATTGGTGGCCAATTGCAGACAAGTTTAAATTAAAAAAAAATATTCAATATCATAGGGATTTGAAGAACTACAAATCATAACTAATTCTGTTCAAATTTAATAAAAGATATAGAATGTTTGCTGCAAATGTATCTTGCTTTAATGTTCGTAAAGTTTTAATTGTTGTTATCTCCTTCACACGATACTTTCCCGATTGTCACTTCTACCTTAAATATTGACCAGTCGCACTCAGCCAAAGTTAACATTGGCCAGCGAATGTCAGATATTGGCCGATCAATGTTTACATTGTTCAGTGAAAAAGAAAAGAAGACTGAAAACAAACATTAACACCACGGAAATTAATTAAATAAAAAGTATGTGGCTCAACTGTGTAGGATTCTTGTGTATTTTATAGTTCTTCTTCCTTTGGTTCTAAAGCATTTTTAGGGCCCTGGCCTGTCATCAGCCCTCTAGCGTGAAAATTCTACAGCAGGGGCCAGGCATTCTACAGCAGGGGCCAGGCAATAGCAGGGGGGCCAGATAATATATTTTACTAAGTAGAACAAATAAGCATGTGGGGGCCAGACAAAACGCAGGCGGGGCCCGGCCCCCTGCCCCCCCGCACGCTACGGGCCTGTCTGTCATACTACTCTTCACCATTTTCCCCGAGCCATGGTCTTCTTCCTCCACTCTCTCACGCCTTTGGCTGTATTGTTTTTCTCCACCTCCTCTAACCATCTGCTTCTTAGTCTGCCTTTAGGCCTTTTCTCATTGGGTGTTGGCTTATATATTGCTTTTGGACCTCTGTTTTTTATGGGCCATACCCACCTCAATCTATTCATTTTAATTTCTGTTATATTTGGTTATTCGTATGACTCGTAATGTTCTGTATTTGTTCTTTACTGGCCCGTAAATCTTCTAAAATATTTTCCTTTCCCAAGTGTTTAGCATATTTTCTGCTTGTTTGCTGATGGTCGATGTTTCAATACCAAATGTTACTGCTGGTCTGATCATTGTCTTGTATATGTTTTTTTTTAAAGTTTTCTGGAGATCTGTCTGTTGTTTATACACAAATATTATTAATTGCAGTTGACATATGCGGCCGCACAACAGTAGGCCTACTTGTTTTTACATCTCTCACGATGGATACACAATGTATTTAAAAGGTCACATACGGCCTTTAAGCACGCAGTTGCCCACTCATGCAATTTCAAATTATTAACATGTTTATTAAATTGAGGATGCGCAATTTATGTTGTCAAATAATTTATAATTGAGAGTGACCTCTCTCTCTCTCTCTCTCTCTCTCTCTCTCACTCTCTCTCTCTCTCTCTCTCTCTCTCTGTCTGTCTGTCTCTCCCCTCCCCCAGAGTTTTATATCTGATCGTATAAATCAGTAAAGATAAAACGTGGTTTACCTGGCATACAGAAATAACGCGGTCTATTCCCTGGAAAAAAATCTGGACAGCTAATTAACTGCCCAGCCAATATATCATAATTAGCGCTTTCGCCTCTCATCCCCCCCCCCCACCACCTCCACCCACCCATCTTGATATTAATCTGTTTTTTTTTTGTGTCTAAAGTAAGTCAATATTGATTTCCAACAAGTCTGATTTTTAGAGCTATTGACTATTTACAGGTGGATATTTCACGAAGTAGGCATTTAATAATACCAGTTAAAAATTTAATAGGTGTGACTTTTTGGTAGTGTTTCTGTGTGCTTGTGTGTGTATGTGCGCATGCGCGCGTATGTCTATGTGTGCTTTATCATGACGTTTGTTATGCCTGTAATTAGACGATTAAAAAAAAATAGCAAAATTAATATTTAAATGTATTCCTGGAGAACTTTTTACTAAAGTAATGAGAGTGCCGCTCCCTGCTGGTGGCAAGGCTCAACCCGGGGGCAGACCACCTCCTCCGCACCTACCTATCAACGCACCTGCTTACACAACTGTCAGACCCCCCACCCACCGTTATCCTTGCCTCACTGTGAGATCTGTCGCACCGCGACGGTCCTTAATGAGTTTGCACCTGCGGCGCGAATAAGAGGAGCCTATCAAGAAAGATAATTGATGACTGACATGAGGTAAACAAAACCGCGGTTAATTCCCCTTGTGAAACCGGCTAAACTTACGACCGAATCGGCAAACAATGAATTCAACACGCCCATTGATTTAGCGTCAGATGACAACTTTATTTTGTCAATAAATCCTCCCTCATAATAATGTCCCCACTGTCAAATGATAATGAAAAAGGATGAGTTGGCAGCGTTCAGTAAATTGATGATTCTAGCAGCAGGAAGTGCTTTAGTTGCTCTGCTAGCAATAATTTGGGGGTGATACATACAAAACGTATATTGGAATCGACCTTATTGTTCCGGGTTCAATCTTGAGTGAGAACGAGGGAATCAGGGTTAATTTTCCCGCCATGTCTCCTGTGTTGCCGCCACGGTCACTGTACTACCGGTAGGGTTCGAAAATTACGCGTAAGTTACGCCTAAATTACGCGTACCATTAATTCCCAATTACTTGAAAATTTATATTCCTTTTGTTGCTCACGCTCACTGATTGCTAGTAGGTGTATTTTAATAATGTTTTCAAAGGTTTGTACTTGTAATTTACCGGTCATACTAATTTGCCCGTCGTCCGCATCGGCCACGTATTTCGTCGTGTACTGACTGCATCAGCGGCGGCCATCTTTGGCTGAGTAATACCGTCTAATTCGGTCAACGCGGGGCGGGTGCAATGCGCCTCGAAATACGGCCGCCACGGTTGACGCTGGTTAGGGTTCGAAAATTACGCGTAAGATTTGCGCGCGTAATTTACGTCAAAATTACGCGTGTCATTAATGCCCAATTACTTGAAAATGTATGTTCCTTTTGTTGCTCACGCTCACTGATTGCTAGCAGGTATATTTTTAATAATGTTTTCAAATGTTTTTACTTGTAATTTACCGGTCATACTAATTTGCCCCGTCGTCCACGTATTTCGTCGTGTACTGACTGCACCAGCGGCAGCCATCTTTGGCTGAGTAATACCGTCTAATTCGGTCGACGCGGGACGGGTGCAATGCGGCGCGAAATACGGCCGCCGCGGTTGCCGAACTCAGCAAAAGACGGCACACGCGATCAACGCTGGTGCAATCCGCAGCGAAATACAGACGACGTGGATGCAATACGCCGCGTAATGCGGCCGACGCGATCGACGGAAGCACTATACACAGTAAAATGTTTTCTATACGTTTCATGACATTTGGAACATATATTATTATAGATAATGTTTATAAAAAAATTGGGTTTTTCCAGATTACAATAAAAAAATTTCATGTCAGGGAAAAATGTTTTCTATACGTTTCATGACATTTGAAACATATATAGATAATGTTTAAAAATTATTATTTTTTTTTTTTTTGATTTTTGGGTTTTATAACCTCCCCGTTTGGCTTGCGGCCGCTTGCCATACAGCTCATGGCGGCATTGTGTAGAAAATTTTTATGATTTTGTCTTATTTTTAACCAGACTTTGGCTTCCTTATTGAAATATTTATTTTATTATGTTTACTGAAACGATTAAAACAAACAATATACTGTACGGTTTACGCTGTTTTACGAAACGAATACTTCCGGTTTAGGCTTGTGGCCGGATGTAGATGGTACTCCTAATCACTGAAATTAATTAATCGCCGCTGTTAACACAACAAATTGCGACAGAAACAATTAAAAATGGCCGTCAAATATGAATTTTTTAAATTACCGTAATTTACGCGTAATTTACGCGCAATTTTCCAAAATTACGTTACCGTAAATTACGCGTAAATTACGGTAACTTACGCGTAACGTTACGCGACTTCGAACCCTAGCTATCGGTTATGGTCGGAATGAAATAACCGTCCCATAGTGGTATACATAGGGTCTGATAGACATCTCATCCTTACAGGAACTTTAAAGACACATTTGAAAAGGAACATACGGGGACCCTACGAAAAGGAACATACGGGGACCCTACGAAAAGGACCATACGGGGACCCTACGAAAAGGAACATATGGGGACCCTACGAAAAGGAACATACGGGGACCCTACGAAAAGGAACATACGGGGACCCTACGAAAAGGAACATACGGGGACCCTACGAAAAGGAAAATACGGGGACCCTACGAAAAGGAACATACGGGGACCCTACGAAAAGGAACATATCGATGCCCCAGAAAAAGGAATGTATTAGGGGCCTAGGAAAAGGACTATATGTAAGGCATAGGAAAAGGACTATGTGTAAGCCATAGGAAAAGGACTATATGTAAGTCATAGGAAAAGGACTATATGTAAGCCACAGGAAAAGAACTATATGTAAGCCACAGGAAAAGGACTATATGTAAGCCACAGGAAAAGGACTATATGTAAGCCACAGGAAAAGGACTATATGTAAGCCACAGGAAAAGGACTATATGTAAGCCACAGGAAAAGGACTATATGTAAGCCATAGGAAAAGGACTATATGTAAGCCATAGGAAAAGGACTATATGTAAGCCACAGGAAAAGAACTATATGTAAGCCACAGGAAAAGGACTATATGTAAGCCACAGGAAAAGGACTATATGTAAGCCACAGGAAAAGGACTATATGTAAGCCACAGGAAAAGGACTATATGTAAGCCACAGGAAAAGGACTATATGTAAGCCATAGGAAAAGGACTATATGTAAGCCATAGGAAAAGGACTATATGTAAGCCACAGGAAAAGGGACATATGAAGAGCCTAGGAAAAGATTAAATGTTTTTTTAGTACAAGGAAAAGGATCATTCTGGGGCCATAGACAAAGATACATTTTAAGGTCTTAGGTATATGTCGACGCTTGCAAGCCTTGGACTCCTAAAAATCGTTGATGATGGGGAGGAGTGAGGGGGGATGGGCTCTGATACCTCCTATATAAACTGTGATGTTATTTTAGATCTTTTATGAAACAGCTAAATAAATGTTCAATCAAGGGAGAGGTTTTTTAGCAGTGGAGGTGGGTGTCCTAGGCATGGTGATTGGACGACACACTATCCCATCAGTTTTGATGATTGGACGACACACTATCCCATAAGTTTTGATGATTGGACGACACACTATCCCATCAGTTTTGATGATTGTACGATACACTATCCCATCAGTTTTGATGATTGGACGACACACTACCCCATCAGTTTTGATGATTGCACGACACACTATCCCATCAGTTTTGATGATTGCACGACACACTATACCATCAGTTTTGATGACTGGACGACACACTATACCATCAGTTTTGATGATTGGACGACACACTATACCATCAGTGTTTAATGTTTGGACGAAACACTATCTCCTCAGTGTTGATGTTTGGACAACGCACCATCCCATCAGTGCTGATGTTTGGGCACACACTATCCCATCAGTGTCGATATAAAAATCTTTTGACAAGTCATCTTTGAGATAATGTAGAACGTGTGGCGTTGGGGGTGGGGGGGGGGACAAAACCAATCAAACAAGTTGGTCCGCTGGGCACTTCCCCATGCAGGGCAGCATCTATGCAAACCTGGGATCCTGACAAACTCTTGTAAGTGGAACCCATCTGTCCCCATAACAAGTGTTCTGCCCTAGCGGTGGCCCTATACCAAAGCGCCTTTCTACATTTAACTCAACAATTGAATATATTGATTAGTGTCTTTCTGTTTTGATTTATTGCGCATGGGTCATGTGCCGAACTATAATTTACATTTCATTCTATTGGTTGGTTGCCGTAGGCGTTCTGAGTTCTACAGGATACTTTGTTAAGTGGAAGGGAAGGAGACGTATATCAATGTGATGACTCAAATTAAGGTGTGGGAAGGGGGGTAGGTTAACTTTTAGCAAGTGCCGGATAAAGTCCTCGCGATGCTCTAAGCACCAAAAGAATCTTGCCCTACCCTTTCCCCTACCAAATATACATTGAACCAATAACTTCATCTCATTTTAGACCTGTTTTTCCCCCCGACATCGTGTATGTTATTAAATATGTGTCGTACAATGGGCTAATGATAATATATTTAGGTGGCACTTTGGTTATGAGTTTTTTTTTCCCGTGATGCAGCCCGATTTCATATGCTGTGCATTACGGATAAAACTCTTGGCGTGACCAGTCACCTACATGTTTGTCTTCCTTAGTGCACCGAATGTCCGTTGCTTTCTCGATTATGGTGGAGATGAAATAAGGGCTTAGCAGAAAAAGTCCCATAAGCGGGTTACAAGGGAAAAAAAAACAACTAGACAAGTAGACCACTTACGTCAATGTTTCTCAAAGTTTAGGTCTCTACTCACTGGAGAGTGTGTGATGTCCCTGTAAGACTGAGATGAAATCTCTTAGATCCTATAAACCACTAATGGGACGGTTTTTAATGGTGCCCATCCCCACCATGGCCGATAGTGCCATGGCCATGGAGGTACTACGGGAGATATAGCGGAGACTTTAGCCATGACCCGAAAAAAAAACATTGGTCATCTTTACATTTTCTGTCTTAACAATTTATGGTGCCTAAACGTTTACTTATATTTCTCGAGACGAGAGTGACTTATTTTTCATGCATCACTGTGTACCACTTACTTGTGTATTTGGTCGACCGCTATCATCTGGGCCTATTTAAGCAAGGCCCTAAAGCTACATAATCAAAATATTCCTTTACGGAATATCTTTGTGCACGGCCCCCAATATACCACTGACTAGGCCCAAACGTACCATCGACTAGGATTCCCACATGTATTTTCCATAGGGGCACCAAATCTACATTTGACAAGCCCCCACCCCAAAAAAAAAAAACAACAACGTAGAACGGCTCTGTTTGCACTCACCCATATTCCTGCCTTGGTAACAACTGTATCTTCTTCCAACAAACACGTAGTTTACTAATTACTGAGTGATACTCTGGCCAGCTGACGAGTTTTACTGCGTTCTATTCATTTTGTCAGTGTCCTTCTAATTACACAAGTACAGGCATCTTCAGGGACATGAACGGATCTTCATTTAATCCTCGGAGACTTTGGGGCATTCCTTGTCTTCCCCAGTAGATGAAAAAAAAAAAACAATTCTAGCTAATCAGATAGTGTCATAGTTGGGTTTTCCCTACCTTCACGTTTCCTGATTTAAATTATTGTTGGACTCAAACTAAATCTGTTAATAGCGTTCGACTATTAAATTATTGTTAGACCCACACTAAATCTGTTAAATTATTGTTAGACCCACACTAAATCTATTAATAGCGTTCGAATATTAAATTATTATTAGACTCAAACTAAACCTGTTAATAGAGTTCGACTATTAAATTATTGCTAGCCCCCCACTAAATCTGTAAACAGAGTTCGACTATTAACTTAGTCAAGTGATGGGTAGATAATCTTACCTCCTCTACCCGGTACGAATGGTCGTGCGAAAAAGTGCTCGATTGTAAAACTGTCTCGATATCCAGTGATGGTCATGCTGAAAGGTCCTCCACGTGCCTCCATAGCCATTGCACTATCGGGGATTAAAAAAAAGAGCACTACCTAAAATCGCCACCTCAGGATCTAAACATCCAATTATCACAGGGACTTGATGTATCTCCCCTAGCCCTCCTTCCCTCCCGTCTTAATTAAAAGTACATACTGTTCACTGGACAGCCAGTATAGGAAGTGATGCATCAGCGAGGAACATTAGGGTGGGGGGGGGAGGGGGTAAATGTTTTGATTGATTACACTAGGGAACAAAAAAATATTTTCGGTCTGCTACTTAGAAAAAAAACGTGGCAATCTGACTAATTTTGACACGCTGATTACAGTGGTGTAATCAGAATTTTTCTAGCACGTCAGCTTCTTGAGTTATACGACTTTTACATTTTTGGTAAAATTGCAGGTTGTAGCTAGGTCAGAATGGTCTTAGTGCACTTAATAGATCTCAGGGGCGATGGTGCTAAATTGGGCAGTGGGCGAGGAATGTTGACAGCGTGTGGCATCATGTTCATGGGCGTTGATCAGAGTGGGCTGCTCTTTGATTGAAGGGGAAAAAAAAAGGATTCTTTACAAATATTGTTTATACATTGTGTAGAGAGTGTTAGGATAAGCCAAAATACTGCAGAAGTATCTAAAACTACGAATACAGTTTCATCCAGGATATAATCATCAACTTATAGGCACATTACAAAAAGCAAACAAATAGTAGTCAAAAAATAACCAACTGTGGTAACCTATCATGATGAGATAACACAGTAATGAGCCCAAGGCCAGTGTGCTACTTAGTACAGTGGTCATGACAGGTATACAATCAATAAGTTAGCAGTCATCACAGACTACGTATCTGACTTGCCACTCTGGGGCCCAAAACTTGTACCTGCCCTCAGTTTCATTCATACCAAGAAGTACCACAGCCAGAAATTATAGGACCCCCAGAGAAAAACTCTGACTACGCGGGCCCCTCTAGCCCAGAGTCCAGATAATTTAGAAGCAATAAATACAATAAATGAGTTTTGAAAGCGACGAGGCATCCCTAAAGGGCCCCCTGATAAGAGTTATGGTTGCCGTCCTCTCGCTGCTGCTCTTTACCGAGTCAAATCATAAAGGTCCTATAGTTTGATGATGTCTTGATGTCCTTTTGTGGGCAACAAGGGAAAGGCACGGTCGATGAAAGAAAAATCTCCAAGCTAGAGCCGTCGGAGTCAGAGAGTATGTCAGGAATATATGAAATCAGAGAAGACCAGATTCTTGTCGCTGTTGCAAGAGCCGTCGGAGTCAGAGAGTATGTCAGGAATATTTGAAATCAGAGAAGACCAGATTCTTGTAGCTGTTGCTACAGCTGTCGGAGTAGAGAGTATGTCAGGAATATATGAAATCAGAGAAGACCAGATTCTTGTAGCTGTTGCAAGAGCCGTCGGAGTCAGAGAGTATGTCAGGAATATATGAAATCAGAGAAGACCAGATTCTTGTAGCTGTTGCAAGAGCCGTCGGAGTCAGAGAGTATGTCAGGAATATATGAAATCAGAGAAGACCAGATTCTTGTCGCTGTTGCAAGAGCCGTCGGAGTCAGAGAGTATGTCAGGAATATATGAAATCAGAGAAGACCAGATTCTTGTCGCTGTTGCAAGAGCCGTCGGAGTCAGAGAGTATGTCAGGAATATATGAAATCAGAGAAGAACAGATTCTTGTAGCTGTTGCAAGAGCCGTCGGAGTCAGAGAGTATGTCAGGAATATATGAAATCAGAGAAGACCAGATTCTTGTAGCTGTTGCTACAGCTGTCGGAGACAGAGAGTATGTCCGGAATATATGAAATTAGAGAAGACCAGATTCTTGTAGCTGTTGCAAGAGCCGTCGGAGTAGAGAGTATGTCAGGTTTAGATGAAATTAGAGTCCTCTAATAAAAGTATTCAGATGCTTTTCACAAATAACATAAATATATTTAATATAAAAGTAACTATTATTTTAAAATAAAAAAAACAAACGAAAACAAACAAAATTTTAACAGCAACTTAGAAATATATGCAATAAACCATAGTCGTTGTTATGATACGGGGCCCCAAAGCAGTATGTTTTAAGGCCCATTACAAAGACACATTTAGCATTCTTAAGTGAAAAATACACTTTCAAGGATACTGCTTTCAAATCTTAGGCCCTGAATAATCTTGATAAATGGGACCCCTCTACTCCCCAACTGTCTGCCGATCTACCACGAGGCCCCTGACAAAACATTGATTGATTGTCAATGCGGCCGGGTAGAGGGCTGGGGCTGGGCTGACTGTTAGAATTACAGACTTGTAGAAAAAAAAGTAAAGTTCCCTTAAGCCCCTAAGGACTCATTGGGGGCAGATGAAGTGTAGAATTCATATGTTTCTGTTATCACGACGTATAATGGGATTGTGTGGTTAGCACAACGCCCAGCCGCATTGGGGACTTGGGGACTTGCACGACGATTAGAAAAAAATCGCAAGGCTCTTACCGAGGTTCGAACCCAGGACTCTCTGGTCAGCAGTTGAGGAGCGCTCTACACCGTACGGCCACCCGTCCCCCCTGATGTGTATGTAACTGACCTGTTTTGGAAACTTGCACAAAGCACTTTGCTTTGTTGATCAAAGTCGTACATAGACGTCTGCGATCTACGGAAACATAAAGTGTCCAAAAATAGCAAGCCATCCCCTTTCCCCTCCCTGCCAATAAAAGTTCGTGTCAAATTGGACGACATATAAACATCAATACATACCAGATTTTTACGCATTTATATAGACAATAAATAACTATGAAATTGATATCAATACAGAAACATCAGGAGGTGAATTTGCGCAAAACCCCCGAAAGTCTCCCCCCTCCCCCCAATGACTTCCATGGCTAGGACCCGCCAAAACTTTAGAATGGCTCTGGTTTCAATTACAGAATTTGTTCTCTGTGGTGATGACGTTGTGAGTTGACCAAAATGTCCGCGTTGAAGGTTCAAATCCCAGTGCCTTATGATTGTTGCTGCCGAGGCTAACGGTGGGAAATTATTAAAATTGTTTCCAAAAGTAATGACTGGTGGACTTAAGAGATGACCACTAACCCTATCTTGGCCTTGACCTCAAAAGATAACGCTCCAGCCGAAAACGAAATCAGGTTGTTTCCATATGTGACTTATGTTTCCCCCGGATCCGTTCAGCTGTATCTTTTCATCTGTCTCCTACTATCTCCTCCAGAGTGACCGCTCCTGGTTTAGCTAGATGTGTCAAATTTCACAGGGAGATAACTGGTGGTGGGAAGCGGAAGTGTTCATGACTTGTCAAAATATCGGAAACATATCTGTGCGTTGGTGAAGGAACAATCTACCTTGTGTATCTTTAATCACATTATTGCATGATATATGGGTGAGGGGGGAGGGGAGTGATTAAGAACGTTAGATTATCACATTCTGTATGTAAGAACTAGGATGATGATGGGCTACTATAGTATTTAGTTGTGTGCCATTCAGAAACGGATTAAGATAGCTTTGGGCCCCCTAATACAAAAGAATATTTTTGGGCTCCCATATATCTATACAAGAAAAGAATGGGGTAAAATGCATGATAATTATATTCGTCGGCAAACTTATTAAAGATATTTTGTTTTGATATGTTTATAAAAGATATGCAATATTGATATTAAGCTCAACATGTGACATGAAATTTGATTTCATTAGAAAAGAAAAAAATCACGGGCTTCGAAGCCTCTCTCGCTCCCTCCCCCCTCCCATTGACACTATGTGTATAATATACACTGTATATACATGTAATGTAAATGTGTTAACAGAAGTAGCACTCCCTGAGTAATTATAAATTGTTTGAGTTTTTCTTATATTAAAAATATGAGATCCCCAACTTCAAAATTTAATGCCATCTGAAATGAATGTAGCAGTCGCGTTTGTTAATGTAATGCTTCATTTTCATATGAAAAGCATATGGTGAGTTTAGCCTATGCCTTTCACCCAAACAAACATACACAGACATTCATAGACATACAGAGCAGTTCTTCTGAGTATTCTATCTAGGTCAGCCCTTAGGCCGAACTGTTTGATTTCGGCCCGTAGCCCGACACTCGTGAAGCACAAATCACTAGGCCTTTAATGTTATTACTTTACCTTTTAATTTATACTTGTTCATGTCAATCTGTACATCAATCTGCTACTGGTCCCGAACAGCAGTTCAATTTAAGAACCCAATTTGGCCCACGACTCAAAACGTTTGACTACTCCCCCCCCCCCACTGCAAAAGGGCCACATTCAAATTATAACTCTTAATTAATCTTATGGTCAAGGCCCCCCCCCCCGACTGGTATTTTCCCTAGGGCCACCAAAAATCTATGCAAGTCACTGCCTAGGGCCCAAAACATACCTAAGAATGGCTTTGGACACAAATAACAATAACTTTTTACTAGTGTAGAGACTAAATATTGATAAACATTCACACAATAATATATATATATAACTATATAACTATATATATATATATAACTATATAACTATATATATATAACTATATAACTATATATATATATATATATATATATATATATATATGCCTACACCCCACAAACAAACGTCATCCTCCTTGTTCAATTGCCTAGCTGGATGACCAATATGAACTCTGTTCTTTCACGTCTTTTATTACTCTGTCCCTATTTCAATTCTTGCCCCCCTCCCCCCTTTCTCTTTAGAAATAAAAAGCTACTCACAGAGAGTCCTTCAACCAGAGGGAGCTCCCAAAAATTTCATCTCTTCCATCAGATTTTCTCTGCAAGAAATAAAAAATATAGCTGTGCTGAACGATTTTTTTTTCTTCGATCTGTTATGTGAAAGTTTTATAAACTTACATTTGACCTGCATTTTTGGAGCTTTGCTCATTTTTTTTTATTTGGTCTCTTTATCGGCTAAAACATTCATGTTTGGAAAATTTGACGTTGAATACTCAAGGAGTTAATCATAGTAGTGATTCAATCCACATGGATAATGACAGCCACACATGTCTCGACAATACTGAACTCAAAGACTTGAAGAAGGAGGGAGGAAATAAGAAAATGTCCTTAGGAATGTCTTGTCTGACCTAATGATGTCACTGGTTTGGTGAATCTTTTAGGACACAGAATGATCAATACCAGTGGGTCTTCAAATGTTTACACCTTGCGGCCACCTGAAAAAATGGTTATGTAAAAGAAATATGAGATAATAATTATAAAAGCGCCATTAGCTATATATATATATATATATATATATATATAGATAGATAGATAGATAAAAACTCTTATATTTTATAGGAAATACAGTTGACTCATTGACTTGTGAAGTTCATGTAATAACGTGATTTTTATCTTTTGGATTCCACAAACCGATTATCGGACAGTTTTTGTAGCGTCCTACTTTCATCGCCACCGTATCCCATAGTGCAATGGTCCTGGTGGCACAACGGGAGACATAGAGGAAGCCATCACTTTGACCCAGAAAAATAAACCACCCTTTGTTCTCGCTGGAGATCAAACCCCATGACCTCTCAGGTTGACCGTGGTCCATCCACCATCCGTCTCCTCTATCCATTGGGTTTGGTGACTCGTTTCAATTAGTTTGTTGGTAGTGTCAAAGGTCAAAGATAATTCTCAACTAGGCTCTGGGATAGTAAATGATTTTTCAATAAGGTGAAAGGAAAAGTAGAACAGAAAACACAATAAAATGTTTCGGTTACTGAAACAATGGCGTTAATTTCAAACTGCACCTACGGACATCTAAAAAATTACACTTTAAAAAAAAATTTCACTTAAATCAATTTAACAACACAATTTATTTTATAAATGTTTTCTACAGAAGTACTGAACGATAATAACATATGAATTCTGGGAAACCGGAAGGGTGGTGATGAGGGGTGGGGGTAGAGGATGAATGACATGAATTGATGTCAGCCGGACAATATCGATGCCGGACTGGGAAGACAAAAAACCAATGTGTCTCGGATCACTGGCTTTACAGCTGGTCTTGGCGGACTGTCCTGTATCAGTTGTCAGAAGTATCTCATTTGAAAAGGGGGAGTCTCCTCCCTCCGCCCCCTCCCACATCAGAAAAGTAAAAGGAGTAAAAAAATAAAGTTTCAAAAAGGTATAAAATGTTAAAAGAATAAAAAAACAACAACAACAACTGTGTCAACCTGACCTCATTATATCTACATGTAGCCATAATCACCTCCACAATCACTCTAGTTATGTAATAGAGAGACTCCACCTACACATATCTCTATAATTATATAATATAGACATTCCGCCCACATTCATCTGATGATGTAATAAAGACATTCCGCCCACATTCCTCTAATGATGTAATAGAGACACTCCACCCACATTCCGCTAATGATGTAATAAAGACACTCCACCCACACTCCTCTAATGATGCAATAGAGACACTCCACCCACACTCCTCTAATGATGTAATAGACACACTCCGCCCACATTCCTCTAATGATGTAATAGAGACACCTCCACCCACATTCCTCTACTGATGTAATAGAGACACTACACCCACATTCATCTGATGATGTAATAAAGACACTCCACCCACACTCCTCTAATGATGCAATAGAGACACTCCACCCACACTCCTCTAATGACGCGTGTTCAAGCGGAAAACAATTAAGAGCACCACCCCCATTCGCTCTGTCGGTAAAAAGTATTTTGCTTCGAAATAACGTGGCAATAGGTTAGTGTCAACTATCGGGGAAGGGGGGGGGGCAGTTGGAGCAGGTTTTCAGGTGAACAAGATGGTCTAGCTGATGTATGACAGATTGGGTGTCTTCTTGACTATGCTTACCAATATAAAAAATATGATCGATAATTTGACCACTAGCCTTTGGTCAGAAAAATGTCTAACATCATAGACCACTGAATTCAATAATTGTGTTCCCATGGACCACTAAATTCATAAATTGTGTTCCCATGGACCGCTGAATTCATAAATTGTGTTTCCATGGACCACTGAATGCCATTAGGACTTACCATCGTTTTTTCTCAATCACGTCTTTGCTTTCGCATATTCTCCTCTGCGGAAAAGCTAAAATTTTTCGGGGACTACTCATCTCACGAGGACCATCGGGTTGCCGACCGATGCTATAAAACCTTTTTGAATTTGCACCCTTACATACATTGGAAAGTAAAATAGTCTACTTGCCATGAGTTTTCGAAACTGTGCCTATTTTTAATGGCTTTTTTTAAAAACTAAACGCCTATGACTTATTCCTGAAAGATGGAAAATAATGCAAATTGTTTTAGTCTTGTATTTTTATTCTATTCAAAACAATTTTCACTTGCTGGTCGGAACCATTGCTTTTTTATTTTTCTAAATTTGGCAATTATGGATTTTTTATCATGGGTTTCCCAAGTAACTCTGTTTCAGAACTTTTAAAAAAAATATTTTATCAGCTTTTTTATTATTATTATTATTACTATTTATAGAAAGATAATATTACAAGCTGGTTGGACAAATAAAGTTTCGGCGTGAATGTAAGTTACACTGAATACAGAAGCGAAATAATGTAAAACCAAATACAAATCTTGCACGATAGAGGGATGGATGGGGGTATGAGTGCGTGTAAGTGTGTGTGGGGTCGGGCAGCGCGTGATACAGGGGAAGACCCATTCTTATGAGAAGGCAAGCTAGATTACAGCTTGTTGCCTCCCATGCCCAAAGCAACTACCTTCAAGCAATAAGAGCCACCGACGTACTTCTAGCCAAGACAGATATATATATATATATATATATATATATATATATATATATATAGCTTCAATGTGTGAAGCATATAGCTAATAGAGATAGATGGATGATTGTGAGAGATTTACGGATGATCGTGACAGAATGATGGATGATCTTGACAGATTGATGGTTGATCGTGGCAGATTGATGGATGTTCGTGACAGATTGATGGATGATCGTGACAGATTGATGGATGATCATGGCAGATTGATGGATGATCGTGACAGATTGATGGATGATCGTGACAGATTGATGAATGATCGTGACAGATTGATGGATGATCGTGGCAGATTGATGGATGATCGTGACAGATTGATGGATGATCGTGACAGATTGATGGATGATCTTGGCGGATTGATGGATGATCGTGGCAGATTGATGGATGATCGTGACAGATTGATAGATGATCGTGACACATTGATCGTCACAGATAGATGGATGATCGTAACAGATTGATGGATGATCGTGACAGATTGATAGATGATCGTGACAGATTGATGGATGATCGTGGCAGATTGATGGATGATCGTGACAGATTGATGGATGATCGTGACAGATAGATGGATGATCGTGACAGATAGGTGGATGATTGTGTAACATGCAGATACATGAATCATTTAGACAGCTTAGTAAAGTAATGGATAGAAACAGATATAACGATGCATAGGTGCTGACAGATGAAAGTTGGGACTGAGCCATTCTTACGGGTTTCGTGGTTCACTAGTCGGAATTACTTTCCGAAATTCTAAGCACAGTACATTTAAGGGTCCCAACTGAAAACGCAGGCGAAAAACAACTAAAGATTGCAAAATCTTGGGTTCCGTTAACAATTTTTGGCGTTTGAGTTCCCTCTGACCCTCAAGCATTAAAGTCATTTTAACCCTGAGGTAGACCCCTCTGACGGCGCGGAGCGCCGGCTACGCAGCCGAATTTTAGTCCGCCGTAAATCCGCCGAAAAATATGCGGCGCGCCTCATTAGCCGCCGTATTTCGTTCGCCTTTTTATTAACTGTCGCATTACTTAATCTTGTTGCACATGACCTTGCTGACCATATCAGCTCTGTCTTGAAAAGCTTTTCTGTTGATCACAAAATACTAGCTGCCATGATGGTGCTGCAATTATGATAAAGACTTCAAAGCTTTTGAAGGCTGACTTTTATCAGCACTTTACAGCACACGTATTGCGCCTTAATACTACCGACATCATCAATAAAAATGAAGAATTTCAAGACCGCAATTATAGAAGACGATGCAGCATTCGCAGAGGATAAAGAAATGATAAAGACCCTGAAAGACGGCATGTCTTCAGTGTGTGAATTGCTTCTTGTAGACGATTAGTTCAGTGCATAAATAGTGGATGCCTCTGAGGGCAGCACTAACGCCATCTATGACAGTCATAGACACAATCATAAGTCAGTGAAGGCATCATGTCCAACGAGTTGGAATTCAGCACTGATGATGATTCAGTCTATACTTCACTTGAAAAGATGATGATGATAAAACTGTTTATTTCTGTTGTTTTAAATAATAAAACTTTTCCCCAAGTAGTGTAAAATTGTTTTATTGCTGAAGTTTTATCAATTCAATATTGTCTAGGCGTCAGCCGAATTTTAGCCAAATATTTCGTAATCTGCCAAAAATCAGCCGCAAATGTCAATTTACTCAATTTATGGTCAAATTCGGCTACGCCGGCTATCAGCCGAAAAATTATGTCAGCCAGCCGAAGCTTAAAAAAAAAAATTCGGCTGGCAGGTCTACCCTGAGGCCTTTATGACGTTTAGTGTGGTAGACTTGACCGTTGGCAATATTGGCAGGCCTCCCATAATGAGTCGCCTGCCTAAATGTTTCTTTAAAAAAATAACAAACACCATTGGAGAAGCAACGTCAATAAAGATTGATATATATATATTAACAGTGCCGAACCTAGTGATTTGGGGGCACAGGGGGCTTGGCTACCTTGGGGCTCCTGCATTTTGGTATTCGACACCATGACATGAGATAATGTACCTAATATGTAATGTAAAAAAAAATTGGGCCCCCCTCAAGCTGGGGCCTGGGGGGACTTTCGCATTTGGACCCCCCTATCCTCCCACCCTAGATATGTCTCTGTATTAGCCGAAATGCTTAATCTTAACATTTTTATTGTCTTGACAGGGGGGAAGGGGGCATTTAGAAATAAAGGCCTCTAGGCAGCCACGTAGTTTTTCTTTCAACAACAACGGTTGGGACAGTCATTGCAACAAACTGCATGGTAAACTTGAACCCTGCTATTGAACAGATCCCACAGTTTATCATTAACTTTTTTTTATTTTTGTATTCAGGCGAGAGACACAGACTCAACCTGCCTGGCACAACGAGTTGGTGTCGCGCGGGGCTGTTAGAACAGCCACAGCACGCGAATTAGTCGCTGTCAGCGCTCAGCCCACCGATTGGGTTATCCCCCCCTCCCTCCCGTCCGTAACGCCCAGTAGCCCGTGGGTGAGACTCACAGGTTCTTACCCCTTCCCCCCGCCAACATAAACATGAACTTGGAACGGGTATAAAACAACTGAAACCAATTTTTCCCCCTTTACACCCGAACTTATTTCTTAAGGTAGAATCCAATTTGTAAAGCTAGAATACATTTCAAACTATTTCTACAGGCTGTGACTATTTCACTACATACACATTCTAGCTATCTCTTTTATAGAATAGGTTAAAAAATAATATTTGCTACAAATTCTTTTTACATCTATAATAAAAAGTTATTTAGTTGGTCCTCTTGGAAGCAACCCAGAAACTGTCAATATAAAAACGCAGGTAGTTCTCATCATACATTGCTGATTAGAGGAAAATACAAGGTATAGGCAAGTGCACAAATTGAGTAAGTAAATTAGTTTGACATTTTGTGAACTCGTATTTGTACATAATTCAAAGAAATTTCTAGTTTCATATGGGAAAAAAAAGCCATCTTTATACATGTTCCACATTTTGAGCGTTTTTCCGTTGCAATGTACATGAGTTGATAATTCTCACTGGACTATATCATTGGATTCTCTATATAACGATTTCATTCAATTTTGTTTATTTATTTATTTTTTCAAATTTACTTATTTGCAAAATTAAACTGTTTATACTATGTATCCGAATTTCAAAGGTAATTAAAAATTTTAAAGAAAATTGAGGTCAATATTTCAACAGTATTTTTAATCAAATGTAAAAAGTAAAGACTGTAAAGTGGTCTGGAGGTAAAAAAAAAGTAATTTTTCTTTTATTGAAGACTTTTATTTTATCGTATACACTTTATCTTTCCTTTTTTTTCTCCAAATATGGCAGGAGAAATTTGCAAGTTTGTAATTTTTAACTTAAAAAGAAAATATAAAACAAAAACCAGCCAGGAATGCAAATCGAACAAAACCCACAAAATCATTTTAACTCATTAGTGTAAAAGTATAGAACGCAATGTTACATTAAGGAGTAACCTACATAAGCTATCTAATGTGTGTGAAACAAAAAGTCAAGTTTCCCTAATTAAAGCCTATACAAACCAACGGGTTTATAAAAATAGGAGTTCATCTGTTTCTGTAGCCAGAGCTTTTCTTGTTTTACTTGACTTAATGCCTTGAACTCCCTGTGGAGCAAAGGGCCTCTGCAACCACTCTCCAACGCACTCTGTTTTGTGGGGCCTTTTTCAATTCTCCCCATGTCTGTTTGCAGATTTTCATTTCCTGCTCCCAAGACCTTCTCCAATTGGTCTTTTAGCCGCCGACCTTTCTCTGGCCTTGGGGGTTTCCATTGTAGAGCCATTTTGGTGATGTCAGCTGGAGGCTTCCTTAGCGATTGGCCAATCCATCTCCTTTTTCTCCAGGACACTTGCAGGTCTATGGGATCTTGGTTGGCCAGCTGCCAGAGATCTTCGTTCCTGAATTTATCTAACCTCCTTATCTATTATCTGGGAATATCATTGCGTGGCTAATACAATACCCACCCGCCCCCATCAAACGTCGGGTACCCTGTCTGTAAGATGGGTGAACTTTAGGGACACTGATCGGACACGAGAAAATTCCCGGCTGTCACCGGGGCTCGGGACATTTCGCGTCCCACACCTATTTGAGAATCACCGATGCATTCATTTATCCTGTTCCTAAATGTATCCACATATATCACTAGTCAAAGAATTGGAGATAAATCAAATGGAATGAAGCGTAAATTAATTTACTGAATACATTTGTGACTAGGAACGGTAGTTAAATATGTGGCTGTTAGAATCGCAAATGGCTCTTGGAGTCGCATGTGGCTCTTGTATGGATTGTGTGTGTGTGTCTCCCATTGATTTAACCTTATTTCTATTATTTCGTTAACTAAAATCGACTATGGATGTGTCTCTCGTCGAACTCATGCATGGTCACCCCTGCACAGGCACCCCGTCACGGGCGCCCCTTGTATATAAGTTGATATAAATGTTTCTGGCATAAAAGGTTAAATATTTAGCCCCCCTCCTGTATGGTTCTAAATGATCAACAAGTGAAATTTGTGAATTATAGACACTCAGACATTTTTAAATTTTCTTTGTTTTAAACAAACTGTCTATATTTTTTTTTTAAATCGTGTATCTTAAAAGTAATTATTATATATCATTGTTTGTTTCAAGAAATCTGAAAAAAAAATTATATTCTGGCATAAAACGTTAAACAACATATTACAAACAGAAGTAAAAACAAATAAAGGAATAGATTTAATAAAAAAAAATATAATAAAACAAAAAAAAACGGACAAAAAGATAATAAATTTTAAACCGTAAAGATAAAGATATAGCTGGGGTTCTATGTTGACAAATCATGCATTTTTGTGCTACAAACACCAAACCTGGCACAGATGTTCAGTTTTTTATGCTGAATAAAATGTGATACAGAGCCACAGCAAAATTTTAATCAGTTTCTATTTATAGTAACATTAAAAATGGCCGCTTAAAGAAATTCATGTAAGGTGACAAACTGATAATTTTTAAGCTACAAACACCAAACCTGGCACACATGTTCAGTTTATAATGCAAAACAAAATGTGATACAGAAAATGCACACGTTTGTTAAGTTTCTATTTTTAGTAACATAAAAATGGCTACAAAAGTAAATTTTGAGTATGATGATAAATTGACCTTACATTTTTGAATCTGGTTCAATTAGTTCAATTTGTGTTAGATGCTTGAACTGGATGTTGTACTGAAAAGTCGGCTCCACAGACACAGCTGCATAAAGCAGTGCATTTTAATCCGGCCTTGTTGCACTTACAACGCTTGGATCTGCATTCTTTTTTACTAGCACATTTCAACAATTCACGATAAGTCATAGATGCTTGTGGCAAACAGTCCAAAAAGGCTGCCATTGTCATGTCTGATAAACTGCCAACCGCACTCGCTTGGATCAAGAAGCACTGGTTGTCGTTCATGTGCCTGGCTCCAAATATGGCCTCCTTTTTGGCCCAAATTGCCCGTTTGCAGTGCTGAAACAAGGCCTCACTCGTTGGAGGAATGTTTTCAATTTGGCCGCCAGTCTTTGTAAACATGTATTTCCTGGCACTGTTGACATCATGGCAGTTGTTACCTCTGTCATACAAAAGCGTCACAAAACGCTCCAGAACTGACAAGTCATTAGCTGTTAGTTCAAATGGAGCACAACACAGTTTTGAAATGTAGCTGTAATATGGTCGCAATTGCTCCAGACCTCCCAAGCTGTCTTCTTGCCGATACCATTAAAACAGTTGACGGTGTCCACAATCGGTAAAACTGTGAAACAACGGCAGACACTGGGCTCTGGCAACACCTAAAACTTTGATTATGTCATGAGCTGCAATGTATCGGAAGTCTTTTCCTGCTACCATGACAATCCATAATTCCAGTTAGGGTGGCGAGTCATGGCAGCCACAGAAAGAACCACCACATCTGTGTCGACAGTGCAAATCAGATTCCTGCGGCAATGTTCAGCTGCATGGGCCAGGTGAAGCATCATCCGTGTGTCTGCTTCCTCGTGATTACATGGTTGAAAGATTCGTGTGGTCAATGGGTTTATTGGAGATTCACATCTGGACTTTGAGTGTTAATAATAAGCTTCAGATTGTACTGCAAGAAGATATCGTGCTAGGAATGCGAACAACTAGGTCTTGTTCGCATCCACCTGCAAGAAACTTCCCACTGCGATTGTAATACGGTCTCTGGCGTCACACGTTTTCTCTTCTTTAGTCCTCGGCGCTTTCTTGGGAAAGCTTTTAAGCTGTCATCTGAGATAACAGTCCCACACTACATCTAGACGATGGGAGAGATTTTTGCAGGGTCTGCATCACATAGGGGATAACCACCTGGTTTGGGTAGTCAGCAAATGTTCTTGCAGATCCTGGCCTCAACATATTGACAACAGCCGCCCCATCAAGGATAGTCATGCCAGTGACTGTTGGCACAGCTGATGAAGTTTGGAGAGGTTCCAAACACTCCAGCAACCCAGACTTGCTTGATACTCTCATTCGTTTTCACAGGACAGTGATGGAGGAGCCGACTGATTTTCATATGAAAAAAGTCTGTCAAGCCCCCATTTCTGGTTTGGCATGCTACATACAACCTCGAAAGGAGGTAACAGTCACTTTCAGTGATGAAATCCTATACTGTGGTGCTGATCGCTTCTTTCTTTTAGCACCAGCGATCAAGATGAAATTGTTACGCTTGATTGGAGCAGAAACTGGCTTGGCCATGTTAACAAGTCTTTCTTGCATAAATTCGTTGTATTGAGCTACACCAGTCTTGTGTATATTACTCAAGGTCTTGTGTACAGCAGCATCAACAATGTTGTCATCATGAAGAGTGACTAACTCTGCGCTTTTTTCAAGAAATGGGTTGCAAGTTTCCTGTATCACATCAATTAATCTACACACGTCAGCCTTGATATTTTTTGGAATCCTTTGTTTGTTCATGACATGATCTGATTCTTTGCTGTGTTTTATTTCAAAAAAGATAATTCTAGGTCTTGAAGAACTCTGGAGACCTCTGGCCCTCCAATCATCCAGCGTCTCAATGCCGAGGAGTTTTCAGTGAGTCCCACTGCTCCTCTCCCCCTCCCCTCCCACCTTTGAATGCCATTGATGATGGCATTGTTTTGCTCATGTGCTTGGTCTATTGCCATTTTTGAGAAGGGGCGAGATGTCTTTAGCACCAAGTCTTCGTAGCACATTGAACTACCACCTAATCTCATCTCTCTCTATTTCAAACACACACACTTGTAATTTTCATTAACTTTTTCTTAACATGTTTTACATTACCACTTTGACAGCTAGTAAGAATAGGATTAAGAGAATATAAATATAATACATGTAATAACAACAAACAATAATAATAAGTAACAATTATAATAATCTTAAATTATTTAATATTAAAATATTTGTATTGTTATTATGAAGCAGGTAATTTAAACAGAAAACACATATAATGTATGTATAAATACACAAACACGCGATTCACATTTTGCCGCACAGTACTCTCGCACTGAAGGCTTTATTTTAATTCTAAAAGTATGTGTACTCGGTAACCAATAAAATAATCAAATAGGACAAATCTTTTAGTTAATTTTGGTATAAAAAAGGAATTTTGTTCTATGTTTACTGCTTCAGAAAACGTTTTGCAATATTTGAGTTGTAAATAAATAAATTCCTACGCGTCTGCAAATAGTCCCTACGCTTTATGATAACATACGTTAAAAATAACAATGATTTGTTTTGGCTCTGTTTCTAAATTTAAAATATTATTATTTGTGAAGACATTTTAACTCATGTCATGTTTGTAGCATGATGATGCACGATCTATATATAACAATGCAACATAGAACCCTAGCTAATAACTTTACTGTCTCGATCCTGCTTTTGCTTATAAATTTAATCAAACAAACTGTAACATTTTATCAATGATTTATGAATTAAGATTGCAAACATCCTGTCTCATAATGCAGTCCTCTTGAATTCACATTCACTTAAGCAGCTCAAGAAAAAAAAAGCGGTCGGCAACCTGTTGGAACTCACGAGCCACTGAGGTCGTGAGCTTTATTCATGAGGACGGACCACTAAATGAATAATTTTCATTCAAGCGGACCACTTCATTCATTCGTTTACTAAATTGGACCACAACATATACATCATTTTATTGTACCATACCACGGGGTGAGTGAGGGGGGGTGTGTTTAGCCGATGTCGTGCCTAGTGTGCCATCTGAACCTCCACTTCTGAAGGCGCCCCCCCCCCCAACCCCGAAATACCCACCATACTGTTATTTAATTAATATCGACCTTGATCCGCCTTTGAGTGTTACTAAAAATAGAATTATATCGATGAGAAACACAAAGATCGTCAAATGTTGCAAAACATTATAAACTCTGTTGATATCTCATTCATTCACAATGCGAGTGAAAACAGTAAGTAAAATTACCATGTGATCTAATCATCTGTAAAATTACCATGTGATCTAATCATCTGTAAAATTATCATGTGATCTAATCATCTGTAAAATTACCATGTGATCTAATCATCTGTAAAATTACCATGTGATCTAATCATCTGTACAATCACCATTTGATCTAATCATCTGTAAAATCACCATGTGATCTAATCATCTGTAAAATTACCATGTGATCTAATCATCTGTAAAAATCACCCTGTGATCTGCACGGTGGCTACACTCTTGACAAATCTATCGATCAATTAAAAAGTTTGTAACAAATTTTTCAGAGAGATGAGTCAATGGGAAAGTCAATGTTTCTTTTTTCGATTGGTGCTTTGCTTTTGAATCTGTTTCATTAGTCACATTTAAACAAGTTTGAGACAAAAAATTATATAATGCCGATATCCTACATCTAAAGGAGCTTTGAGAAATTCATAGAGGCAAACTAATTAAAATAAAAGGAACACGTTTTTGTAGGATGTATCGCTATAGTCAGGGCTGTTTTAAGGTCATAGTAGGCCCTAGGCACTTTCAAAGTCGTAGGCCCTCCCCGACTTCATTTTTAATATTTTTCAAGAATGCACCCGTACTTCTTTGCAATTTGAAATCTAAATAAACTTTGAAGACGTCATATGTGACTTTGCTAAGACAATGAGCCGAAAAGTTAACATACTGTAATATACAGTGCTCTCACACGGTTATATATAGTTACTTTAAAACAAACATTATTAAATTTTATTGGCATTCTGAACTTGTTTTCACTTTATGTTCTGGCTTTGGTATGCCCTGGAAAAGTCCAAAGGCCCTGTGTCTAGTTGATAAAGCGGCCCTGGCTATAGTGATAAAACACGTGGGCCTACATTAATAATAAATGTGTTTGAGACTATTATACTGTTTTAATCCAGTCTAAATCTCTTGAATTTGTTTTGAATGTTTTGAAACTATCGTTGTTTTATATTGTTTAATTAGTTAGTAGCTTTATGTTATCTATACTATATTATTTTTGGTTTGAAACTAGTTTTTTTTAAAGATTGTGTATCTATCTATCTATCTATCTATCTATCTATCTATCTATCTATCTATCTATCTATCTATCTATCTATCTATCTATCTATCTATCTATCTATCTATCTATCTATCTATCTATCTATCTATCTATCTATCTATCTATATATATATATATATATATATATATATATATATATATATATATATCGATTGATCCATCCATCCGTCCGCCCGTGGCCCGTCCATCTGTCTGTCTGTCTGTCTGTCTGTCTACCTATAAACATATACCTATCGAAAATATGTATGTTTGCATGCCTGTATATCTGTTTATCTGTCTGTTAATCTACACCATGGCTAGGCGGTGGCTACATATATCTCATCTCACATTCCAATCATCGCACCCGATCATTAAAATACCACCACACCGTGAGCAAGTACCACCACACAGCTCGTTGAGAACATGTGTAGACATGACATGACATGACACCGAGTGGTGTCAATACACGTGTGGGTGTGTCAGGCTAGTCCACGGTATGTATGACGCCATCGCCTCGTGAAGTAGCTAACTACGTCGGGTTATCTCTCCATGTGAGTGTGTGACATCGCCTATAAACAACTGCCTCACGGCTACGACGGAGACAATTTTCTTGACAGCCCAGACATTGCGACTGGGGGGACGGGGGTAGAGGGGGTGTTGTTGGTTGTGGAGAGACTGATAGAAGGAAAGAATATAATTTTTTTTTTCATTTTAATAAACTTTAAAAAAAAACAAAACAAAAAAAAAAAAACCTTTTTTAATGGGGTTTCATCAAAGTTTTCACAGAGCCTGTCAGATTCGAAACTAAAATTACATGACATTTTTAAAAAAAGTTCAGGTCAGGTGTCTAGTCAGAGCCCACTGATAATGACTCACTGGTAGACCAATGTGTTCTAGAGTATCCAGAAGAAAACCCTAACGGACAAAAGACCCCCACGGACTAAAACCCGCCACATATAAAGCCCCCCACGGACTAAAACCCGCCACATATAAAGCCCCCACGGACTAAAACCCGCCACATATAAAGCCCCCACGGACTAAAACCCGCCACATATAAAGCCCCCACGGACTAAAACCCGCCACATATAAAGCCCACACGGACTAAAGTCCACAGGACAAAATACCCTACCGAAAAACCCAGGACAAAAGACCCACATGGCAGTACATGTCATGATTAAATGGCGTTAGGAACATCACTGGTCTGATGTGCACGGACAATTATACACACATACATTTTTATTAAATCTTTAAATGGATTTTTCTTTGACACAGAACCCCCATTACAATGCATGACATAGATTCCCCTTTACAATGCATGACATAGATGCCCCTTTACAATGCATGACATAGATGCCCCTTTACAATGCATGACATAGAACCCCCCATTACAATGCGTGACATAGACCCCCATTAAAATGCATGACATAGAACCCCCATTACAATGCATGACATAGAACCCTCATTACAATGCATGGCATAGAACCCCCATTAAAATGCATGACATTGAACCCTCATTACAATGCACGACATAGAACCCCCATTAAAATGCATGACATAGAACCCCCATTACGATGCGTGACATAGAACCCCCATTACCATGCATTTTGTTATTTAGCTCCTCTAGCCGCAGTGGTCAAAAGCCAATCTTTGTTTGCTGTGCATCGACATAAAATCAATAGTTTTAACCCAAGGTAAAACCCTATTGGAAAAAAAAAATATGTGCACCTTGGGTACACAAAAAAAAAATCCTGTTGTGTTACTGTGATTTATCAACAAAATTCTGCCAAAGGCCCGATTGGGGATATAGCCGAAGTTAGTTTTTCGCGGTAAATTGGTTGCAGTCTCTATCGCTATACTTGAATTCTCGCTAAGTTGGATTCTGTTTTGTAATTAAAATATTTTTTGAGCAATATAAAAGGTGTCTAAGATCTTCCCAATTTGGTTTTTAACATTTTTAGAAATTATGGACACAAAAGTTCACTTTTTATTCACCTAAACACATGTACTGCCAAGTATTTATTACACAAATTTCAAAATAGCCAATTACTGTTATTGTACATGGCTGATATAGAGCTGATATTAAAACTGCGATAGAGCGAAATTTGGTTATATTCGGTGTACACCGCTTGTCTCCAATTTCATTGAATACACAAACTAAGCTGAATTCAGCCATCATTGAAAAAAACATCTATAAAATGTCATATTGTTAATTATGGACTTTCAAAATACACCTAGGTTTGAAACAGCGATTTTATTGTAAACTCTACAGACTAAACAATCTGTTCAATCTGGCTGTTTCTGTATCCTCGTTACAAAAATGACGGATAATTTGTTAAGTTCAGTGTTGCCTACGGTGAAACACCAAAAAAAACCAACTTACGAACCAAACGTCGTTACGCCATCAACCAATCGTGGCTAAAATTAAGGGGTCATGTGACGGAAATGGTTGGTCACATGGTTGATGACGAAATTAAAAAAAAACAAAACAATTAATTCTTCCTTTAACAATTGTGCTCACCGATATGGAATGACACACTCGACATTTTGATAGTATTGATCTCAACATTCAAAAACGTTCTATGACCATGTAAATTGTGCAGTAAAAAACAATTGTTACCATTAGGTCTACAAATTATAAAACTTCAGTAGTTCTCAAACTGTGAGGTTTACACACTCACTAACAGACAATGGTCACCGCCAAATTTTTCACCGTTTCTGATATGTATCTAATATTCCAATTCCTAGGGATTACATATTCTGAGTCATAGAGATGACGGAATTATAAGCTAAGCTCAAAAATAGGTTAGTTCCTGCTAACCAATGAATCGGTAGATATTTCGGAAACTGGGTAACACATTTTTTTATTTACGATGCTGATACATAGAACCAACGAAACTTATATGAAAATCTCAAAAAAAAAATAAATTAGCCTCTCTTTTAATGAAGTGATAAATATATCGACAAATGAGTAAAATAGAAACAAACAAACCTTTTTTAAAACTTTGCTGGACTTTGCAGGAACTATAACAAATTACTGGTCTCTCATCGTTGATCGAACCCGGGACCTATAGACCGCCGGTTGTGAGTTTTAACACCACTGGAACAGGGAGTGAATGTTGGGATCCTTAAGTTAGTGAAAGAGGGACGGATGGCCGAGTGGGGAAATGCGCTCGACTATCGACCTGAGAGTCCTGGGTTCGAACATCGATGAAAGGGAATTTTCACAGGCCCTGGTTAAAGCAGGTCAAATATCACCCCCTTTTTAAATGGATACCTGACTTAAGTTGGGGAAGTAAAGGCGGTTGGGCGTTGTGTTTACCACACAATCCCTTTATATCATGACATTACAGCAACAGATGAATTCTACACTTCATCTGCCCTAATGCCCCTTTTGAGCTGGTTAAAGAAAATTTACTTTTAGTAAGTAAGACAGGAGAGATAAATATACACGTATATTAGTATTGAAGTCATTTCAGCAAGTCCTTCCTAAGTCTGGTTAAAAGCCGTTGTGTCTGTCCCTGTAAAATAGCCTTACTACTAAACAACATTTACGTTAAAACATAGACCGACTCCAATCTAGAAGTTGATTAAAAAAAGAATGGCTACATGATCTGAAAATTTTGAGAAAGGCTGCCGTAAGCCTCGTGCCTATAACCATAGAAAGTGAAATAATTTCAATAATTCTGGATAATGAGTGCAACATAGCAGGCTTATCTTCTTTGGGTCAGTGGATTTTAAAAATAGAACTTGAACCTTTAGAAAACTCCGACCAATAAAATGATGAAATCCATATCAGGGGACATTGACATTTTCAGACGTATTACAAAAATCATGAACAGACAGAACCGAAGAAATATATTCAAAATAAATTGTGTTAATTACTCGGAGTTGAATATCGGTAATCTTCTACGACATTTCTTTACGATATTTCTTTTTTACGACTAGACAATAATTAGGACTACGATTTCTTTTCTGTTTAAACATATATGCACTGTTCATTCTAAATTTAGAATATTAATGTTTATGTTGCCAAGTGACTATTTTTTTTTTCATCCTTAACCAATATCAAAATACCGGTTGTCTTACATGCTATCAAAATACCGGTTGTCTTACATACTATCAAAATACCGGTTGTCTTACATACTATCAAAATACCGGTTGTTTTACATACTATCAAAATACCGGTTGTCTAACACATCATTAAAGCAGCTTATGATTTTAAAATGTATTTGCTACGCTCAATGTGTAAATTTTTGTAAACTAATTGATTTAAAAATAAGGACAGACCAAGAATTAGTTAGAAGAAGTGGTGAAAGACCTTAAAGCCATAGGAGTGAGAGAGTAGAGAAAGAAGACCATGGATCGGGAAAAGTGGAGAAGAGTAGTTTGACAGGCCAGGGCCCTAAATGGGCTGTAGAGCCAAAAGGAAGAAGAATTAATTTTAAAATAATTTTCATCCGGGTATTTAATTTTTTTAGATGAATGTACTGACTAGTTTAAAATACATTTTGTGCAAAAAATTGTATGTGAGACTTATGTTGTTTGCTTTGTCACCGTAATTTTGCAGATTAGCATTAAATCAACAACAACTGTATATGTAAAGCCCATTCATTTTTAAACATTTAATGTGTAATACATGCAGTAATATCTTAAAGCCACTGGTCTATTTTGAAATAAAAAGTAATAGCCGTAAAAAAATAGAGTAGTACCATGTAAGGACTTAGAGAACGAAGTAAACATTGCATGCTTCGCGATATTTCCAATGACACATTCAAAACATGTTCAAAAACCATGAGGTCAATATTGTTCTAGTAACACTTGTTTATAATCCCAGGTAGCAAAAATGTAGTTGTTTAGTGTTATTGCTCCAAAAAAAAAAGACACTAAAAAAATAATGAAATTCATTTTTTTTACATCTAAACAGAATAGCAGGTCATGCAGAAATAGGATTAACCCATTTAAACAATGTCCACCTTGTCTCTTATTGTTGACAATCTTTTCAAAGGCTGTTCTATCAAACTCCCTCCCATTTCATTGTTTTAAAAAAAAAATTTTGTCTTTGTCTGCTACATTGCACATTTTTCTTTTTTTTATTCTCTTTTTCTAAATTGTAATTTTTGTTTTCTTTTAAAAAAAGTGTTAATTGAATTGGACCATCGACCTTTATTTTCTTTGCGAAAAAAAAAACATGTCGATAAAAGAAGTGGTTCGGTTACGTTTGGCAAGGAGCATCGGTGCAACTCATTGGGCCCGCATCTGTAAGAAGGCCCGGCCGCCCCGACCATGTCAATTTTTTCACGACTCATTGTTTATTATAGGGGCCCGCAATGATGTCCTGCCCTGGGGCCCTTGTGGGCTATCAGCGCCCCTGGTAAGAAGAAACTTTTTCATAACATAATTTGTGCATCTGGCTAAATTTGTAGGATTCGTCCACAGTATTCACTACAGTGCAAGTCGATAGAAAGGCCACTTCTTTTGCGCTTGTTTATGGCTGGTTGATAGCTTCTGCCGCCCTTGGCAAGCAGTTTTCAAACTTACAGAACAGCCTCGGCAAGCAGATTGGGGGTGTGGGGGGGGGGCTCTTCTTGCTTAAAAGAAGAGTTGTATTATGATCCTAGGCCTTTAACTACGACTATTGACCTAAAGGTCCGGAGTGCTGCTCAGAGTGAGATATCAACTGTTGGTTGTGTTTGGTAAAGACGCATAAACCTCTGTACATTCTGATGGGTGATTTTATGCCGGATAAAACAAGAAAAAAAAGCCGGATAAGACATACCAATAATATATCCTTATACGATAAGGAAAAATGCCGCAGTTGCTGCAGTTTGAATAAAAAGACATATTTTTTTTCTCACTCACATAGCTGATCGTATAATGAGGGGGCAGTGGGGTAAGATGAAATGCAGAATTTACCTGATTCTATGCTACGGCATAGTGAGGAATGGTGCGGTTATCTTCCCCAAAATGTCAGGTATCCATTTAAAGCCAGCTGGACTTAGACAAACTCGCTCATCGGTGCCCCAATCCGGTACCTTCGTGTCAACAGTTGAGCGTTCTACACAGCATGATCTCAATTTTTAGAACATTACATCAGTCTAAATAATTTTCGATGAGCCCCCCCTCCCCCCCCTCCAAATCCCCGTCTATAAATCAATTCATCACTTTAACAAGTTTCTAATATATAAAGTACAGGCCGGGCCCCCCCCCCCCTTGCGTTTTGTCTGGTCCCCTCTGCTTGTACTTAGTAACATTTATTTCCTGGACCACCTGCTATTGGCCTGGCCCTTCCTGTAGAATTTTCACGCTACGGGGCTGATAAAGTATTATGTATGTTTAAAAAAAAATATTGCAGAATAAGGGCTTTGATAGATAGATATATTGTACACGTTTTTATTTTTAGGGAAACAATGTCCATCTTAATTATAGGATTGGGGACGGGTGTTCGTGCGGTGTATAGAGCTCTAATGTCGATCGGAGGCGTCCAGGGTTAGAAGCTAAATGAGAGCACAGTGATATTTCTAGTGGAAGTCCTAAAGTCCGTTCTGCTTTAAATAGGCATACAACTTTAAATTGAGGAAGTAAAGGCGGATGAGCGTTGTGCTAGCCACACTATCCCATAATATGCACAGCTACCGAAACAGATGAATTCTACACTTCATCTGCCCCGATGAGCCCTTAGTGGCTTAAGATAACTTTCATTTTTTTTTTCTAATTACTGGAAGAATAATGTATGACCTACTTTTTAAAAACTAAATCGGACATGTCAAAGAGAGAGAGAGAGAGAGAGAGAGAGAGAGAGAGAGAGAGAGAGTCTACTGTAGGTATAAATAAAGCTTTTCAGAATGTGGAACTCCCCCATGGCGTCACGTCACGTGACATATTATGTACCCCGGGGTCAACTGGCAGAGTTGTCGGGTGCGTTGGACCAGTACTGCGGATATGTCTTTAAGTCCGTTTGCCTATTTTGGTCTATTTTAGTGTCTGTCCGTTAGTCTGGCTGTTATCCTACCCGTCTCTTACATCGCGTGATATTTGCAGGGTATTTTAACAGCAATGATGTATTGATTTTTGATTTATCCATGATTTATATGTTTTGTATGATGGAAGTTTTTTTTTTCTTTCTTAATTTCTTTTTGAATTTCATTATAAAGAATGTTACTGGAACTAGAATTACAAGTTTAAATACATCGATTTTAATTACTGTTTTTTTTTTAAATTGGTAAAATAGTGTTGATGGGAGAGGGTGTGTGTGTGTGTTGATGGGAGAGGGTGTATGTGTGTTGATGGGAGAGGGTGTGTGTGTGTGTTGATGGGAGAGGGTGTGTGTGTGTGTTGATGGGAGAGGGTCTGTGTGTGTTGATGGGAGAGGGTGTGTGTGTGTTGATGGGAGAGGGTGTGTGTGTGTGTTGATGGGAGAGGGTGTGTGTGTGTGTTGATGGGAGAGGGTGTGTGTGTTGATGGGAGAGGGGTGTGTGTTGATGGGAGAGGGTGTGTGTGTGTTGTTGGGAGAGGGTGTGTGTGTGTTGATGGGAGAGGGTGTGTGTGTGTGTTGATGGGAGAGGGTGTGTGTGTGTGTTGATGGGAGAGGGTGTGTGTGTTGATGGAAGAGGGTGTGTGTGTGTGTGTTGATGGGAGAGGGTGTGTGTGTGTGTTGATGGGAGAGGGTGTGTGTGTGTTGATGGGAGAGGGTGTGTGTGTGTTGATGGGAGAGGGTGTGTGTGTGTGTGTTGATGGGAGAGGGTGTGTGTGTGTGTTGATGGGAGAGGGTGTGTGTGTGTGTGTTGATGAGAGAGGGTGTGTGTGTGTTGATGGGAGAGGGTGTGTGTGTGTGTTGATGGGGGAGGGTGTGTGTGTTAATGGGAGAGGGTGTGTGTGTGTGTCGATGGGAGAGGGTGTGTGTGTGTTGATGGGAGAGGGTGTGTGTGTGTTGATGGGGGAGGGTGTGTGTGTTAATGGGAGAGGGTGTGTGTGTGTGTTGATGGGAGAGGGTGTGTGTGTGTTGATGGGAGAGGGTGTGTGTGTTGATGGGAGAGGGTGTGTGTGTTGATGGGAGAGTGTGTGTGTGTGTTGATGGGAGAGGGTGTGTGTGTGTGTTGATGGGAGAGGGTGTGTGTGTGTTAATGGGAGAGGGTGTGTGTGTTTATGGGAGAGGGTGTGTGTGTTGATGGGAGAGGGTGTGTGTGTTGATGGGAGAGGGTGTGTGTGTGTTGATGGGAGAGGGTGTGTGTGTGTTGATGGGAGAGGGTGTGTGTGTGTGTTGATGGGAGAGGGTGTGTGTGTGTGTTGATGGGGGAGGGTGTGTGTGTGTGTTGATGGGAGAGGGTGTGTGTGTGTGTTGATGGGGGAGGGTGTGTGTGTGTGTTGATGGGAGAGGGTGTGTGTGTGTTGATGGGAGAGGGTGTGTGTGTGTTGATGGGAGAGGGTGTGTGTGTGTGTTGATGGGAGAGGGTGTGTGTGTGTGTTGATGGGAGAGGGTGTGTGTGTGTTGATGGGAGAGGGTGTGTGTGTGTTGATGGGAGAGGGTGTGTGTGTGTGTTGATGGGAGAGGGTGTGTGTGTGTGTTGATGGGAGAGGGTGTGTGTGTGTGTTGATGGGAGAGGGTGTGTGTGTGTTGATGGGAGAGGGTGTGTGTGTTGATGGGAGAGGGTGTGTGTGTGTGTTGATGGGAGAGGGTGTGTGTGTGTTGATGGGAGAGGGTGTGTGTGTGTGTGTTGATGGGAGAGGGTGTGTGTGTGTTGATGGGAGAGAGCTGTGTCGTTCCGCTTCAATGAAATAGCACTGTAAAACATGTGCAGAGAATAATCTTTAATCCAAACCGCAGTGTCTGTTCGATTTTTTTTACTGTTCTGCGGTGAGACTACGTACGTCCTGAACAGTTTCTGATCCGATCACCATGTATCTAATTCCGATCACTGTGTATCTAATTCTGTTTAATCCTGCGATTTAGGGTTGGGATAAATGATAAATATAGTTCTATGCACTATTTGTTATTTCTTTTGTTTTTACATTGATTTTAAATGAATGAATGTGGCCATGTTAGTTTATAGTGCGGCGCTCATTCTCAAACGTTCACAATCTCCCCGACATAGCCACCCCTGCTTATAATTCTAAGTTGTCTTGTGTTGCAGAGCCTGTCTTAGGCTATTGCACAGGCTTGCGGAGCCGGAGCCGGAGCCGAGGAGCCGGGAGCCGCTACTTTTGCTGGAGCCGGAGCCGAAAAAATCAGGCGGCTCCACGGCTCCCAAATGTTTTTTTTTACAGCAGAATTTTTTTTAGCTTTAAAATTACAAATTTGTTTGATTGTTTGCCTCCTACAATTTGTAATAGACTAAAAACAAAATGGTAGCTTTCTGTATTTAACAATTTTATTATAAACAGAATATCTGAAACAGAGCAGATAAATTTATAAGGCTGTGGCTATTCGGACCCGGGTCCCAATAAAATTCGATTGTTATTCGGACCCGCGGCAAATATGCACTAAGCTTAGCTATATTTAAACTTTATTAGACGGAACCCGAAAAAGTAATAATACAGAGTCCGCTTAGTGAAACCCTAGACACTGAGTAACGATTAAATCATACAATTCAAACAATTATAAAAAATAAACAAAAAACAATAATAAAATTTATTTATAGCTAAGCTAAGTGCATATTTTCCACGGGTCCGAATAACAATCAGACTTTATTGGGACGGGGTCCTAATAAAAATCGGCTGACCCCCACCCCCGTTCATGACCTGAGTCCCCCCCCCCCCGTGCATGATTTGAGCTTTTTGACAAAATTTTAATAATAACGGCTATAAAACATCAATCATTTTGTTCAATTTTCTTATAGGGGCCCGGACTGAGCTGGCCAATCAACTTTTGAAAATATTAATATCAGCACGGGGGCCCGTGTCACCCCTACACAGGGACACGAAATGTCTGTCGGTGGGCCTGTTCGCAACCTTGTAATAGTTTTATATATTGATATCTTGTGAGGACAACTAGCAACTTAAATAAGTTAATAAAATAATATTGACTTCTGACCTCACTTTTATACATATGTATAATAAAATAATAAAGTACAAACTCCGTGATTTCTGAGTGATGTTATTTAATTTGCAAATTTACTTTTTAGCAGAATTAATTTTATTTTAAATTGAATAATTGCGACTGGTCAATTTGTTGTTGATGATCTGTTCTTTGTTTTCAATATTTTATAAGAAATATCACACAAATAGCTAAGCTATATTCGTGCATCTTTGTCGTTCTTCCCGGGTTGTACGTTTAACCAACAGTATAAATCAGGTATCTATTATGTAACAATTGTGTAGCAGAACAAATGGTCAATATATTTATAACAGGAATCAGAAATTGCTCAGCCTCAATAATTTTTTGTCATTAAAACTATTTACTATTTAAATTATTTTAACAAAACTGCAACATGCCATGCACTATTGAAACGTAGTTAAAATTATATATTTCTAATTAATAGCTAAACAATCGGTACTAAAATGCACCATTCCAGATATGGAACTGCAAAAAAAAATTTCTTGGGGAAGGGACTTACTAAGGTCCCCTCCCAAAACCTCTCCTCTCCGTTCGCAAGCTTTCGGCGCTTCGCACCTCCATCTTCGCTCCCCCCAAACATTTCTTCTACCCACCAGGGGCGGAATTATGGGGAGGGCCGGGGGGGCATGTTTTTATTGGGAGACGATTACTTTTACATGGGGCTGAAAGAAACTTTTTCCATGTAGCTCCACAATCTGAGTAGGTCATCGTCCAAACCACCCACGGAAAAAAACACACTTAAGAAAGGTCCTGATTTCTAGTCTTTTTTCTGTCAAGTTTAGGTAATACATCATTAAATTATCGAAATATTTTTTGTTCAAAGACCAATTTTCAACAATGAAAACAGTTTCGCCCCCCGTCAAAGTTGTCTAGATCCGCCGCTGTACCCCAGAATCAGTTCTTCGGCACCCCCCCCCCCCGGCCGAGAAAAATTCCCCCCCCCCAATGCAATAATCCTGGCTACGGGCCTGCCCGGGTTCGAACAGTCACTTCGAATTTATCAATAATAAATATAAATACTGAAGTCTTTAAAATATTTTAAATAATGTATCATTTTACTATTTGCTAATTTGATCATTGAAATAACTTTTTATTACTTATGAAAATGGCGACTAGTGAAACCTCGATCGAAAATAATGATACGTTTCTGGATGCACTGAAATGGTTTGTTTTTAGTAAAACCGACAATGGACAATGCGTATATTTTTCAAGTTCCTGACTATGGGGGTGAACGCGGCAAAATGTGCATAACTTTTTATCAGCAGGATGTTAGCATGGAGCAATTACAAAATTTTTTGTCTCGTGTGATACTATCTTAATAGGGAGCCGGAGCCGGAGCCGTCAAAATTTGTGGGAGCCGGAGCCGAAAAAAAATATGGCGGCTCCGCAAGCCTGCTATTGCAAGCCCATGGTAAAAATAAAATATATCATGGGTACTATGTACCTTTGTACTTGAAAAAAAGGTTTTATGCTGGAGGGCAGTGGAAGGGGGGAGGGGCTTTGCCAAAATGGGCCCTTGGCGGTAATTTAGTGGACTATTGTAGACAGCCCTGTTTTGAGGTCTGAAAAACTAATATAAATATATATATATATATATATATATATATATATATATATATATATATATAGAGA
>JAGDYQ010000144.1:2261145-2273645 GCA_021962125.1 Bulinus truncatus | reverse complement strand
CCCCTCGCTCCCACTGAACATCGAACCCGAGACACTTGGGTCGAATTGTCAAGCACTTTATGTCACGATCATCTATCCCCCATGACCATCTATCCCCCATGACCATCTATCCCCCATGACCATCTATCCCCCATGACCATCTATCCCCCATGACCATCTATCCCCCATGACCATCTATCCCCCATGACCATCTATCCCCCATGACCATCCGTCCCCCATGACCATCTATCCCCCATGACCATCAATACCCCATGACCATCCGTCCCCCATGACCATCTATCCCCCATGACCATCTATCCCCCATGACCATCTATCCCCCATGACCATCCGTCCCCCATGACCATCCATCCCCCATGACCATCTATCCCCCATGACCATCTATCCCCCATGACCATCTATCCCCCATGACCATCTATCCCCCATGACCATCCGTCCCCCATGACCATCTATCCCCCATGACCATCAATACCCCATGACCATCCGTCCCCCATGACCATCTATCCCCCATGACCATCTATCCCCCATGACCATCTATCCCCCATGACCATCCGTCCCCCATGACCATCTATCCCCCATGACCATCTATCCCCATGACCATCCGTCCCCCATGACCATCTATCCCCCATGACCATCTATCCCCCATGACCATCCGTCCCCTATGACCATCTATCCCCCTATGACCATCCATCCCCCATGACCATCCGTCCCCCAGACCATCCGTCCCCCATGACCATCTATCCCCCATGACCATCTATCACCCATGACCATCTATCCCCCATGACCATCTATCCCCCATGCACCATCTATCCCCCATGACCATCTATATCCCATGACCATCTATCCCCCATGACCATCTATCACCCATGACCATCTATCCCCCATGACCATCTATCCCCCATGACCATCTATCCCCCATGACCATCTATCCCCCATGACCATCTATCACCCATGACCATCCGTCCCCCATGACCATCTATCATCCCCATGACCATCTATCCCCCATGACCATCTATCACCCATGACCATCCGTCCCCCATGACCATCTATTCCCCATGACCATCTATTCCCCATGATCATCTATTCCCCATGACTATCTATTTCTCCATGACCATCTATTCCCCCATGACCACCTATCCCCCATGATCATCTATTCCTCCATGACCATCTATTCCCCCCATGACCATATATTCCCCATGACCATCTATTCCCCATGATCATCTATTCCCCCATGACCATCTATCCCCCATGATCATCTATTCCTCCATGACCATCTATTCCCCCATGACCATCTATTCCCCCATGACCATCTATCCCCCATGATCATCTATTCCCCCATGACCATATATTCCCCCATGACCATCTATTCCCCCATGACCATCTGTTCCCCCATGACCATCTATCCTCCCATGACCATCAATACCCCCCACCCCACGACCATCCTGACATAGCAATGTTCAAATGTTGTTATAGAGACATGATGCGTATCAACACTCAAGACAACAGACCTGTGCGGCGTATTGACGAACTTTAAATGAGGCAAATTAATACGAAACTTTGTGTTATTTGCAACTCCCCCTCCCCACTCCCCCCCCCCCCCCCTGCCGCCCCACACCCTCCCTTTACAAGTAAATCGAATCGTGTCCAATTTAACGCCACCACAACATAATGACTTCTAACCACCAGCAGTGCCACAGCGAATAAACCGCAACACGATCTATTGGTATTGAAATCAAAACAGTTGTGACCGACTTCAAACCTTAAAAACCATTGATGCTCTGTAAATGTATCTCTTAGACTGGGTTTTTTTTTCAAAATTTAAAATAATAAAAAATAAAATGATATATGAGGCCGTTTTCTTATTGTGCAACGCCTCTAAAAGGAAGGAAGGTTGGTGATTGCTGTGCTGTGATAAACAGGTGGGAGGTGCTAGAAAGCTCATTATTGTATATATATATATATATATATATATATATATATATATATATATATACATAAGGGGTAACATACCCTGTTAAAAATATCAAATTTGTACTAGAGAAGTTGTTTATAGCAGCGGACCTCAACCCCCCGGGACGCGGACCGGTACCGGGTGGTGAATCAAACTGTACTGGGCCGCCGAAAAATACATTAAACAGTTTCCTTTTTATTTACTGTGGTGTATTTCTCTCAGGATAGTGCGACTTTTCATGGACTAAAAGTTAACCGTGAGCTGGGCGGCTGTATGCGGCATCGGCATTGTAGATCAAAACAACCTACAATATAAATAATCAACGTCCCACCCCCAACCCCCAGCCTGCTGCGGTGAAATTATATATATATATATATATATATATATATATATATATATATATATATATATATATATATAAATATTACGCAGTGGCTACGGTTCGGTCCGACCGAACCCGTATTTTTTTACTTCGGGTACCAGCCATATATATTGCTTCACACCCTAACCCTAACCATATCCCTAATCATATCCCTAGCCCTAACCCTATCCCTATCCCTAACCCTAACCCCAATCCTGAAAAAAAAAATCCTAAAAAAAAATATTATATATGCCATGTTCCTTATACCCTAATATAATGGTTTTGGCTGGTGCCGGAGCCACTGCGTACATATTATAACAACATGAGCTGCGCCCTACTATAAAAGAAGACAGTAACCACATTCTTCAGAATTCTCATAATCTTAAAAAAAAAAATAGAAAAAAACCAGACTAATAATTTTAACAGACCTACTTTGTCCGAAAGGAATAAATACTTGTCGAAAAGCTTTGTTAACGTGGTTTGTTTATTACTTGGCATACATTGCAATATTATTTCAACATGTACGTGTGAAAAAAAAACTACAAAAAACACAGTCATTGACTATTTGGTTTGGGTTATATATATATATATATATATATATATATATATACATATATATATATATATATATATATATATATATATATATATAGTCTAGCGGTACTCTGCAAAACCTTTGCATAGAGTTATACCCCTTAGATTGATCGGTAGGCTAGGTTATTTTTGGTTTCGGGCAGATCCGATTTTTTTCATGATTGTATTTTAAACTGGAATATTGTTGTATTAATTCTTTACTTTCGATTTAACCAAAATCGCTATCATTATATTACATTTTTGGAACTTGGGAGCTGAGTTAAAGTAATAATCATTACATTATTGTTTAAAGATGTATCGATGCTTCTATTCAGTAGCTCGTCATGATTTAAAGGTAGTCCAGAAATTGGTCACGTGTTGCAATACGTCACATCATTAAAAAAAAAAAACCTGCAGCAGTCGATCGAGTGTCGCTTTTATAGTTTGGTTCTTTTATTTCCCCTCCATAGAATCAGACAAGCTAGTATACATTACACATAATCTGAAACTAAGAATGGGAATAACAAAAAAATTAGACATGGAGGGGAAAAAAGGATCTTAGAAACAATCATAGTCACAACATTAATACATCATTTTTGTATAATTTGTTAGTACTTATTTCATTTTCTCCTAAAACAATATCGACCTATTACAGTATCACAGCATATCTCGCCTGAAGCGTAATTTTGATTTGACATTACACCATGATCTCACAGGGGGAGATAAGCTGTTGGTATTCTAGTCTGCTGGGGTTTTAGTTTTTTCATTCCAAAAAAATTTTTTTTCTTTTTCGTCTCGAGCGTTGTGTTTTTTTTTTTTGCAGCGCAAAATTTGATTCATGAATGACTCATTAACAATGTGGTTTATTGAACGAAGTCGCAAATGGAAACATGCACTGTGTTATTGGTTTGCGCAACCAACCACCAGTAGGCAATCAAGGGGAGGAGGGTAGAGATCTTTTATTGTTTATGCCAGTGGTTCCCAGACCCGGAGCTACGAGACTACGGGGGCAATATTTTATGTGGATAACCTGGGCCCCCATGAAGGGTTATCGGGTAAGACAACCAGAGTAACAACACTCTTTCTAAGTGCTTGAAAATTGATTTTAAAAAAGATGAAATGTTAATAAGAACAAAATAGTACAACATAAAACATATTCATTAGGCTACATTTAAGTATACACTATGTAACTGATATCGCCAAAATCCTAAAGCATAGCGGAATCGTACAAGTAGTGAAACTGTACCAGTAGTGGAGCTCTACCAATAGCAGAGCTGTACCAGTAGTGGTACTGTACCAATAGCAGAGCTGTACCAGTAGTGGAACTGTACCAGTTTTTGTTATAAGTTATTTATTAATACTTTCAGAGTATAAGATTGAACGTCACATGCTGTAACTTTTCTCGACTTTTCTAAAATGTCTGAACCTTTGAAAAAAAAAATTAACATTTCTAACATTTATCCACCTTTCGGGGAGCTGTGCTGATCTGGTACGTCTGTACATTAAGTGCTCAGTTTGCTGTGACTAGACACTCTGTGACCATTCCAGAAAATATAATAGTGTTTTTCAACTGAAAACACCGACACATGCCTGACGGACTGGGTTGTAGGTGTTTGTTTTTATTATAAAGGGGGGTACTCATTATGCGTTAATGAGAACCACTGTGAACGTATTATTTAAACTCGTCATTGTAGCAAACACTGTTGATTGGATAAGATTGAAAATAACACCCATGCGTGATATTCAAATTCATTTCAACTATAACAGTAACACAACTAATTCAAGCCGTGAATTTCGTTCGGCTTACGTAAATTAATTTTACCTGGACAAGCTGTTACCAAATGATAAAGGCTTGTGTTTCATGGTAAAAAAATAATGAAAATTAAATTTATATTCTGATATATTTATTTCAATAAGATGATTAGTTATGATTGACTGCTTCATGTTTCAAATATTAAAAATTAATATTTTTTTTTAATTATTATATTTCAAAATTAGCATTTAGAATGTTGTTCTGTGCTTATTAACATAATTGTCAAACATACTCTTTTGTTTTTAAGAAAGCGATTTACCTACTTTCAGTTAAACGAAATATTAGCTTTTTTTTTTGGAACGAATTTTAATTAACTGAAACTTCTTTTTTAATCTTTTAAAAATTGAATCAGATTTTTAATGCAAATCATATAAAGGTCACCTTTAACTTGTCTGCCAGTTCATTTCTGCCTTTAAAAAAAATATTTATTTATCCATGATGGCCTCACAAAGTGCAAACCGTTACCTTTGTTTTTAATTATGTAAACTGGATCCAAGATGTATTATTGGTGAGTAAAACCTTACAAATGACTTGGTGATGAATAATTTAAGGTGTTCAAATACATGGTGTTGTGTGGCTTAATGAAATGGTTTTGAGTCTAGGATGTATATGTGTATTACTCGCCTTGCACAGGGGGGGGGGGGGGATGATCGTGCGATAAATCGCTCGGCTGTCGACCTGAGGGTTACTGGTTCAATCTTCAGTCTCCGCTAAGTCTCCCGTGGTTCCTCCACGGCCATTTCACTATTTAGCTATGGTTAGGATGAAAGAAGGGCACTACAAAAAAACCGTCCCATTAGTGGTTTATAGGATCTAAGAGATTTCATCTCATCCTTACAGGGACTTCACACACTCGCCTTGCAGGTGTGTGTTACCGTAAAATGAGTGCCGAAAAATGTGAAAATCTATCCCAAACATGCTGTGAATTGGTATCCTTTGTGAATTGTGAATCATTTGCATGTAAGCCCGACCTACCTGTTGTAGGCTACTAGTTCAAACCTCCAGAGTGTCCAATCAGATTCCTATGTCTTTCTCGGTACTTCCGTTCCAATGTCAGGTGTGTGTATTAAGTCCCTGTAATGATGAGATGAAACCTTTGTTCCTATACACGAGTGTTCCCCAACCTTTTTTCTCGTCACGGACAGGTCAACGTTTGATAATTTCACCGCGGACCTCTGAGGGGAAAGTAGCTCAGCCCCCGCCCCCCCCCCCCCGGTTAACCTCGAGCCCGTAGAAAGTCGCACGACCCCGAGAGAAATACACCAAGCAAATGCAATGAAAATAATATTTCATGTTTCTTTGGTGGTACCATTGGATCCGTTGCCCAATACCGGTTGGCCGCCCGCGGATTGGGAATGTTTCCATAGTGCTCGAAACTCCAATTTACCAAACATTGTTTATTTTTTTTTACTGTGTTTACCAAGACAAAGCAAATATAAAAAAAAAGTCTATCTTTCAGACGACCTCCGAGGATTTCGCTATTGAAATTGCATACTTGAAATAGATGCTATATTTAATCAAACTTAATGTCAGTCTAATTTCTTTTAAATTGCTCTCGTTTTACACTAGAATGTCATCTGGTTATTATTATTATTTTTTTTCTTAGCAATAATGTACAGACAGCGATAGCACGTATTGCTATGTAAACAATTCTTCACTTTCAATGTAGCATTCAAAACTTTGTTTCTAGTTAACAATAAATAGAAGAAATAACAACTAGAAATGGCGGGGGCTGGGGGTGGGCGGGCAGGTGGGGAGAGATCATGGGTGTATATGCTTTTTATTTAATTCAATAAATAAACGTCATGTGTACAATGTACAAAACACTTGCATTGAAAGAGAACAAAATCGGACCAGGGGCGGATAGAACGGTGGGCGTACAGGGAACCCAAAATGAGCACAATTTTGATTCCATACAATCCAATATTTTTCACCTTTTCTTGATATTGCCCTATATGACACTTCTAAGTTATAAATCTTATAAACCACAAATGGGACTATTTTGATGATGCCCTTCTTTTGAACCCTCCCCCCCCCCCCACCAACCATAGCCGATAGTGCAATATGCCATGGAGGCACCACGGGGGATATAACGGGGATCTGAAATGTCCATTGGTCCTAACCGGAGATCGAACCCAGGGAACCACACGATTTATAATGGCTAAGCGACGTATGCCACCAATTGACTCACCCCCGCACCCCCCCAACCCGTCTATGTAGCCCTTTCCACTTACAAATGTAAAGATGCCGACAGTTTCTTTTGCTTAAGCCCCCCCCGCACCCATCATATCGAGTATCAGTGAGCGCCTCTGATATGGGTACCTTAAAACAAAATGAACAGATCACAGTATAGAGATTAAGTCTGAGCCCACAGTTATCACTAAGAGAGTTCAGTGAGAGCTCAGAGAGAGAGTTCGGTGAGAGAGAGAGAGAGACAGAGAGACTGAGAGAGAGAGAGACAGAGAGACTGAGAGAGAGAGAGAGAGAGAGAGAGAGGAGAGTATAGCAACCAGAAAAGTAGAACGTGAAAAAAAAAAGATACTAATGAACATAATATTTTTTACAAAGCACTAATAGAAAAAAAATATCCTTAATAAAACGGTTGGAAAAAATATACAATTCTTTAGATGTCAGTTTATAACATTTCAAGGCCAATCTGTCTATCTGGAACTTTAGATGTCAGTTTATAACATTTCAGGGACAATCTGTCTATCTGGAACTTAAGATGTCAGTTAATAACATTTCAGGGCCAATCTATCTATCTGGAACTTTAGATGTCAGTTAATAACATTTCAGGGCCAATCTGTCTATCTGGAACTTTACATGTCAGTTTATAACATTTCAGGGACAATCTGTCTATCTGGAACTTAAGATGTCAGTTAATAACATTTCAGGGCCAATCTGTCTATCTGGAACTTTACATGTCAGTTTATAACATTTCAGGGACAATCTGTCTATCTGGAACTTAAGATGTCAATTTATAGCATTTCAGGGCCAATCTGTCTATCTGGAACTTAAGCAGTATGATCACTAGTATGATAGGGATTTTGATAGGCGGTATGATAGGAATTATGATAGGCGGTATGATAAACGGTAAGATAGGCGGTATCATAAATATTTGATATTTGTATTGGAAACTGATTGTTTTTACCACAATTTTCTATTTCTTATTCGATTCACTTGACCCATTTTATAGCATTCCAAAAAAAAAAAATATTTTAGTTCAATTAAGTCAATTAGGTCAATTAAGTCAATTAGTTCAATTACGTTGATTATTATATCGGAATCGATAAATAATATCGCATCATCTCATAGCTCCATAGTCTCTATATCCCGACGATCCTATCTGCTCAAAGGATAGACCCATAGTCTATATGTACCAACCATCAATTTTATCAAGGGAGTAGTTCCATAGTCCCTTCACTTCTAGACACCACCATTCAACCATTCTTTTTTTCCAATGAAATAGTCAATAAAGGTGACTTTCTATTCCGCAACCATCCTATTGGTGTCAATTGGACAGCCTTCCTTAGTTTCTATATCCCATTCATCCTACATGTCAATTGGATATCGCCCCCCCCCTTAATTTATATATCCCATTCATCCTACATGTCAATGGGATAGCCCTCCCTCCTTAGTTTCTTTCATCCTACATGTCAAGTGGATCGACCCTATTAGTTTCTATATCCCATTCATCCTACATGTCAATTGGATAGCCCCTCCCCCCTTAGTTTCTATATCCCATTCATCCTACATGTCAATTGGATAGTCCCTCCCCCCTTAGATTCTATATCACATTCATCCTACATGTCAATTGGTTAGACCCTATTAGTTTCTATATCCCATTCATCCAACATGTCAATTGGATAGCCCCCCCCCCTTAATTTATATATCCCATTCATCCTAGATGTCAATGGGATAGCCCTCCTTAGTTTCTTTCATCCTACATGTCAATTGGATAGATCCTTTTAGTTTCTATATCCCATTCATCCTACATGTCAATTGGATAGCACCCCCCCCTTAGTTTCTATACCCCATTCATCCTACATTTCATGGATATCCCCTTAGTCTCCATATCCCGATCATTCTGCCCTCCTACGAGATGGCCCCTTAGTCTCTATATCCCATTCATCCTATATGCCAATGGAATACCAAAGATACTTGAGCCTTCAGCAGTCACGGATTGCATATTTTCAGGTAAACTAGATGGAACTCTTTAACCGCCGTATACCTATTTAAGTGTCTCTTCAGACACAGCAGAAATATGTCTTGATACTGGCCAACTGTATTAAAGATGTTTGGAATAATATTAATAGAGGTAATGACAAGTGAACAGAACAAGCTGACTAACCCAATGTCTCGGTTTGTAAATGGAATAGACAAACAAAAACAAGATGAAGTAAAATTTTAATAGGCCAAAAAGGAAATTATAAGATTTAAATTAAAAAAAAAAAAGAAATTGTGGACAATATCAACAAGTTCTACGGCAACTGTGACCGTGATATAAAGAGTTAACGTTATCAAACTTTACATCAAATATATATAATACATGTTCACGCCTAGTTTCATGTTTGTAGAAAGTTAAACACAAAATGAAAGTGTTCTGTTGCAGAGGTTTTGGGTTAAAGCTCACCAGTGACAGGTCACGTCACTGATAACATGTCAGACCATCCGTTATCTGCCTGGCAATTATTTGATTTCATGAACTCTGGAACCACCTGGGACAATGTCGGCGGGTTTTGTTTTTTTTTGGACGAGTGTACGGTGCCAGGGATGGACAGGGTAAAGGAAAGGGCTGAGGAGAAACTTATCAAACTTGAACGGCGGGCAGGGAACGCTTCACGACCACTGCCGCCCCATCCCTCTCCCACGCACACCCACACAGATGCCCACACACACCCACACACACCCACACACAACCACACAAATATCCACACACACACAGATGCCCCCCCACACACACCCACACAGATGCCCACACAGATGCCCACACACACCCACAAAGATACCCACACACCCACACAGATACCCACACCCACCCACACAGATGCACCCACAAACCCGCACAGATACTCGATATAATAGCACATACAGTCCAGACACTCATTTTAACACATTTTATACATTAACAATCACTCAAACACATGATCTCTCCAACTCCCCCCCCCCCGACACACTCACACACCAATTCACATTCACACTTAAACAATCAGACATACTTTTATTTACTCACCCCCACTCTCAGACATCAACTCAATCTCAGACTCTTGTCTCTCTCTCTCTCAAAAACACTCACACACAGTGCATATTTAACGCAAGAGTTTCTCCTCTTCTTACCACCCTCCTCCCACCCTCAAGAGAATACATGTAGTCCAATCTCATTGTTTATCAGATATAGCGTCGAGTCTGTGCCAACTACTTTATTTTATTGACCAATCATATGTAACTTACTCGTGTTTTATTGACCAATCATATGTAACTTACTCGTGTTTTAAAAACAGGCCACCTAGCGTTTTTTCCCCATTCCACTAAATAACACTAAACACCATTAAATAGCACTTAACACCATTAAATAGCACTAAACACCATTAAAAAGCACTTAACACCATTAAATAGCACTAAACACCATTAAATAGCACTAAACACCACTTAAAACACTAAACACCACTTAAAACACTAAACACCTTTAAATAATAACCGTACATAATACCATTATACATCATAAATAATACCACTAAACACCTCTTTAATACCATTAATCACCTCTAAATATACTAAACACCATTAAATAACACTTAACAACACTAAATAAGACAAAACACAACTAAATACCAATTAATATTACAAAACGCCACAATACATCACTAAAAACCACTAAATAACACAAAACACCACTAAACACCAATGAATAACATAAAACACCACTAAACACCACTAAATATAATTCGGCATCACTCTTTATCAACGCTTTTCAGCTTTAAAAAGTCACCACCTTGTCTGAAATTTTAAATGATATTTTTTTGTTGTAAACACCACCGAGTTTTTCAATTTCTTAATTTAAAAAAAAAAAACAAATCTTAAAAGAAGGCTGGGGTGAAGTTATGACGCTGATTTAAATACAAAACGGCAAAAGCCAAACAGTACCAGGGGGTCCTCAAAATATTACTATGCAAGAGAAAATAACGCACCAAACCCGAGTGCGCTGGAAAGATATTGCAGGGTCTCTCTGAAGGAGTCCAAGGAAGCAAGCAACAATTTAAATATAGAAAAAGGGGGTGGCAGACATTATGAACCGCGCGCCACAATGGGATCTTAAATTTGACAGAAGAGCCGGAACCTCGCACAATTGAAGAACCGTTTAAATTAGATAATGTAAATTAAAGTAAATGTCATTGATGTGAATGGAAAATAGGAGCAAGGCGCTTGCCGGATGTAAAGGACTTGACCCGCGGGACGTAGTATGGCCAAGTCTTGTATCTAATAATATAATATTCATTTCGATTCTGCGTTAAATCGAAAGTAAAGCGTTAATATAACAGTACTCCAGTTTAAAATACAATCATGAAAAAAGTCGGATCTGCCCGAAACCAAAAAATAACCTAGCCTACCGATCAAGCCTAAGGGGATATAACTCTATGCAAAGGTTTTGCAGGGTACAGCTAGTAACACATATAAGTCAAATTAAAAAAGATGAACCTCGCATATTAAAATATTATAAAACTGCAGCAAACGAAACAAGCCAAAAGTTCACAGTGCAGGCCAGCAACGAATCTAACTCTAACATTGTTAACAAAGTGTTGTAAAACACAATGAGACGGCAGAATCAAAGTGAAACTTGAATCACTGTTAAACATTTTAAACTGATGAGAGTAATCAAACGTAATGAGCTTTTCATTGTTGAATCAATGAGAGTTGAATTGAGCAGAGTTGCATTCTTGAGTGTTGTACTGTTGAGTGCTAAATGGTTGAGTGTTGAATGGATGAGTGTAGAGCTACAGAGTATTGAATGTAAGAGTATACTAGTGATGTATATGTTTTGTTATAAAGATTGACGATATGGAATCAAAACCTGTTGAATTGTTATGACTTTTACATCAAGTGACGCAAAGTTTTGACTTGAATGGTATTGAATCAATTACTTTTTAAGTGGTGATTCCCGGTATTCGATCTGTTCACTTGACCAGCGGTCAGTAAACGTTTTGTCCTCTTGACCACCAAATATAAAAAATTAAGTCCACGGACGCCCCAACTAGATCCTTTTATTTTTTTACCAGGCATCACGGATTGAGAACAAATGATGTAAATAGCTAATGCAGCTAAGCTGAGTAGTTGTCAATGAGGTTGTGAGCCCGACTTTCAGTGTGCAGGAAATGGGTTCAAATCTCAGTGTCATAGGTCACCCATGTCTTTCGCGGTTCCTCCATGAGTACAAAGTACCCTCTGCTAAAGTCATGATGCAGAAAGTGAGCTTCAGAAACTGACCTAACTTTGACCTCATTTTCGAAATAGGATCAATGGAAAGGCACCGAAGAATTCCTGGCTACAGGAATATCACAAGAACTCTTTATTGGTGTTCTTTTTTTTAATAATAGTCTGAAAATGACCCAACAGCAGTGATTCTCATAGTGTGGGTAGCGATCCACGTGTTTGGGGGGGGGGGCGAAAAAACTAATTAAATTGATAATTAAATTGATAATTAATATATCAATAATCCTTGTGTGATTAAATATAACTTTATTTCTCAATATGCTCGTTTTTTTTGTACATCTATAATCTTTCTTTACTTGTATTGTCTTTCTATACTT
>JAGDYQ010000144.1:2193685-2260645 GCA_021962125.1 Bulinus truncatus | reverse complement strand
CAATTATAAATATCAGTGGATCTCAATTATAAATATCAGTGGATCTCATTATAAATATCAGTGGATCTCAATTATAAATATCAGTGGATCTCAATTATAAATATCAGTGGATCTCAATTATAAATATCAGTGGATCTCAATTATAAATATCAGTGGATCTCAATTATAAATATCAGTGGATCTCAATTATAAATATCAGTGGATCTCAATTATATATATCAGTGGATCTCATTATAAATATCAGTGGATTCTCAATTATAAATATCAGTGGATCTCATTTATATATATCAGTGGATCTCAATTATAAATATCAGTGGATCTCAATTATAAATATCAGTGGATCTCATTTATAAATATCAGTGGATCTCATTATAAATATCAGTGGATCTCATTATAAATATCAGTGGATCTCAATTATAAATATCAGTGGATCTCAATTATAAATATCAGTGGATCTCAATTATAAATATCAGTGGATCTCAATTATATATATCAGTGGATCTCATTATAAATATCAGTGGATTCTCAATTATAAATATCAGTGGATCTCATTTATATATATCAGTGGATCTCAATTATAAATATCAGTGGATCTCAATTATAAATATCAGTGGATCTCATTATAAATATCAGTGGATCTCATTATAAATATCAGTGGATCTCAATTATAAATATCAGTGGATCTCAATATAAATATCAGTGGATTCTCAATTATAAATATCAGTGGATCTCAATTATATATATCAGTGGATCTCATTATAAATATCAGTGAATTCTCAATTATAAATATCAGTGGATCTCATTTATATATATCAGTGGATCTCAATTATAATTATCAGTGGATCTCAATTATAAATATCAGTGGATCTCAATTATAAATATCAGTGGATCTCAATTATAAATATAAGTGGATCCTCAATTATAAATATCAGTGGATCTCAATTATAGATATCAGTGGATCTCATTTATATATATCAGTGGTTCTCAATTATAAATATCAGTGGATCTCAATTATAAATATCAGTGGATCTCAATTATAAATATCAGTTGATCTCAATTATAAATATCAGTGGATCTCAATTATAAATATAAGTGGATCCTCAATTATAAATATCAGTGGATCTCATTTATATATATATATCAGTGGATCTCAATTATAAATATCAGTGGATCTCAATTATAAATATCAGTGGATCTCAATTATAAATATCAGTGGATCTCAATTATAAATATCAGTGGATCTCAATTATAAATATCAGTGGATCTCAATTATATATATATATATATATATATATATATATATCAGTGGATCTCATTTATATATATATCAGTGGATCTCAATTATAAATATCAGTGGATCTCATTTATATATATATCAGTGGATTCTCAATTATAAATATCAGTGGATCTCATTTATATATATATCAGTGGATCTCAATTATATATATCAGTGGATCTCAATTATAAATATCAGTGGATCTCAATTATAAATATCAGTGGATCTCAATTATAAATATAAGTGGATCTCAATTATAAATATAAGTGGATCCTCAATTATAAATATCAGTGGATCTCAATTATAGATATCAGTGGATCTCATTATAAATATCAGTGGATCTCAATTATAAATATCAGTGGATCTCAATTATAAATATCAGTGGATCTCAATTATAAATATCAGTGGATCTCAATTATAAATATCAGTGGATCTCAATTATAAATATCAGTGGATCTCAATTATAAATATAAGTGGATCTCAATTATATATATCAGTGGATCTCATTATAAATATCAGTGGATTCTCAATTATAAATATCAGTGGATCTCATTTATATATATCAGTGGATCTCAATTATAATTATCAGTGGATCTCAATTATAAATATCAGTGGATCTCAATTATAAATATCAGTGGATCTCATTTATATATATCAGTGGATCCTCAATTATAAATATCAGTGGATCTCAATTATAGATATCAGTGGATCTCATTTATATATATCAGTGGATCTCAATTATAAATATCAGTGGATCTCAATTATAAATATCAGTGGATCTCAATTATAAATATCAGTTGATCTCAATTATAAATATCAGTGGATCTCAATTATAAATATAAGTGGATCCTCAATTATAAATATCAGTGGATCTCATTTATATATATATATCAGTGGATCTCAATTATAAATATCAGTGGATCTCAATTATAAATATCAGTGGATCTCAATTATAAATATCAGTGGATCTCAATTATAAATATCAGTGGATCTCAATTATAAATATCAGTGGATCTCAATTATAAATATCAGTGGATCTCAATTATAAATATCAGTGGATCTCAATTATAAATATAAGTGGATCTCAATTATATATATCAGTGGATCTCAATTATAAATATCAGTGGATCTCAATTATAAATATCAGTGGATCTCAATTATAAATATCAGTGGATCTCAATTATAAATATCAGTGGATCTCAATTATAAATATCAGTGGATCTCAATTATAAATATCAGTGGATCTCATTTATATATATATATATATATATATATATATATATATATATATATCAGTGGATCTCATTTATATATATATCAGTGGATCTCAATTATAAATATCAGTGGATCTCATTTATATATATATCAGTGGATTCTCAATTATAAATATCAGTGGATCTCATTTATATATATATCAGTGGATCTCAATTATAAATATCAGTGGATCTCAATTATAAATATCAGTGGATCTCAATTATAAATATCAGTGGATCTCAATTATAAATATAAGTGGATCTCAATTATAAATATAAGTGGATCCTCAATTATAAATATCAGTGGATCTCAATTATAGATATCAGTGGATCTCATTATAAATATCAGTGGATCTGAATTATAAATATCAGTGGATCTCAATTATAAATGTCAGTGGATCTCAATTATAAATATCAGTGGATCTCAATTATAAATATCAGTGGATCTCAATTATAAATACCAGTGGATCTCAATTATAAATATAAGTGGATCTCAATTATAAATATAAGTGGATTCTCAATTATAAATATCAGTGGATCTCATTATAAATATCAGTGGATCTCAATTATAAATATCAGTGGATCTCAATATAAATATCAGTGGATTCTCAATTATAAATATCAGTGGATCTCAATTATATATATCAGTGGATCTCATTATAAATATCAGTGGATTCTCAATTATAAATATCAGTGGATCTCATTTATATATATCAGTGGATCTCAATTATAAATATCAGTGGATCTCAATTATAAATATCAGTGGATCTCATTATAAATATCAGTGGATCTCATTATAAATATCAGTGGATCTCATTATAAATATCAGTGGATCTCAATATAAATATCAGTGGATTCTCAATTATAAATATCAGTGGATCTCAATTATATATATCAGTGGATCTCATTATAAATATCAGTGGATTCTCAATTATAAATATCAGTGGATCTCATTTATATATATCAGTGGATCTCAATTATAATTATCAGTGGATCTCAATTATAAATATCAGTGGATCTCAATTATAAATATCAGTGGATCTCAATTATAAATATAAGTGGATCCTCAATTATAAATATCAGTGGATCTCAATTATAGATATCAGTGGATCTCATTTATATATATCAGTGGATCTCAATTATAAATATCAGTGGATCTCAATTATAAATATCAGTGGATCTCAATTATAAATATCAGTTGATCTCAATTATAAATATCAGTGGATCTCAATTATAAATATCAGTGTCCTCAATTATAAATATCAGTGATCTCAATTATAAATATAAGTGGATCCTCAATTAATTATAAATATCAGTGGATCTCATTTATATATATATATCAGTGGATCTCAATTATAAATATCAGTGGATCTCAATTATAAATATCAGTGGATCTCAATTATAAATATCAGTGGATCTCAATTATAAATATCAGTGGATCTCAATTATAAATATCAGTGGATCTCAATTATAAATATCAGTGGATCTCATTTATATATATATATATATATATATATATATATATATATCAGTGGATCTCATTTATATATATATCAGTGGATCTCAATTATAAATATCAGTGGATCTCATTTATATATATATCAGTGGATTCTCAATTATAAATATCAGTGGATCTCATTTATATATATATATCAGTGGATCTCAATTATAAATATCAGTGGATCTCAATTATAAATATCAGTGGATCTCAATTATAAATATCAGTGGATCTCAATTATAAATATAAGTGGATCTCAATTATAAATATAAGTGGATCCTCAATTATAAATATCAGTGGATCTCAATTATAGATATCAGTGGATCTCATTATAAATATCAGTGGATCTCAATTATAAATATCAGTGGATCTCAATTATAAATATCAGTGGATCTCAATTATAAATATCAGTGGATCTCAATTATAAATATCAGTGGATCTCAATTATAAATATCAGTGGATCTCAATTATAAATATAAGTGGATCTCAATTATAAATATAAGTGGATCCTCAATTATAAATATCAGTGGATCTCAATTATAGATATCAGCGGATCTCAATTATAAATATCAGTGGATCTCAATTATAAATATCAGTGGATCTCAATTATAAATATAAGTGGATCCTCAATTATAAATATCAGTGGATCTCATTTATATATATATATATATCAGTGGATCTCAATTATAAATATCAGTGGATCTCATTTATATATATCAGTGGATCTCAATTATAAATATCAGTGGATCTCAATTATAAATATCAGTGGATCTCAATTATAAATATCAGTGGATCTCAATTATAAATATCAGTGGATCTCAATTATAAATATCAGTGGATCTCAATTATAAATATCAGTGGTTCATGTAATTATTTTTTAATTTGATCTGTTTCGCAGGTCGTAACTTAGCTTTGAAACAGAAACCCATCGTGGGGTCGCTCCACGCCTCTGATCGTAGTGGGAGCGGTCTGACGGACAGAGTGGTCCCACAGACTTACGACTCCGTGAACTGCATCTACACCGACACCGTTGACCGAAAGCCTTGGGCAGTGGTCAAATTTAGTCAACCAGTGCGACTCCAGGAAATCGTAGTGCACAATATAGCAGGTGATAAAAAAATAAGAAACGTATTTGACACTGAGCTGCCAACTTGGAATTTTTAATTCAAGATCTAGATATTTTTAAAGTCATCTAGATATTAAACAAAATAAATGAAGTTTAATAATAGATGTAGATATTTTTCAATGAAATGTACTTTTTAATGATTTTAAGAATAAAATATTTTAGTAAACATTAAGCATCAATTTATGGATTTAGGGTAATTCTAAAAGGGGACAGTTGGCAGTTGTTTGTTTTTTAATCAGACTTTCGAGGTAGTAACCAAAAAAAATCTGATGTATTGAATAGGGTGGAACACTGTTGATAAAATGGGGGAAAACTTTGAGTAAAAGCAACAAAAATACTACAATAATATCAATTAATACAAGAAACAAGATTTTCGTATAATGACAGCGGATCGAAGTAATACATGAAGTTTATACAGACGATAACTTCTGTTTATTGATTCATTTATATGTTTACAAGTGAACAATTTTGTAATCAATTTTCGAGGCACTTTTTAGCGATATATTTTCTTGATATTTTTCATACATGTTCTTGCTTTATGACAATGCATGATTCAATAATTAATTTTGCAATTAATACAATTTTTTTTTATTTTTAATCAAAATGTGTAAAAAAGATTCACATAACTAATTAAGGGATATATCCCTGTTTAACTATGCTGAACGATATTAAAAAATGGGCTACTTCCCTTACATCAATAACTAGCTATACCCTGCAAAAACCTTTGCATAGAATTATATTCCCTTAGGTTTGATCGGTAGGCTAGGTTATTAATGGTTTCGGACAGATCCAAATTTTTCATGATTTTTATTACTATTGTTTAAGTTTGACGATTTTAAACTGGAAAACTGCTGTATTAATTCTTTAATTTCGATTTAACGCAGAACCCACACCGCTATTATTTATAGCATACTACATTTTTCAGATCGAAATCTATGCAAGAGCGTGCTGGTGGGTCAAGGCAGCGTGACACACGCGTGCATTGCAAAATTTTAAAATGTATATTTTTTTATTAGAAAACGGTTAGTTTTTATCTTGCTTCGCTTTCTAAGTACTTTTCCCTCACTAAATCTAGATACGTTTGACTACGGTGCTGGGCTTCACTAATAAAAAATCCACCAACAGATCTGGTTTGTTTATAAGTGATATTTTGAGTAACATATTATTGCAGACCAACAGTACTGGAAATGGTTAAACAAGTTTACTTTGAGAACATACGATGAGAATGAACAGCTGGTGTTGGATTATAACCACTCTGGCGGTGAAGCGGAGAGGTTCAGTATAAGGCACACAACCACCTCGTCTGTCGTCAGTGCTGTGAGGGTCGTGCTGCCCCCTGGGGGTGTACTGATGGCCTGTGAGCTGGAGCTGTATGGAGGTTTGGACATGTGGACAGAGTCAGACAGACAGTTAGATATACATAGACTGGCAGACAGACAGATATACATAGAATGGCAGACAGTTAGATATCCGAAGACTGGCAGACAGACAGATATACATAGACTGGCAGAGTTAGATATCCGAAGACTGGCAGACAGACAGACATACATAGACTGGCAGACAGACAGATATCCATAGACTGACAGGTAGAGGTTTTGCTTCATGACATTCATCAAAAAGTCACCAGGGGGAACTCTGCCACGATCCTTTTTGGAAATAAATAGACAGACATATTGATATACAGAAATATAGTTAGGTAGTTATATTTATAGATATATATTTAGGTAGTTATATTATAGATTATATGAAAAAGTTGGTAGGAAGATGGGTGGTAACCTAGATATATAATACAAAAAAGACAGTTAGCTTGCTAAGTAGGTAGATAATGAAGCATTTAGTCGGATACATAATAGGTAGATAGGTAGGTGTAGATATATTTACCATATATGCTAGTTGTGTACGACCAAAAAGAATTAGTAGAAAAAATCTTAGCCTTTATCATATATCATGCCTATAGAAAACGAAATATGCAGACAAATGTTCAATGGTATATATATATATATATATATATATATATATATATATATTTATATATATATATATATAATCATATCCTGTAAATCGACCCAGACTGTCCACCAAAGACTCATGGCCTGGACTGCACCAACAGCTGCAGTGAAGCTTGTTACGACGGTCAGTGTGACATTGAAGGCAACTGTTTGAGCTGCTCACCTGGGAACTACAGCAGCGATTGTCTCATGGGTATATTTTATTTCATTTTATTTCCTTTATTTGTGCCTGGTTCATGCAGATATACTTAATGAGGTTTACACAAATTCTTATCACTCAAGCCTATGTTAATAATTATCTGTTTTATAGCTTTAGGGAACAAATAGCAAACTACAAAAATCCCATGAATTTGCTTATAGCTATATATTTGGGTGGTTGGGGGTGGGGGGGTGGGATTTGGAAGAGAGACTCAATCAGCAATATTATAAGTATGCAAAATGGGTTGCAAACGGCGTCAAAAAATCACTTCGTATTTTATAGAATCTGAGAGATTTTTTAGATAGATAAATATATGATTTACATGAATATAACTATAGACTGACAGGAAGCTACACAGGCAGACAGAAAGGCAGACATAAAAACTGACAGAAACACAGGCAGGCAGACGCATGCACAGGAAGGCAAGGTGGCACAAATAATGACTGGCAGACATTTAGATGGATGGATGGATGGATGGATGGATGGATGGATGGATGGATGGATAGATAGATAGATAGATAGATAGATAGATAGATAGATAGATAGATAGATAGATGGATAGATGGATATATATATATATATATATATATTAACCAATATGTTCTTGACCTTGTCCAATGTCCCAGCATGCAGCTCCGCTTGCATAAACAGCACCTATGATAAAAATTCCGGCGAATGCTTTGAAGGTTGTATGCCGGGATACTACACAGCCAGATGTGATAAAGGTAAGACCATAAACTGTAATAAAGGTAAAACCATCAACTGTGGCAAAGGTAAAACCATCAACTGTGACAAACGTAAAATCATCAACTGTGATAAAGGTAAAATCATCAACTGTGACAAAGGTAAAATCATTAACTGTGACAAAGGTAAAATCATCAACTGTAATAAAGGTACAACCATCAACTGTAATAAAGGTAAAACCATCAACTGTGACAAAGGTAAAACCATCAACTGTGACAAAGGTAAAACCATCAACTGTGACAAAGGTAAAACCATCAACTGTGACAAAGGTAAAATCATCAACTGTAATAAAGGTAAAACCATCAACTGTGATTGATATTGGTCTGTGTGTATAGTCCCTGTAAGGATGAGATGAAATCTCTTAGAAACTATAAACCACTAAAGGGACGGTTTTAGGGTGCCCGTCTTTCCTCTCCACCATAGCCGATGGTGCAATAGCAATGGAGGCACCACGGGAGATACAGCGGGGAACTTTAACCATGACCTGGAATATCCATTGGTCCTCACCAGAGATCAGGTCGACTGTCAAGCGCGTGATCACTCGACCACCCGTCCCCGACAGTAGATTATTGTAGAGTCGTGCAGCATGGTTATCGAAATCACGGTAGTTGGCTTGATCAGACAAGGCAAATTCGCTTAAGTGACGTAGTGCAGCTGACGCAATAAGATATTTGTCAGACAGACAGACATACATATTTATAGAAAGTGAGGTAAATATCAACAAAATTGTAAACCCTGACATTCTCCATCATCTCAGCATGCAGCTCGGCTTGTGTAAACAACACCTGTGATGGAACCTCTGGGCTGTGCTCCGAAGGCTGCTTGCCCGGATATGAAGGAGCCAACTGTGAAAAAGGTATAGCTTAAGGACCACCTTAACCGATATTGTTCACCAGTGGTCGCCTATCTTTTAAAAGGGATACGTCCTTATAATTATAGCCCCATTAATTTCAACCCCACGTACAGCTGATACAGCATAAGGTAAACATACTTCAGAATAAAAACAATAACTTGTGCATATATATGCACAAGTTGTGAAATAGTGTCAATGAACATGACCACGCTGGAAACAGACTGAGAAGACTACGCGGTCAGACTCATAGCTGACCAGGGGCGAGCAGAGCAGATTCAAACTTTAACGTAGCAGATGCGAACATAGCAGAGCAAAGACGAACAGACAAGAGGCGAACATGGTAGATCAGAGACAAAAGTAGAGCTAAGACGAGTAGAGACATGTAGAGCAGAAATGAACATGGCTGTGCAGATACGCACATAGGAGAACAGAGACGAACAGAGCGGGGATGGGCCGAGCAGTGACGAAGCCAGCAGCGCAGAGAGTTGCCAACTAAAGTGCCTGAAGAAAGAAATACAGAAGCGACACATACAGAGGAGATCGCAAGGTCCTTTCAACTGGCCCAGGTGTACGCCGAGTAGACAATATTGTCGCCTGGACCACCATAACCTGTACATTTTAATTTGACTCTTGAGTAAACCTTGTCTTACTCCACTGACGACCCCACGTGTCCTTGACAGCTTACCTTTAGTACATCTCAACACTGGTGTCAGAAGTGGGACAGTCTTAGAAAAGATTCAAGAAAAACTTTTAACTGGCGAACTGAATGTAAAATTAGAAAGAAACGACTTAAGGAAGTCACGTATCGTTAAGAAAAGACCATGAGAGTTGCCGTTTAAAAACAAAAATAGAACCGCTAGAAAAAGAAATGAAATAATACGGGAAAAAAAGGAAGAGACGAAAGAAATGAAATAAAAGAATTGCTTCTAGCGATAAGAAACAATATAAGGGCAATAAATATAGACATTATAAAAGAACGCAAGATCTAGAAACAATTAAGGGTGAAGGTAGAACTAGATAGGAGTTAAGACCCATTGATTTAAGGTTTCATCAAACGATTCAGCATGCGTACAATTTCCTTTTCTTCTGGATGATCATGTGTTAAATGTCAGCACATAGTATATCATAGGCTTAACTTTTAATATGGAATGTGGAAATAAGTTGCTCAAAGAAATAATTGTAAATTATTTTGTACCCAAAAGTAATCATAATTTGTTTAAGTACAGTAAAAAAATATAAATTTAAAAAAAAAAATTAATTTGTGGTCTAAAAAATGATCCCAGTTGATAATATCTCAAGCAAAAATATTACAACACATTCTTTTAAAATGAAATTATATTATTTCTATGTAACGAAAAATTATACAGTATTTTTTTTTTAAATTCTAATTTTAATTGTCCTTTTAGTTAACTCAATTGAAGGTATTTAAATAGAAAAGAGACATCCCTCAATGAATTCGTTTGTAACTCTCTCTCTCTCTCTCTCTCTCTCTCTATATATATATATATATATATATATATATATATATATATATATATGTATATATATATAATTTCTGTATGATATACGTAGAATGTGATCCCGGCTATTACGGCTCTGAATGTGGTCACAACTGTCACGAGGTTTGCTCAACAAACTGTTCCAACGTTAACGGCCATTGCAATGCGTGTCCCCAAATTCACTACGGGCCAATGTGTGAGAACGGTAAGGATTTATTTCGTCCCTTTGTTTCGTCCTCTATAACTGTTTCATTCAGTAATCATGATCTCAAGACACAGTTAATGTCGGGCGCTCTAGAGCAAGAGAAACATAGCCACAGGGTTTAAAATCGGGCTCCGTGTGGCCCCTATGTATTATTAGATTGATGAAAACATGGTCATTTGCTAATCAAAGAGATTAACACAGGGTCTGCCCCTCCCTCCGTCCCCTTGTGAGGTATTGAGACAGAATAAAGTGTGTAGACACATAAACAATTTTTATGTGAAAAAATTGAGCTCTTATTAACCTTTGTTCATTTCCGCATCAGTATGTACCATTATCATCACATTCAATGAAATATTTTCAAGGAAATATGTCTTGGCCAAAAGACATCCCCTCCCGCATTTACGCTATAATTACGAAACAATTTTAGAATCCATCTCTTCGGCGGGGCAATGGGCAAAAGAGAATAAATTCTTAAGCATTCAAATCTAAAATTTATCAAAACATATCTATTAGGAATGTTCAGTGTTTTATTGTTATGGTTCTTTCAGTTTGTTCTGAAAACTGTATTAATGAAAACTGCAGACATACCGACGGAGGATGTGTAGAGGGTTGTAACATCGGTTACTATGGCTACAACTGCTCTCAAGGTAATGTTGTTTAAATATGGCGGCACACACTTCCGAATACAATAAATGGGGAAAAAAAGACCTCAACGGCTGAATTTTATATAGAAATAAGCCACCATCATCAAAATAGACCACCATCATACAAATAAATCACCCTCATCAAAATAAGCCACCATTATAAAATAAACCATCATCAAAATAAACCACCCTCATCAAAATAAACCACCCTCATCAAAATAAACCACCCTCATCAAAATAAACCACCATCATCAACATAAGCCATCATAATCAACATAAACCACCATTATCAAAATAAACCGCTCTCTTCAAAATACGCCACATGCCATTATCCATCAGAATAAACAATTATCATCAAAGAAGCCAATATTATCAAAATAAATCACCACCATAAAAATAAGCCACCATCATAAAAAATCACTTTCAATGCAGTTAACCACTGGCGTCAGTTCCCACCCACACCCTCAACGCAGATGAATACCCCCTCCCCCCTTTTTTTCCCCAAAGCCCCACCCCCACACCTTTCTTCACCCATTAGGCATTTTTAATCTTTCTTTGTTTTTTTCCATAAAGAATATATTTGATGAATATAAGTCTCACATTATGGTACACTTATTCGTTGATGACCACCCCCCTCCACCCTTACACCCGGGGCTAAAGTAAGTTCATTTATGGAGATCAGAGGGCGGGGGGTACTTTAAAAGATCAATTGAGGGCTAAAGATTTGCGATCGGGTTCCTTGGCATCTATTAGGCTCAAGGGGTGGGGGGGGGGGTTCGATCTAAACTGTACTTTTGTAAAGAGTACCCACCCTCCCAACAAAACAACAAACTAAGAACGATGAAAGGTTATGGTATTGTTTCGTTTATCTTTGAATTTCACTAATGATTTATAAAACCAAAACAAACAAAAAGAACCTATAAAATTCATATTGTCCTTTAGAATGTTCCAAAGGATGTATCGGTGCGCTATGTCTGTGGGACGGCTCTTGCTTAGACGGATGTGTGCGAGGTTTCTTCTCAGTCAACTGCTCTATAGGTAATGTCTGGATACAGTTTATACTGCTCTATAGGTAATGTCTGGATACAGTTTATACTGCTCTATAGGTAATGTCTGGATACAGTTTATACTGCTCTATAGGTAATGTCTGGATACAGTTTATACTGCTCTATAGGTAATGTCTGGATACAGTTTATACTGCTCTATAGGTAATGTCTGGATACAGTTTATACTGCTCTGTAGGTAATGTCAGGATACAATTTATACTGCTCTGTAGGTAATGTCAGGATACAATTTATACTGCTCTGTAGGTAATGTCTGGATACAGTTTATACTGCTCTGTAGGTAATGTCTGGATACAGTTTATACTGCTATATAGGTAATGTCTGGATACAGTTTATGCCTGCTCTATAGGTAATGTCTGGATACAGTTTATACTGTTCTATACGCAGAGGCGTAGCGAGGGGTGGGAAAGGGGGCATCATGCCCCGGGAGCTAGTCACAAAGAGGCGTCAAATGGTATATTTTACATATAATATTATATGGTTTTCTATAGGGGGGAGGGCGATAAAAAGTATTGTGCCCTGGGCGCGAGTTAAACTCGCTACGCCATTGTCTGTAGGCAATGTCAGGATACAGTTTATACTGCTCTGTAGGTAATGTCAGGATACAATTTATACTGCTCTGTAGGTAATGTCAGGATACAATTTATACTGCTCTGTAGGTAATGCCAGGATACAATTTATACTGCTCTGTAGGTAATGTCAGGATACAATTTATACTGCTCTGTAGGTAATTTCTGGATACAGTTTATACTGCTCTGTAGGTAATGTCAGGATACAATTTATACTGCTCTGTAGGTAATGTCTGAATACAGTTTATACTTCTCTGTAGGTAATGTCTGGATACAGTTTATACTGCTCTGTAGGTAATGTCTGGATACAGTTTATACTGCTCTGTAGGTAATGTCTGGATACATTTTATACTGCTAGATAGGAAATAACATGATTCAGTGTATCATGTTTAATATGTACTATTATGATTCAGTGTACCAATCAGGCTACAATTTATCGAAGGCACCTAACTATAAACTAAGACGGTGCTTCCTACAATGTGGGCCTCGACACCGTGTTCGGTCGCGCGCTGATTTCAAAGGGGGCTATCAAAAAAATTGGGGACGGACGGTCGTGTGGTAAAGCGCTCGGCTATTGGACCTGAAGGTACCTGGTTCGATCTCCGATAGGAGTAAGGAAATTTTTCAGACCTTGTCTCAAGTTCCCGATATATATATCTCGTGGTGCCTCCATGGCCATTGCACTATCGGCTATCGTGGGGCTGAAAGAAGTGGGACACCTTAAAAATTATCACATTAGTGGTTTATAGGATCTAAGAGATTTCATCTCATCCTTACAGGGACTTCACACATCTACATCAAAACAATTTGAGTCATTGCTTAACCAAGAATATACAGGCTTTTTTTTTAGATTTTTTTTATCTGTTCGATATGTTTCATTCCTTGCTTGTGGGTCACGAGAACCGAGCAGATTTTTTTTTACTGTGTCGCGAATCGTAAACTGAGTAAAATGTTATAAATTAGTTGTTTTTTTTTTTTTTGAAATAGTATTTTAATTGACGTGTTTTGTTCAAATTCTCAGAATGTAGCAAAAACTGTGGTGGAAGTGGCAAGTGCAATTCAACACTGGATTATTGCCTGGAAGGATGCAAGCCTCGGTTTTACGGGTTGGATTGCTCAAAAGGTAGACATAAAAAAAAATCAATTGATCTAATTGGTTCATTAATCCATTTGTTTAATTCATTAGCTATGGCGTTGGGAGGAAGGGGTAAGGGCTTCAGAGACATTGCAGTGGATAGGGTCATCCTTTCCTTTCTATATAGCTTGGTGGTCATTGGGGAAGACCATATTTTGGCCTGTCCATTCTTCAATGTTGCCTATCCAATTCTCCGAGGTGCTTATTAAAAATTACGAAGAAATGTTTTATCAAAAAACCGAATCATAATACAGGCATATAGATATATAAAAGAATGAATAAGGGCTCTATTATACTGTATAAATACTTTTAAAATACTTTATAAATACATTAACAATACTGTATAAATAATGTTTAAATACTTTAAAAATACTGTATAAATACATTAAAAATACTGTATAAATACTTTATAAATACTGTACAAATATTTTATAAATACTGTATAAATACTATATAAATACTGATTTAACATGTTCTTCTTAAGATACGTCATATGATTGCTATGGGCATCTCATAAAATGGTTTATGGCTTCTCATATAATGGCTTCATGTGTAATGGCGAGTGGCGTCTCATATTGTAGTTAATGGCGTCTCATATAATGGCTAATGGCGTCTCATATAATAGATTCAGGCGTCTCATATAATGGCTAATGGCGTATCATGTAATAGATTCAGGCGCCTCATATAATAGATTCAGGCGCCTCATATAATAGATTCAGGCGTCTCATATAATGGCTAATGGCGTCTCTTATAATCAACGTCAATGTCAGTTTCCATTTCACCACTTGATGATACTACTGACAACGGTAGGTCGTTCTCTATAAGCTGTTGGTTTGTGTGCGCGCATACAACCCGCCCGATCTAGCTCACCTACACATCGACAGAACACACAAATGTTGTTGTTTTTTTTTCATTGGCATACATAACGTACTGTTGGGCAAATAGTCTAAATATAACATGTGGAACTCTACTTTCGAAAAATTAGACGGGAAATAGCAACGGTGTTGGAGGGGTTAATTCCATAAAAGATTACTTAACTTTAAGGTAATTTTTTTTTTCGTTTCTTATTCAATGTTTTTGTCTATCCTACCAGAATGTGACAAATTGTGCTCCGGTGACGGTTCTTGTGACATCACCAACGGCTCGTGTACCAAGATGAAAGTCGGGTGTGACTCAACTGACGATTGTCCTAAAGACGGTAAGCACACTTTGGGTCTGAGCCCGATAGGGCGCTTCGCAGGTTATGGGTTTGGGCCCCAGGGACTCAAGAAACTTATGACCGCAGAAAACCTCCATGAACGCTATCCAGTATCGGCAATGGCGATGAAGAAGAAAAGGCACTGCGAAAATCGCAGTATTACTGGTTTATATGATCATTCAGAGACTTACTAGTAGATAAACAAACTAGACTTTCACCTTGGAAACCCTCCCCCCCCCCCCAAATCATGTCCAAAGGGTCGTCTTCCAGTATCCATGACTATTAAATCTGCTGCTTAAAGAGCCACGAAAGGTATTATTGCATAAAGCCCCCCCCCCCTGCGATAAGGGCTTTCTTCGAGTATTTATTACCTGACAGGTATTTTTTGCCTAAGCAGTCGCCCCCTTTGTTAGACCTTATAATGGGCTCTTGGGATTAATAAACTATAAACATCTCATTCTTTAGGGGCACCAATATATGTGCATTAATTGAAATGTTGCCATTATGATTTTTGTTTGTCCGCAGTGCACGTAGCCTGTGGGGACCACTGTGGAGGAGACAAGACCTGTATGACCTCAACTGGCCGTTGCCGACACGGTTGTGCCGTCGGCTACGGAGGTTTGAACTGTTCCCTAGGTGAGAGTAGAGTCGTGATAAGTTTTAAATGACTAGTCTGCCTCTGTGAACTATCTCTCTCTCTCTCAATCTCTCACTCTATATCAATTTATCTCTCTCTCCCACTTTCTCTCCTTTCTCTCTGTCTCTCAATCTCTCTCTCTCAATTTATGTCTCTCTCTCCCCCTTCTCTTTCTCTTAATATGTTTTTCTCCCTCTCTCTCTATCTCTCCCTCTTCCCCTCTCTCCCTTTCTATCTATCTATCATTCTCTCTATATATATCCCCCCGTCTCTCTCTCGTATATTATCGAGCCCAAGACTTAGTTCTTGAGGGCTCATGACATTTAACATGTCGTGTCTCTCAACTGTTGGAGACTTTCATAGAGCCCAATGGCTAGCGGGAATAAAACTGAGGAATCCAGTGGTCCACGGATTAATAAAAAAAAACTCACATTTACTGGTCAGTGAGGTCAGACATGGACAAAAGTCCGGCCCCTCAGGCTATTTGGTCAGACACACGCTTCGCTTCTCTCCTCCTCGTTCGTGTCAATGAAGTTTCTATTTAAATTGGATCATTTCATCCATCTAATATTGGTACATGCTAATAGTGGGACGGATGGCCGAGTGGTGTAGATACTCGACTGTCAACCTGAGAGTTCTCGATCCTCGTTGACGCCCATGGAATTTTTCCAGGTGCAAAGTCGTCCCGCAAGCCCATCCAGCTTTAAATGGGTACCTGACTTAAGTTGGGGAAGTAAAGGCGGCTGGGCGTTGTGCTAACCACACAATCCCTTCATATGCCGAGGTTATGGTAACAGATGGATTCTACACTTCATATGCCCCATTTGGCCCGTTAGGGCCAAGAAGGGAAACTTTACTTAATTTTATATTGGTACGGCACTTCTGTATCATTTAAAGAACCAACGAGCCCGCGGTAGGAAAAGTTTAAACACGCTTTGTCTAGCTTCTCCTATTGGCAAAAAAAAATAGCACTTACCTATATAATGCATAGCTGGTGATAATCAACTTTATATGTACACAAACTGCACATATCTACTAACATATTTTGCAGTTTGTATCGAATACTTAACTTTATAAGAAATATTTAGTGTTACCTTTTAAACTGATGTCATTGAACAAGTTATCTAATCTTATCAATAATAGTTTGCCAAAAACAACAAACCATTAACTCAACTAGAACAAACAGTTTGTTTAATCTGCTTACCTATCAATATGGCCATGTTGTTTATCATTATTTTTTAATTTCGTATGTGAAATAACAGAATGCCAAAACTGCTTGGGCAAACTTTGTGAGCAGACGACAATGATGTGCACGAAAGGATGCGCGAATGGATTTGGCGGCAGTGACTGCTCTCTAAGTAAGTGGCGATAATAGGGATAGCAGAAAGTGTTTCCATAGAAAGCATCTAAACATGGCTGTCGTACCCGCCACAAGAGTTTGTAATAAAATTTTTTGCAGTAATACCTACCCTATAGCAGGTACCATTCAGGGCATGTGAGTAGATAGATGGATTGTTGGATTTATGGATAGTCAATAGACACATTAAATCTCTTATTTACGGCTATATTAAATTTATTTACAGAATCATTAAAGTCTAAGATGCCAGATGAAAAGGAAGACAAGAGCGCCTGGCTGTTCATCGCCATAGCTGCCGTCCTATTTGTTTCACTTCTTTGGCTCGCAATTTTACTAGCGCTGCGAAAAAAGACGGAGAGGGTGCTGGTGACTTTTGAGTGAAATACGACCACAGAAATCGATGACGTCACTGTTGAATACGACCACAGAAATCGATGACGTCAATGTTGAATAGTGATATGCTTACAACTTTATTTTAATAATTAAATAAATACACACATCTGTGACAGCCATCGCGTTGTACACATATATGTGTGCTAATTTTAGCAGCATGTATAGTTTTTTTTATTATATTCTTATTGTTTGTAAAAATTTAAACTTTAAAATGTATTTTAAGTGCACATAATTTTTAGTAGGGAATTTCAATTGTTTCAGAAATATTGTTCTCGGGAATGTAATTTTTACGATTAAAAAAGAAATGTTTTTATTTTATAATATGTGTCTTTTCTGGCATGATTTGTTTTACTATCTTATATAGGCTGTGTTGTCTGAAACGGAAATGGCGTAATGAATGCATTGTAAAATAAGGAGGGGGTGGGAGGGTGTCCTCTGTCCTAGGCATTTTCCCTCAAAATCAGCGCATTTCATTATCATAATTGATAAAGTGTAGAATTGAAAATTCTTCAACTAAAATGTGGTGTATTTCCTTTTTAAAAATGCATGGATCCATTGTAACTCTGATTTTTACCTTAGTTAACATCAAAAGTGTGCTGAAAATACACCTTGCTCATATTTTGGAGTCAATTTGTAAACGTCTGGTATTCTTTTTTAGCTAATTACTTTTTTAAGAGATGTTATTCTGGGGGGAAATGAATTTAGAAGTATAATAAAATAAGTAAAGGTTTCCCTTATGAAGTCGACACAGACCACATGGATCAGATGAAATGGACTTCATATGTTTATGCAGCCACCGCTTTTTTACAAAATTGTGTGGACAATACAATATTTTAGCCATCTTTACTTTCCACAATAAATGTCAGGTACCCATTCGTACTTTGTGTGGACTCCATGGAGGTCGAACTCGTCCCTTATAAAATTACTCGTTCAGTGTGCTCACTTAGCCTCTTCCAACGACGGCCTTATTTGACTAGTTTGTGCCAACCTTAAAACTTCCAGCGAGTGAAAGACTTTGAACAATATGTAGGGTAACCGAATTTATTTATTTTTTTAAATTGGTATAAACTAGTTCATGCAATGAGAAGGGCGGATGAACGAGTGGTGTTGATACTCGACTGTTGACCTGAGAGTCCTGGGTTCGATCCTTGGTGCGAACCATGGAGTTTTACCAGGGGATATTTGCAAAATCGACTCACATTCCAACCAGCTTTAAATAAATACCTGACCTGTTGGGGACGTAAAGGCGGCTAGGCGTTCTGCTATTTGATGCAAAGTCGTCCCACAAGTCCACCCAGCTTTAAATGGGTACCTGACTTAAAGTTGGGGAATTAAAAGAGGCTTGGCGTCGTGCTAACCACACAATTCCTTTATATACCGAGGTTAAAGAAACAGATGAATTCTACACTTCATCTGCCCCGATGGCCCCTCAGGGCTAAGGGTATTTTTACTTTTTTTTTATTTCATGCACTAACAAGTATTAAAAAAAAATCCTTTGATCAGCCAAATTTTAGAAAAAAAAATATAAGAATTGCAAAAAAAAAACAACCATTACAACAATTTAATTTATTATCAAAATGTTTTGGACTCAACAAGTCCACCAACTCCACTCAAATATCAATAATAATATAACGCAGAATATTGTTTAAAACTGAAAGTAAAAAAAAAATCTATACAATTTTATAACAATGCACTTTAAAGTTTAAAAAAAAATCATTAAATCATACAAATGTTTATTAAATGTATGACTGAACACACAAGTGTAGGTCGTGTGGGAGATGCTAATATTTGAAAACATGAATTTACATGCAGGGTACAACAGTAATGTCTTGGGCACCGAGATTAACACCCATGTCTTCGTGGTAGAGCGTCAAGAATCTACTGCTCCCCAAGCGAACTTGGTCAAATCAACAGAGAATAATGTCAGAAATGGGGAGTCATTATCCTTGGCATTATCCTTGGCATTTGCCAGCTCATCATCTTGCCCCCCCCCCCCGGACGATCTGCCCAGACTTGAGGGGGGCTCCAGGCCAAATCATCAATACATAATTTACGTTATAAAGTTACAAAACAGACTGTCAAACTGTCTTTTTTCACTATGCGAGCCCCTGCCCCCCCCCAGCACTTTTTGCTGGTTGCGCCACTGGAGATTGGTAGCTAACCCGGTTTGAGAGAAAGAGGAAAGGATGACAGACGTGACATGACATTCATATACACATGATGTGTCTGATTGTAATGAATCCAAGTGCGTAGTTGATGTGAGCAAACATAGCCCAGTCAGGTAATTCATAAACCACGTAGACAGTATAAAGACCAAATAGCTGATGGATGCATGTTTCTGCTCTATAATACGCATGGTTAATTTAGGACCAAGTAACGATTGGTTGATGCTTGTAAAATACATACATAGATAAATAGCAAATCTATAGATAGATAGATAGATAGATAGATAGATAGATAGATAGATAGATAGATAGATAGATAGATAGATAGATAGATAGATAGATAGATAGATAGATAGATAGATAGATAGATAGATAGATAGATAGATAGATAGATAGATAGATAGATAGATAGATAGATAGATAGATAGATAGATAGATAGATAGATAGATAGATAGATAGATAGATAGATAGATAGATAGATAGATAGATAGATAGATAGATAGATAGAGCAGTATTTTTTTTAGTTCCATTATTTTCCACGCCTACCCACCACTACAATTAACATTGGGAATTCCACACGGTACGTTGTATCGCACATGTAAATGTATGTTGAACCACAAAAGAAACAGATTTCTTTGTCTAGCAACTCAACATGGTGTACTGAACTACATATCTTTAGACTATTATTATTTCTTTATCGCCTTGAGACCTCAGACTATCCTACAAAATAATGGTAGAGTTGTATCATACAATCTTCAATAGTTTTGTATAATGTAGCCCCGCCATCCGTTAGTATTGCTTTGTGTACTGTCCCCATAAATATCTTATCTTTGTAAAGTTTGTTTTCCTATGAACAGAGACGTTTTTAGATTTTAATGCTGAATATGTTAAAGAGGCCCAATGATAACCATGGTGCTAGGGATTGTTGCTTGCAAATCCTGGGGCCCGACTAAATGTTTGACTAGGGGGGGGGGTCTCTTCTGACCAATCCCCGTTAATTATTGTCTATTTACCCTTGGTCATGTGACGTGCTCTGATTACCCATGCCCGTTCCCCCTGCTATGACTGACCTGTGCTGGGGATAAAATAATGTAAACAATCAGTTGCACGCTGTGTTATGCTAAAAGTAAAAATATGTTATATAGGTCTTAATTGATATGGCTTATGAATTTTTTAATTAACTGGTTCTCCAAACGTGGGAAATTTTGAGAATTGTCTGAATCTCATCAATAAACCTAACCATTATTACAATGTAAGATTGTCTGAATCCTATCAATGAACCTAACCATTAGTACAATGTAAGATTGTCTGAATCCTATCAATGAAATTAACCCTTAGTACAATGTAAGATTATCTGAACGTAAAAATAGAGCAAATCATTCCTTTTAGAACGGTTATCACCTCTTGAGTATAATAATGGTTCCGGTAATGTTTTTTAAGAAAACAATTGAATTTTAAACTTGTATTGGGTTATGACACAATTATTAGCCCCTACCGGGGCACCTTATCCGTGGGGGTCCTAAGCAGCCGTGTGGTTTGACTATAAAAAAAATGTTCGATCTTTTTTACTGGACACAGTATCAATTGTTTCGCACCACTAAATCTCTTTCTGAAACAAATATTAGGAAACAATCACGTGATTAACTTGTCTTAACATATCTAGTTCAAATTTTAGGAAACAATCACGTGATTACCTTAACATATCTTCTTCAAATATAAGGAAACAATCACGTGATTAACTTATCTAGTTCAAATATTAGGAAACAATCACGTGATTAACTTAACCTATCTAGTTCAAATATTAGGAAACAATCACGTGATTAACTTAACTTATCTAGTTTAAATATTAGGAAACAATCACGTGATTAACTTTGTCTAGCAACATATCTAGTTCAAATATTAGGAAACAATCATGTGATTAACTTAACATATCTAGTTCAAATATTAGGAAACAATCACGTGATTAACTTTGTCTAGCAACATATCTAGTTCAAATATTAGGAAACAATCACGTGATTAACTTAACTTATCTAGTTCGATGTCTACAGAGGTAAGGCTGGGGGCGGCTCTTTTGCCCACTTTAGTACGTTTCCGCAATGGAATGATACAGCCCTGCCATATATTCATTTGAAATCTGAAACTTTTCCCTCTCATATAACATGTTCATTTTTCTTCCCATTACACGTGACTTTACGCACTGTTAACTGCAAGATTTCTGGAGCTTGTGCACGTCTAGTAGAGGGATAGAAATCCATTCAGTTGAATTACTTTTTTTTTAAGACTTGATGATTATAAGTTAAATACAATAAGTTACGTAAGAAATAATTAATATTTTTTTTGTATTTCTGCTTAGTATGTTAGCTCTTTGTTATTTCCAGGAGTTCCATGTCATAGGTTCTCTCATACTTGGAGTGTGATGATGACGCCCTCTGGTGGAGAATTACTAAATAGCCCTTCATCACAACGGACAGGGCTTCCGAATTTCTCGTGAAAAGACGGTTTGTTTATTCTTGTGTTAGTAACAACCATATTTTAGTAACCACCATCTTGTATTAGCAGCACTGTATTGTATTTACAACACTATATCGTATTAACAACACAGTCTTCTATTTACAACTGCTGTCCTTTGTTAGTGAAAAACCATCTTGCATTAACAAAAACTAAAAAAAAAAAAACTATCTTGCATTAACAAAAACGATCTTGTATTAACAAAAACTATCTTACATTAACAAAAACTATCTTGCATTAACAAAAACTATCTTACATTAACAAAAACTATCTTACATTAACAAAACTATCTTGTATAAACAAAAACTATCTTGCATTAACAAAAACTATCTTGCATTAACAAAAACTATCTTGTATTAACAAAAACTATCTTGTATTAACAAAAACTATCTTACATTAACAAAAACTATCTTGCATTAACAAAAACTATCTTACATTAACAAAAACTATCTTGTATTAACAAAAACTATCTTGTATAAACAAAAACTATCTTGCATTAAAAAAAACTATCTTGAATTAACAAAAACTATCTTGTATTAACAAAAACTATCTTGTATTAACAAAAACTATCTTACATTAACAAAAACTATCTTGCATTAACAAAAACTATCTTACATTAACAAAAACTATCTTGTATTAACAAAAACTATCTTGTATTAACAAAAACTATCTTGTATTAACAAAAACTATCTTGTATAAACAAAAACTATCTTGCATTAACAAAAACTATCTTGTATTAACAAAAACTATCTTGCATTAACAAAAACTATCTTGCATTAACAAAAACTATCTTGTATTAACAAAAACTATCTTGTATTAACAAAAACTATCTTCCATTAACAAAAACTATCTTACATTAACAAAAACTATCTTGCATTAACAAAAACTATCTTACATTAACAAAAACTATCTTGTATTAACAAAAACTATCTTGTATAAACAAAAACTATCTTGCATTAACAAAAACTATCTTGTATTAACAAAAACTATCTTGCATTAACAAAACTATCTTGTATTAACAAAAACTATCTTGCATTAACAAAAACTATCTTGCATTAACAAAAACTATCTTGTATTGACAAAAACTATCTTGTATCAACAAAAACTATATTGTATTAACAACGTTGTCTTATATTTAAAAAAAGCTGACATGTGTCAGTAACAACAATCTTGTATGAACAATAATTACATAATTAACAACAGCTGCAACAACGTTTTCCTGTTAACAAAGTCCATAAATTCCATAAAAGGATGCGACTTCCCGCTTTCTTGCTGATATAGTCCGTGTTATTTCAGATCTATATAAATGACTTAAAATTATCCCCGCTATTTAGCGCTAATAGACCTGAAACATAAAACATAAAATGACTAAACCAGTTCACAAGCGTAGCTATTCGGAAATAGAGAACAACGTTGACAAGACGAAATATTTATCTTTCACTTTTTCTATTTGTTTTTTTTTAATCTAATCAATCAACAAATCTTTTAACTGTCAACTTTTTCTTCCTTATCTCTTTCAAAGAGCGCAAGTAACAGAGTTCCATATCCCTTAAGGGCATATTTGGGCAGATAAAATGTAGAATTTCGTAGCTACGTCATTCGATATAAAGGATTAGTTTGGCTAACACAAAGCCATGGAAATCTAGATATAGCATCAGGAAGGACAACCAATATTTTTTAAAATACGGTTTAGGCTGACACACAATCAAGTGTTTAGCGTTAGTCTTCATGTTTAAAAGCAGTTTTGTATATTTGGTACTTATGTTTTTATGAAATAAACACAAACGCAATTAAAGTTTGAAAACTTTTAATAACAAATTTTTTAATTTAAAATCATTATTTTGTCAATTTAATTATTTTTCGTTTTTTCATTGGTTTTTCATGAACGGTCTCATTCAATTGCTTAACGTAATTTTTAGACGAACAATTAAAAAATTTAACATAAATAAGTTCTTTTAAATTATGATTGAAATAAATAAATAATTTCTTCAATCAGCAATGACTCATCAATTGTTACTCTATCAACAGTTTAAACAATTTTTTTTTATTTGTTTGTCCTAGACATAGTTTCAGACTACTTGCTGATCTTTTCAATGAATTGAATACTTTCCAATTTAGTAGGCAAGTAGAGAAGGTGTACTCTGATGGCTTCAATAGCCCTCCTCTGTTGACATTGTTAAAAAAAACATCCAGCTTTTTCAATCTTAATTCGTCAATGTCTTTAAAATTTTTATCGACTAATATTTCTCTAAAGCTTTTATTTTAAAAATTATGTTATTATAGTATATATATGAAAATGTAGTAAATTGAAAGGGCTTTTGAACAATATATGTTTCAAAGTGATATTATTATGCAAGTATTTTATTATTTTTAAAAAGTTTAGATGAAAAAAATAAACAAAAATAAATAAACAATTCACAAACACAAAGAAGAAAAAAAAATTCATTATGATTCATTTCAATAAAAGTTACTTTTTATTAAACTACATTCAATTCTCTGTGTGTAGGATATTTTTGAAGACATTATAATCAGATACAAAAGATATTTAAAAATTTCTAAAAATGATGTGTTTTAACAGAAAAAGGACCAAAAATCTGCTGGGATCAACATTGACCATGCAACAAGAAAAATTCAAAAATATAAATCTAAGTTATAAAAACTAACATTCTAATGTCTATTGATAACAACAAAGCTCAATTTCAGTATGTTTTATAACTTTGCTAAAAATATTTTACAAGATTAGTGTAACTATTATACCAGCTTATGATAAGTTTTCATAGAACATTATATTTATTTATCAACTGGTCACTCTTATCTACACCCCCCCCATATATTTATTGTAATCCTGTATTATGGTTGGTTGGTCAACAGTAAGTTCCTAAAATTTCCCATTTACTTAGTCTGTCATTTAAATGTTCCAAATCCATTTGCATTATGCATAGTGGACATAACCGAAACAGTTTTATTGTCCCTCCATCGTACTGTCAATAACTCCCTTTCTAACTCGTCTCATATCCCCTCTTTTAGATTTTTTTTCAAAGTCTTTTATATTTTTCAAAGATTGGGGAATACCTTTACATGTCCTAAGAATAGTTCCACATGCTCCTACCCCTAAATTCCATAGATCTTTAGATAATTGTATAGTAGTATAAAAATTATCGACTAATAATTTATACCCCTCTTTAGCTAAAGATTTAATTAATTTCATTACCACCCCATATGCCAATCCAAAAGGCCCATTATCCTGTTTACCTAAATATAAATGAAAATCATAAGTATACCTAGAAAGAGAATCAGCTAATACCCATAACTTCATTCACCACTTAGTCGGCTTATCCCTTATGTACTGCCTAAAAATATATCTACCTTTATTTCTTATCATTCTTTAGTCTATTGATATATCTTGGTAAGGCTGAAACAATTTTATACATTACAATCTAATAAAGTTAAAGAAAAAATGTACTTTACATAACTTGTTGGTTTTGTCTTCAGTTTGAGGATTAGACATCTTTAGAAAGTTCATTATAGATTTCAATATATCACGAAACATAAAAGCTCTGGCCCAAAGTCCATTGTATAGTGATTTAGTAGACCAGAAGCGGTCAATGTTCTGTGCTTGAACAAGTCCAGCATACATGATAAGTCCACAGAATCTGTAGAATTCATCTGGTGTAAGATCAAACCAGCCTTGGTAAACACAAGGTTTTGTAGGTCCATAATGTCTGGCATTGCTATTATTAGTCACAAATATGAATTACTAAGTCCAAAGTAAAATAAAGTTTTAAAAATGCCACTGCATTGCAGAATTTTCTAATGTCTTCCCTTGTTTTAGCTCCTCTGAGTTGTTGAATGCCTGGATCCCTCTCAGGTAGAAAATTCTTTGGTGGTTCTGGTAATGTGTCATTCAATTCATTCATATCATCATGCCATATGATCTGGGGGATAAAAAAAATATGTAAAGAAAACCATAAATAAAAAAAAAATTCAGCTTATTTATCGAGCTACAATTAATTATTTTATATTGATGAAAACAAAATATTATCAATACAGATATGTAAATATTATGTAAACTTCAGTTTTTTTCTTGTGTTTACATTAAGATCATTAAGACAAAGTCAAAGTATGTTGGTTCAATACTTACACATGTGAGTTTGGAAGTGTTGAAAGCTTGAATTAAAACTAATATTTTCAGCTTCAAAGTCATCTGAAGAAGTAATGAGCTCCCAAGTTTCATCTTTGTCACTTGAATCAAGTTTATTTTCCTCTAAAAAATCAGAATCTGAGTCCATTTTAGTGTAGTCGAAGTGGAAGTGATTGACAAAACGTAAACAAATCAAAATGGCGTTCGTGGCCAGTCACCTGATAGCGTTATTTTATTTACGAGAAATTGTAGTTAAAATAAAAATTGACAATTATTTTTTAGTAGAAAGTATTTAGAAAGCATTTTTTTTAAATAAAAATATTATACTAGAAATAAAAAGTCACATTTTATTGTATGCCGTCTGTTGGGCGTTAATCCTTGCGTCAGCCTAAACCGTACACAGCTAGAATGAAATTTTGTTTGGTTGTCTATCCTGGTGTTATATCTAGATATCCATGCACAAAGCACAGACGCCTTTACTAAGCCAACTAAAGTCAGGTACCCAGTTGGAGCTCGCTGGTCTTGAGATACTTAACAGAATCTCACCAGACATTTTTTTTCTGGACCGATTCCCCAGGTTCTAACCGAGAATTGAGCCCTGGATCCTCATGTTGACAGTTCAGCGCTTTCAGCTACTAGGCCATCTGTCCACAGCCATTTACAACCCTTTTCATGTTTATCTAAAGATTTACTGATATATATATATATATATATATATATATATATATATATTTGTATTACTTTCCACAGAACTATGGTTTTTCACGTAGAAAGATCGCTGGCTCAGATTGTGTTTGGAGCACTCGTAATCTTCTTTTGCAGCAACTCCGTCACAGGTAGGTTAGCGGGGTGCAGAGGAGAGGTGGGGAGAGAGTGACGGTACACTTGTTTCTACCTATCTACGCTTGAAGTTGACTGTGGAGATCCGTCTATATCTAGTCTGGTCTCACCCGGAACACATCTCACATTTACCAACCACCTCCAAAGTTAAAATTTTGTTTATAACTTTTTTTTTTCATTTAGTTATATTTTTTTAGATTATCAGAGTTTTCAATTTATATAATTTCTATATCAACCAAAAAAAAACAGCAAACTGTTACTCCTATAATTAAAGTTTCCTGATTTTTTTTTTTTAAATAAATATTTTATGAATATAGGTTAAATCACAGAATATAAATTGTGCATGTAGTTATTTATTTTTTTTGTATATACATATATACTACTTAATATTACAGCCCAAAGCTGCACTGGATATTGGACAGGACCGAGCTGCAAGTATAAATGTACATGCAAAGCCCCCGTTTGTCACAGCAACGGCACATGTAAATCTGGAGGATGCCAAAATCTTTTCTTCGGATCCTTCTGCCAGTACTGTAAGTAGTGTTATCGCAGTCACGCCCCTGTCATAGCTATCCTTACATTAGACAGTCACCCACATCCTACCCTCAACCAGCCTTGTCATCGATCTGTCCGGGTCTCTTCTAATGAGACAAATCTCTGGATATGGCTTTATTTATTTATGTGTTTATTTATCGATATCTCCTACTTTCTGTTTATCGATATCTCCTACTTTCTGTTTATCTACTTACTCTTGTTGAGGTTCAATCTATAAAGTGGGGTTTAGTTCGGAGATAAGGTTGGGCGTAATTTCTTCATTTTATCACATTTTACATAGATTTTTTTAGTCCCAAAACTTGAACACATTGATTAAGATAAGTATTTAACTAAAAAGCATGTTTTCGTTAATGCAATTAAAAGCTATTGTCCATGATAAGAAAAAGGAGAAACAAAAGTGATTATTTCAATCTCATACATAACAAAGTATATGTCTGTTTAATCTTGTAAGTGAAAATATATTTTCCGGAAAAAGTATTGCAACTATTTATTGCCTTTTCAAATACAGTAGTAAGAAAAAAAAAGTAATGTTCACTTAGCTCTAACGGGCCATCGGGGCAGATGAAGTTTAGAATTCATCTGTTTCTATAACCTCGGCATATGAAGGGATTGTGTGGTTAGCGCAACGCCCAGCCGCCTTTACTTCCACAACTTAATTCAGGTACCCATTTAAAGCTGGGTGGACATGTGGGACGACTTTGTACCAAATTTCACCACGAAAAACTCCTATGGTTCTCACCGAGGATCGAACCCAGGACTCTCAGGTCGACAGTCAAGTATCTACACCACTGGGCCATCCGTCCCACATAGTAGAAAGAAAGGAAATCGAAAAAAAGTAGGTCAGGGCGTATTATCTTCTTCTAACGCCCAAACGCACAAATTAAATATTGTTGCCCTTTTAGAATAACACACAAACAGTGGATGAAAAAAAATTACAATTTGCAAGAATTTTATCATGACTGGGCCTTTCAAAAATGTGCCTCACCACGCGCGCGCAATGTGTTTGCCGTTAAATCCACCTGAGAGTTCGTAGTAATCACAATAGCGGGGTAGGGGGGGAGCGGGAAGGAAATAAATATTACTAAGTAGAAAAAAACAAGCAGAGGGGGCCACACAAAACGTTAGGGGGGAACCCGGCCCCACTGCCCCCTCCCCCCCCCGCACGCTACGGACATGGTAACGATACATATTAGCCTTAACCATGGAGTCGTCTGTTTTTTAATGTCTATTTTTAGACGACATCAAAGCATTCGGGGAAAGCCAAGATTACACTCTCTTGGATTCCGATGAGGAAACCTGTTTGAGACCAGGAACCACTTCAGTGGAGGTCCTTAAGAAAAATGGCCCGTTACGTTTCTTCAGGGTCGTCGCTAATAATATACGTGAGTTCCTAAAAAAATAAGGACAATTTTATTTCTAATTTAATGTTTTTTTTTTTCTTTTTAGAATTGTTAATTATTAGTTCTAATGTACAATATTCATTAAAATACGGATGTTTATAGATTTAAAAGAATAAACATGATGACAGACAAACAGTACGACGGGCAATAAAACCACTAAAAAAAGAAAAAGATAAACACTTGTAGGACAATAAAAGTGAAGGTTTGTTATTAAGAGTAAGCAGCTGCTCAGAGCTCATGCGTTACTAAAAAGGGGGATTCCCCCCCCCCCCATTCTCGATGTAAAGCAGTTTGAGAAATATAAGCTTAAACTGACTCTATTCCCCCCCCCCTCCCCATTCTGACCCAAAGAATGTCTCAATGGTTGGAGTTAATCAAGATATATGTTTAGAATCAACTAAAACCAAGGGGCTCGTTAGTTCTTATGTAGACATGGGATGGAAGGCTTTCTAGCATCTTTCACCGGGACTTATCCGTCCAAGAGACCGAACTCGTGACCAAAATAATGACAGTCACCTGCTCTATCTGCCCCGTAACCTAAAACTGAGGTTGTAGCTGTTGTTGTTTGTTTGTTTGTTTTTTCTTCGTTTCCTCTCAGTGGGCATCAAGGCATTTACTTTTGCGGCGTACCACGTGCCCAGCTTAAGCAACACAAACAATAGGACTCCAGTGAACTGCTCTGAAAATAGGTTCTACACGGTGCGCACTGACAACATGTTCGTCAGAGACTTCTACTGCTGCGTGAAGGAGGAAGTCGTCAACATGATTACCTTCACCGGTGAAGGCGTGCAATACTTCTGCGATGTCCACATCAGCGGAGGTAGTGGACACATGTTTGTATACATACATTCATATATATATATATATATATATATATATATATATATATATATATATATATAGTAGATATTAAGCCCGGCGTTGCCCGGGAAATCTAGGTGTAATGTTAAACCTAATCAATTTGATTAATTTAATTAGGTGCTGATTTATGCCACCTTCCTAATGTGCAGAAATGACCTACATTTCCTACGTCAAAAGATGTGGCTGCCATAACCAACAAACCATCATCAAAAAGTAATCCATCGAGGGAACAATAACCTCCAGTACACAATGTTAACAAACTATAATAGCTGAGCATGATTATCAAATGCACAGCCGATTTACGTGAAATCAAGTGCAGAATTTTTTTTTTATTTGACGTCTATTTATAGCTAAAATCAAAACAAAGCATTAAAAAAATGCACTACTTTACTATGTCATTTTGCAATGCGAAGGCACGATACAGCTCTCATAGGGAAATGACGTCATGGAGGATTTTTTTTATTTATAGCGACGGCGCTCCCATTCTTCAAATGACGTCAGTGACCTAGTCTGATTAAAATGCTATCTGTTGTAATAAAAACTAAAATAATTGGAATGATATTATACATTATTATTATTATTTAATATTTAGGACTTTAACATTTCAAAATAAAAAACCACAGAAACTATTTAAAACTGTAGATTTTTAAAAAAGAAAAATCGAATCGAAGAAGCCATTTTTTTTTAATTATGTTTTCGTGACCTCGCTGGTCATGTAATTACTTTATCAAATACTATTGTTTCTGGAGGTCGTTTATTTATAGAACAGATTCCCCACACGGGCGGAAGCGACCCGGACAAACTTAGCTGCTTTATAATGTAGATATATATTCTGCATAATGACACCATGTGCTACTGCTCTGCATGATTTTACCCTATGCTACTGCTCTGTTATTAATAGCACACTGTGCTATTGCTCATGTTTTTAACTATGATCGGTCTAAACCGAGTTTTTTCTGCTATGATATTTAGAACTATTCATTTTGGTGTCACCCCTAAAATGGTGTCACCTGGGGCAGCCCGCACCCCCCACCCCCACCCCCAAAGTGACGTCATGTAATAAGACATGTTTTTTGTCAATTTCAATCGACCTTTTTACATTCCTTATGACCTGTGTTTTATCTCTGACAATTGGCTGGCTGGCAAACCTAGGCCGTGTGCATACATACATTGCTTTCATATTTCTAGGTCGAAACCTTGGACTAAGGCAGTCAATCAACTCAACGACAGTCCTCAATACCACCGTGAAGCCTGAAAATGTATTGGACGGAGGGGCGCCTGACAAGATTGAACTTAGCACGTGTTATATTTCCGGGAACCCGATAACCAATAAGAAGCAAGCAGTGACAGTCACGCTGAAAGATCCAGTTTTAATCTCTTACTTTAGAGTTTTTAACTACCCTGGTGAGTCACGGTTGTAGGACGGATGGCCGAGTGGCGTAGATGCTCGACTGACGACATGAGAGTCCTGGGTTCGATCCTCGGTGAGAACCATAGGAATTTGTCCGGGTGTTATTTGGTGCTTTTAAATGGGTAGCTGAAGGCGAGGTAATGGAAAATAAAATTCTACACTTCATCTGCCCGATGGCCCAGTAGTGCTAAGGGTACTTTACTATTGGTCTTAGTACCTGCAATATCCATTAATCCACACCGGAGCTCGAACCAGGTACTCTCAGGTTGACAGCCCAAAGTTTATCGCTCCTTCCTAGCTCGCGCCCTGTGCTCGCCGCCCTGTGCTGTGACTTTAATAGCTGCTCGGCGCCCTGTGCTGTGACTTTAATAGCTGCTCGGCGCCCTGTGCTGTGACTTTAATAGCTGCATGGTTAATGGAACAAATGGCCTTTAAAATAAACAAAAAAAAAAAATCCACTTTAGCTTTAAGCAAAAATAGCTTATCATGTGATTGTTGTAAATTTGTAATTTGTGTAAATATAATCATATAATTTCAGATATCAACCTTTTCCATAAATTTAAGAATTTCGTCATTGAAACGTTTAGCGATAAAAACGAACTAGTGGCGACATTCACGGACATCAACGTCAACCCAATAATGATTTATGTTCCCAGCCACAGACAGCCCGATAGCCTGGTCAAATACGTCAGATTATCTATACCTGGGCCAACGCTTCACTTCTGTGAGATTGAGATTTTCGGAGGTATAGTTAGCTGGCTGGACTTTAACATTCATGTTGAGCTTTGCTGTGCAGCCTGGTTTGTAGCATTGGTGTGCAGCACTGGTGTGCAGTTATGTTGTGCAGCATTGGTGTGTAGCATTGCTGTGCAGCATTTCATCAGCTTTGGTGTGCAGCAATGGTATGCAACATGGGTGTGCAGCCATGGTTTGCAACATTGGTGTGCAGCATTGATGTGCAGCTTAAATCTTCGTAAACATCGATAGCTGGATGAATGGGAAATGTCTTTGGTGTAGGGTATACTCTTGTATGTACAGTAGGCTTTAAACATGTGTGGATGATAGATTGCACTCATGTGTGGATTTATGCTAGTATTACATGTGTACATGGTAGTTTGTATCCATGTGTATTATATTTTTGCATACATGAGTTAATGCTGGGTTATATATACACGTGTTGATGGTAGGTTATAAACACGCAAGGATAATAGGTTATATTCAGAATGGGATGGTACACACTGTTTGTTTATCTCAATTTTCGCAATATTAGTTTACTTGAGACATGTACAAGAATTCGTTACCATATAGAGAAATCATATTTCAGTTGTTGTTTTTTAATCTGCTAATATAATGTCATGGACTAAGGGAGGTAGCTCTAGGCAGCTTTAAGAAATACGAATACTACTTGCTCACGAATTTGAAATTAAATAAAAGTAATTGTTAAATAATAAGCCCAACTCTACACCTCAGACAACTGTGTACATTTACAGACAGTATAATGGGAAACTAATAATATTTTTATGTTCGTATACAAAACGCCGACCTCAAATGGAGATGTTGACGGGCTCTTTTTAAAAAGAAACTAAAAAAGAAATTCATGTATAAACATGTATTACTGTATACTAAATTTCAATAAACATTAATATGTTTTCAATAGACTTCATAGCGAGTGAAAATATTGGGAGGAAACATAACAAAAACGTGGCGCCTATTTAGTACAAGGAGCAACCGTATGGCAGCTTATATTGACTTCTTGTGCGGCCATTCATAGTATAGACCGGCGGGGGTTCTCAGACGGCGGTACGCGTGCCCCAAAGGATAGGGGGAAAACATATGCAGGGGAGTACGCAGAGCAGCCCCGTCTGCGTTTTGTCTGGCCTCCTCTGCTTGATTGCTCTACTTAGTAACATTGATTTCCTGCCCCCCCTCTCCCCCCCCCCCCCCCGGCTATTGGCCTGGCCCCCATGCTGTAGAATTTTCACGCTACGGCGCTGACGCAAAGAGACATACAATTTTTGTTTTAAAAACAAACAAACAAACAAGAAATTGTAGAACTTATGTGTGCGAGGGGTGCCGGATGACATATACTTTTGCAACCTTTTCGGGGTACAATCGTGGAAAAGGTTCAGACCCGCTGGTATAGACAGGAAGAGACGTTATAATTACGGAGACAAGGTATATAGCACAAGTGTCACGTGTTTGACTTTTACTCTTCCAGAGTGTCCACCAAAGAAATACGGGCTTGACTGTTCCATGGCTTGTTCCAGCCGCTGTCTCAACAGCATGTGTGACCTAGAAGGACGCTGTCTCGGGTGTCTGCCGGGGAATTGGAGTAACACCTGTCTTAAATGTGAAAATCTTATGTTAATTTTCCTTTTTTTTTTTTTGTTTATTTGTATGCGTGAAATGTGTGATGTCTTCACACAATGTCCCCAGGGGAGATGACTTACACTGGTTTGAAGTCTTTAGTTACTCGAACTAAGTCTTGACATGAGTTGATGTTTTATTTTAAATTCACAATGATGTTTCAAACTTTAAGGATAAAAACGTTGAAGATGTTCCTAATGCGTTGCGGATACTTAAGGCTCCGTCAGATTATATGGGATACTTTCTCTGTTATTAATATGGGATACTTTCTCTGTTATTAATATGTGATACTTTCTCTGTTATTAATATGTGATAATTTCTCTACTATTAATATGTGATACTTTCTCTGTTATTGATATGTGATAATTTCTCTGTTATTAATATGTGAGACTTTCTCTGTTATTAATATGTGATACTTTCTCTGTTATTAATATGTGATAATTTCTCTACTATTAATATGTGAGACTTTCTCTGTTATTAATATGTGATACTTTCTCTGTTATTGATATGTGATAATTTCTCTGTTATTAATATGTGAGACTTTCTCTGTTATTAATATGTGATACTTTCTCTGTTATTGATATGTGATACTTTCTCTGTTATTAATATGTGTTCTTTCTCTGTTATTAATACGTGATACTTTCTGTTATTAATCTGTAAATAGTGTAGATCATTATAGTGGACATCTATATATTTAATAAAATAAACATTCACATTTGTAGAGATAGATAGACAGACAGACAGACAGACAGACAGACAGACAGACAGACAGACAGACAGATAGATAGATAGGTAGGTAGGTAGGTAGGTAGGTAGATAGATAGATAGATAGATAGATAGATAGATAGATAGATAGATAGATAGATGATAGATAGATAGATAGATAGATAGATAGATAGATAGATAGATAGATAGATAGATAGATAGATAGATAGATAGATAGATAGATAGATAGATAGATAGATAGATAGATAGATAGATAGATAGATAGATAGATAGATAGATAGATAGATAGATAGATAGATAGATAGATAGATAGATAGATAGATAGATAGATAGATAGATAGATAGATAGATAGATAGATAGATAGATAGATAGATAGATAGATAGATAGATAGATAGATAGATAGATAGATAGATAGATAGATAGATAGATAGATAGATAGATAGATTACGATTCAAACGTAATTATTGATTTGTTATTTTCATGCGTGCAGCATGCAGTGACAAATGTCTCAATCGTCTTTGCGATAAAGATTTCGGAGAATGTACGGATGGTTGTGTACCGAAACTTTACGGACCCAACTGCGACAAAAGTAAGAAGGAAATGTACAATTTATAATAATAGAAAAGAAAGGGTGAATAATCGAAAGAATAAAGACGATTTTTTTTTTTAAAAAGTTGTTTTTATTCAATGGTATAAAGAAAAAAAAACTAAAGAAACTGTTATTATAAGGCGCAGGAAGCAAGGGGCGGACGTAATGGGTGCTTGACCTGGGACCCCGACTGGCCCAAACTTGAAACCCTTTTAGAAGTTCCTGTGCCCAGGGCCTCTGGCAGGAAAATAAGGGGAAAGGTAGTTATGGGGAGGGTATGTTTTTTTTTTTAACTTAATTCTGTTATATATATATATATATATATATATATATATATATATATATATATATATATATTTATATATATATATATATATATATAGGAAATGGTTAGTATTATTTTATAACGCAAATAACAAAAATAAAAAGCAATAAAGTCCATAATTTTTCTTGTGGGGGGGGGGGGGGAACGGTCGCAGCTTCTGTTATTTATATAACGGGAGAGGCAGTGGGGGTTGGTAGTACCCACGTGGGCGTCATTTTGGGTGTTCAGTGGTGTGATACCCAGGGGGAACAAACCTCATCCGCTTCAAATCATTTTCTCCCTTTCTAAAAGATATCAACCGAATGAATTCCCACAAAACACACGATTTTCTCTCTCTCTCTCTCTCTCTCTCTCTCTCTCTCTCTCTCTCTCTCTCTCTCTCTCTCTCTCTCTCTCTCCTTTTTCTTTCTTTCTCCTGCTTTCCCTCACTATTTGATTCTTTCCTTTTCTCGCTCTGAGCGTTTAATTTATGTGTGTATATCTGTGTGTGTGTGTGTGTGATTACACTTATCTGTGTTCTGTAATTAAACATTTTATTTGTATCCTCCCATCCCCCCCTTCCACCGGGCCAGAATGCTTCCGTTGTTACGAGGATGGCAACTGTGACTTCAAGACAGGGGTCTGTAAAGACGGGTGCATGCCTGGCTATATAGGAGAGAACTGCTCCAAAGGTTGAGTCTCTATTTATATTAAAAAAAAAAATACTAGCTGTGAATCCCGGCTTTGCCCGGGAAAAATGCGTGCCATGTAACACCTACATCTAATAATTTAAACCTTTTTTTTGTTACATAGCATTGTTGAATAATTAAGTGGTATTATCAAAATTTTAAAAAAATATTAATAAAAAACTAGAAAAAAAAAACAACAAACAAAATAAAAAATATTCACAAATATATTTAAATACGGCTTCATGTGCATGTGCGAACAAAATCTTATTTTACATTTCAACCACAAATCACAAAGTCAATAGATAAACATAGTTAGCACCAGGGCTTAATTTACCACTGGGGATGCCGGGAAAATTGCCCGGCCCTGAGAACTGTCATCCCCGGCTCTGCTTTAGCTAATATAACCCTGCCGGGGATGAAACCATAGACACTTATCCCCGGCTCTGCGGAAATTTGTTTTCATCCCCGCACTGGTTTTTTCTTAAATCGAGCACTGGTTAGCACCATTATAATAAGGAAATTTAATGTAAAGAAATTTGTTCACTGAGCTGTATACTGCAGTTCATACATTGTATCTATGAAGTGGTAATAGATTGACTCTGTATACTGCAGTTCATACATTGTATCTATGAAGCGGTAATAGATTGTCTCTGTATACTGCAGTTCATACATTGTATCTATGAAGCGGTAATAGATTGTTTCAAAAGTAGGCCGTACGAGTTCGGTTACATTTTATTTAACAATATTCTACATAATTTAGTACATAGACTAATAAGCACCATTTAATTAAAACACAAAGTAATATAGTCCTGAATAATCCATATGGAACAAAGCAGAGTATTAGATATGGCGCTTGCCTAAGCATAATAAATACGGCGTACAAAAGTTAATGCTAAGAAAATCGTTCATCGTATTGATTGTAACAGTATAAATATTGAATCTTATGAAGCGTTTTTTTCAGAAGATTTCTAACCAGTATATATAGTCAAATAGAAATTTGCTCAGCTAAAAAAAATATTAAATGACCTTTTTCCCAATTTCTCTAACTTAACATTTAAAATATAACTACATCTAAGTGAATTATAAAATGTGTTGCTACATACAATTAGTTATTACTTTTTAAGGTAAATGTTTTAATTAATTTTAGCATTAATTATAAACAGTTTGTTTTATTTTAAAACGACACATTACATTGGAAATATCTAATATTTTTCAATAATACACAAAAATAATAAGGACTGTTTATTAGATTGATTGCTTTTTATTCAAGAATGTGAATTCTATGAACTGTACAAACAGCCAATCTTACGCTTTTAAAAAGAACATCACCCCCGCCGCTCTATTGGCATGGCAGACAGACATCATCCCCACCAAAAAAGCTGATGTGGCAGGTACACAACACCGTATCATAAAAGCAGTGACGGCGCCAAAAACAAAAAAGCGACATTCATTCTATGTGTATATATATATATATGTATGTATCTGTGTGTGTGTGTATGTCTGTGTCTGTGTGTGTGTGTGTATGTGTGTGTATGTATGTATCTATGAACACATTTCCCCGACAATACTTAATTATAAAGAAATGTTTAATCATATACGAGTTATATTGATAGATATATTTGATGTATGCAGAGTGCGAGCCAGGGTTCTACGGCCGAAACTGCGCCAACAGATGTAATGACGTGTGCTCCTCCAACTGTACCATCACTGTCGGTTTCTGCCTGGCCTGCCCCCCTGGTAGATATGGGAAAATGTGCGAAGCGGGTAAGGTTTTAAATTCCTTTTTTTTAGCCACAGGTACCCAAAAAAATCATTTAAGTACATGTATTTCAATGTTCAACCCAGATAAAAAATGTATTGAATGGAACGGTCATAACTTTGGATCCGAACAAACCAGAACACTTTGGCAACTTGGAATTTGAACAGAAACTAATCAGAAAAATCTAAACTGGGAATTCAAACAATCAGTGACGCGTTGCTTGTGTGTTTCTTTGTTTGTTTGTGTTGTTTCTTTGTTTGTTTGTGGTGTTTCTTTGTTTGTTTGTGGTGTTTCTTTGTTTGTTTGTGGTGTTTCTTTGTTTGTTTGTGGTGTTTCTCGACCCACAGGTAAGACTCACACGAATTTTAGGTGGTTCTTGGCAGAATTGAATTTTTAAATAAATGGATGAAGAGGCTGCTTGAGCATGATTTCATGTTTTCAATTTATTATAAACATCAAAAAAAAAGTTGGGGGGGGAGGGGGAAGGTGTCTATAGTAAAAATTAATGACACCTCAATTTGCTTTGTTTTTTTCGTAGTTTTATTTTTTTTTCTATACAAGTAGCCTACAAAAATATATAGAGAGAGAAAGAGTTTTTCAGTAAAGTTTCCTTAAAACCCTATGGGCTCATCGGGGAAGATGAAGTGTAGAATTCATCTGTTTCAGTAACCCTCGGCACATTTAGTTACTCCCACAACTTAAAAGTCATGTACCCATTTAAAGCTGGATGGACTAGGGGAATTTCACCAGGACCTGAATAAAAAATCTCCAAAGGTTCTCACTGAGATTCGAATCCGAGACCCTGCTGGTTGACAGTCGAGAGCTCTACACCAATGGTCCACCAGCTCCGGGGCCGCGGACCGGTACCGGACCGTAGATCAAATGGTACTGGGTCGCCCGAAAAAAAATAAATTAAATGTACACAGGTATTGTTAATAAAAACAATCTAAAATAAGAATAATAAACGCCCCCTCCCCTTTCTCCACCATCACCCCCCCCCCCCGCCCAGCGGGACGCGGTGAAGTTATCAAACGTTGATCGGTCCGTGGCGAAAAAGGTTGAGGACCACTGCTCTACACCACACCCCTCCCCCACCCTTACCAAAATAGTTATGTATATGTTATTAATATTGTTATTGTTTGCACAAAGAATGCCACAGCTATTGTCATCTTTAGTTTTTTTGCAAAAAAAAATGTCCAAGTTATCGACTTCAATGATGTTTGCAAACAATGCCTCAGTTATTGTTATTATGAACATCTGCAAAGAAAGACAATTATTTATTATTTAAATTTTACCCCAGAGTGCCCCAAGAACTGTTTGAATCAAAAATGTGCCCCTGAAAGCGGCTTTTGTGAAGATGGCTGTGTCGAGGGGTTCCACGGCTTCAACTGCTCAAAAGGTACGAGGTTAAATCTCAACAAGTTTTAAAAGCTTAGAATCGGCCCAATCGGGATATACATAAATATATATATATATATATATATATATATATATATATATATATATATATATATACTGGCTGCTACCTGCGATATAATAAGACATCCTTGCTGTATTTAGATTTCCAGTTTTGCAATTCCCCAGACTATTTTTAGCAGAGCAAGCGGAAGGGAAACACACGGTCGGTCTGCTACGTTAGACGAGTATGTTTTATCGCACTGGCTCCACGTCCGTCAAATGACGGACGATGTATTTTTTTTTTACCGCTTCCGTCAACAGAATGAACTCTTATGATGTAAAGTTATAAATGCAGTTTATATTATGATATTATTACTTACACAATGATGGTGCTCAAAATCGGCGATCGTTTTAACACAATTAAAGAGTAAACAGAATAAATGAGAACTCTTATTTACTGCAGACGTTGATGACGTCATTTACTGTTAAAAATCGGAGATAATTTTTTTTCGGGGACCATAAATAGATATTGCTCCACACCCTAACCCTAACCCTATCCCTAACCCTATCCCTAACCCTATCCCTAACCCTATCCCTAATCCTATCCCTAACCCTAACCCTAACCCTAATCCTATCCCTATCCCTATCCCTATCCCTATCCCTATCCCTATCCCTATCCCTATCCCTAACCCTATCCCTAATCCTATCCCTAATCCTATCCCTAACCCTAACCCTAATCCTAACCCTAATCCTATCCCTAACCCTAACCCTAATCCTATCCCTAACCCTATCCCTAACCCTAATCCTGAAAAAAAAATCTGGAAAAAAAAATTATGATTTATTAAAAAATGACCATCAATAGATATTGCTCCACACCCTAACCCTATCCCTAACCCCCTATCCCTAACCCTGATCCTGAAAAATAAAATCTAAAAAAAAAAAATGTATGTCTCTATCAGGAATCTCATTTTAATGTATAATTGCTCGGCTATGCAATTGTTGACGGAAGCGGTAAAAAAAAAAATACATCGTCCGTCATTTGACGGACGTGGAGCCAGTGCGATGTTTGTTTTATATATATATATATATATATATATATATATATATATATATATATATATATATATAATATTAATGCGAAAACAAAAGAAAAATCACTAAAGTAAAGGAATAATTTTTACAATACCGTTTGATTAATGAAATTTAAAAAACTGACGAAATATTAGCACTAGGTGAATTTTCATACTTGCTGTGGTTTTCATATAAGTAAAGTACAGTAAAGAGATCATTTGTAACAAACCGATTGATTAAATATTGTTTTTTTTTTAATATGACAGGTGTGATATCTTTAAAATAAGTAGATAAAAAAATATCCGAGTGATTTACTGCAATTTTGTGTCAACATATTCAGGGCGATCAGTGATAAACTTTAGGAGTGATTATTTCACGGCTGACATCCCGATTACATTTTTATTTATATAGAAGAAAGATGAACAAACTTAGTTGAGGCTTACATTTAAATGAATACTAATTAAGATTATTGAAACTTTTTAAATTATTTTATTCTCTCATTTATTCTTAAAGAAAATTTTAAAAAAGCAAAAAAAAATTAAGACGGAACTTTTTATTCATTCATTTGTTTTTTAATGTGTTAGAATTTCACTCCTCACCGTAGAGACATAGTGAAAACGATCTATTTAAATTATGGCAGAAGTTGTGAAATATGTTGGCAATAAATGTATTCCTATTCTGACACTATTATGGTTAAGATATAGGCAGTATTGCCTGTTTTCGACGAAGCGTGTTGGCTTTTTGCACCAAAAAAAAATAATAAATTGATAAATAGAAGTTGTTGGAATATCATTCAGATCTACACTTTGATTGGTCAGACGTTATCCGGAGTCACGTGGATCACAAAAACACTGAACTAAATATTTCGTTACATAAGATAATAAGTGTCGAAAAAATTATATAAACTGTACATATTTGTAATGGAACACACGCGTATATTTTTGTAATGTTAGTTAATTTGTATAAATATTTGTATGATATGTAATATGATTTGTTTGTATTTATTTATTTTTTTTGCTTTTTTTTAACTATTTACTGCATTTTTTTCTTTAAAAACGGTTTTTATCTTTAAAGTTTCTATTATATATACTTGTTTTAACTCGTGTAAAGAATGCAACAAGAACTGTGTTGGAAACGAATGTGCTCAGATAAACGGATCTTGCACCAACGGATGTCAGAGCGGCTACTACTCGCATGACTGCTCTAAAGGTACCTTAACAACAAAACCGTATTTATCTAACCAGTAAAAAAAGAGTTTTAAAGGTTTTTTTACCCCAAAATGTTGAATACGTGTGAGTGGCCATGTATCACGTCGTTGCTCAAAAGGTGATGAAGAGAAAGGTGGAGAATGTTCTAGGAACTGTGCTGGGGGTGAATGTACGCCGTTGAATGGAACTTGCACCAATGGATGTGAACCTGGATATTATTTCCATGACTGCTCAAAAGGTACTCACTGTAATTAATGTTACCTAAAGAGCACTTATATTATCATTAGAGCAATTTTTTTTTTGGGGGGGGGGGATTCTTAGACTTTTGTTCGGAGATGTTTGAGGCCATGGGCGCAAACTACCTTCGGGGCCCCTTGGCATCAGATTTAATAGGATTAAATACGAGAAGGGGGCCCAGAGACGCAACAGGCTATAGACGCGCCAGATATGTTTTATGGGCCACAGAAAGCCGAAATTAAAAAGTAATGTATGTATTTTTGATGTCTTACCTTAGAGGCCCCAGTATTTCCTACTGCCCCCTGGACTACAGCCGACGATATCCGTCACTGAAAGGGGCGCCTTCATAGAGAGGGCCCTGGGCGTCAGACAAGATTGTCTGTCCATGTGAGGGGGCTCATCATACCATACACTATAAATATATATGTGTGTGTGTGCATATATATGGCGATGTGCATCTTGAATGCTGGAGTTTAGCTACACCAAAACTTGACCAATTGCTCCTAGTCATTGGTATACGAGTCTTTGGTCGGGCCGATTCTGTCTTTTGTCCCATACATTACACAGGCCGTGGTAAAAAATTGAAAGGCATGGTAATACTCAACAATTAGTTTCTGTCTTAATCAAGATGCCTTGATACTATGGTCATGCATGTAATATATTTCCATAAGGGTTCACTCACTCTATTAGATTTATAAGCAAACTAGAACCAACTAATGATATTGGTAGGACAATTAACAAAGCATTGCATGGCAAGGTGCAGCTAACCGATGGGGGCAATAGCAGGGAAAGCTTACCAACTAGGGTATTAACATCACGTTAAACAGACAGGTGTACTGGCAGGATAAATTAAGAAACTAGAGTGTAGTTAGGGTTCTGATAACCAGCCGAGGTGTTGACCTGATAAAGCTGGTCACAGCTATCAAGCCAGAGAAAAGGCAAGGTTTACCTAACCAACTAATGTATTGGCATGGCAAAGCGGTGATCAGCTCATCATTTAGGGTATAGGTAGACTCTTAATCAGCTAGGGTATTTACATGGTACAGTTAACTAGCAAGAGTATTTGAAGGGTACAGTTAACTAGCTAGGGTATTTACAGGGTACAGTTAACTAGGAAGGGTATTTGACGGGTACAGTTAACTAGCGTGGATATTTTCAGGGTACAGTTAACTAGCTAGGGTATTTGCAGGGTACAGTTAACTAGCTAGGGTATTTGAAGGGTATAGTTAACTAGCTAGGGTATTTACAGGGTACAGTAAACTAGCTAGTGTATTTGCAGGTTACATTTAACCAGCTAGGGTATTTACAGGGCACAGTTAACTAGCAAGGGTATTGGAAGGGTACAGTTAACTAGCTAGGGTATTTGCAGGGTACAGTTAACTAGATAGGTTATTTGCAGGGTACATTTAACCTGCTATGGTATTAGCAGCGTACATCTAAACAAACTGGGTATATATAAAGTTAATCAACGCTGTTATCGGCAGCTTGAGATAGCCAACCATGGTATTGGCAAAGTAAACCACTGTTGAGTTAAATGAACTAGAGCATAGGCAGAAACGGCTTGGTACAGTCTAAGGTATGGTGGAATTCAGTCAGAAAATTGGGACGGTATCAATGGGCAGAGCATTACATTCAGAGACCATGTTACCATGTCAGTTCTCCCATGAGTAATCATTGGTGGCAACGGTGTAAATAAGTCACTAATTTACCCATTAAAGAGAAAAACTATGTTCAAACTTGCTTAGGTTCAAATGTAATAAAAGTTTTAGAAAATTCATTTTTTTCCATCTAAAGAATGCAGCAAGCAATGTGGAGGAACTGGTATTTGTAACTCGATTGATGGTACTTGCCTGGAAGGTTGCAGCAGTGGGTCAGAGAACTGCACGGGAGACGAAGAAGGTAAATCTAAGTAAATTAATGAAACAGACAGTTTTTTTTTAAATGGGGCAATTCATTATCGACTGAGTTTCAAACTAGTTTTAATTGAAATGGGGCAATTTAGTATCAACTGAGTTTCAAATTAGACAGTTTTATTTGCAACGAGACAAACAAGGCCGTTTTTTTATATTAAATACATTTGATTATATTGAATAAAGCAACTTTTTTATTGTATATGCTGCCTCTATACACACACACACACACCACACACAGACAAACACAGACACACACAGAGACAGACACCACACACACACCGCACTCAAAAGACTAGTTTTGTACATTAGAAATCATATTGGAATCGAAAGTTTCAAGAACGGTCCGATAAGACCAAATTTTGTTCTCAACACAACCTGACAGATATGAGGATAAGTGTGTTCTTATAGTTCAAGTGTGCTAAAGCGTTTAGATATAAACATCTCACTCAGTACTCACCTTGTTGCTAGCGTTAGCAGTTTGATTATTATCGATAACTACCAATATTCGTTTCCTATTAACAATCTCTCTTTTTTTTGAGCCTCTGTCGTTTGTACCCGTTTGTGGTTAAAAGGGTAAAAAGAATAAAAATCTTTTGAATGTCTTCCCCATCTCCAGACGGGCTTTTGCCTGCTGCTTGTAGCCCGAATTGTGGGGGGAACAAGACCTGCGAATCTGCATCTCGGGAATGCCTGGACGGCTGCATCCTGGGCAAAGGAGGTCTGGACTGCAACACAGGTGAGTGACTATCTGTTACTGCTACACAGGTGAGTGACTATCTGCTACTGCTACACAGGTGAGTGACTATCTGCTACTGCTACACGCACATTTCATTGCTTTCGCTTTAGCCTTGCATGTTCTCCAGGTGCATTGCGTACCCCCGCCAAACCCTTCGCTTATTGCCTGTGGAGCCGACCTATTGGCTTATCCATAAGAAAGACTCTATCCCATAAATAGGCTATGGAAAGACTATGTCCCTTAAATGTCTTTATGTTATGACAGATTGCTCTAATTGTATGGATGACACCTGTGTCCAGTTGACGTTGGAGTGTACAGCAGGCTGTAAGACAGGTTTCAATGGACCAACTTGCGCGGATGGTAAGTGGACATTGGCAGCTGGTGTTTTGACATGCAGACTGGCAGAAAGACAGACGAATAGAGATAACCAGACAAATAAGACATTTAGACAATCGAAGTGACAGCTAAATAGATAGACCGACTGACACATATTGAGACGACATATAGACTAACAGACAGATGCATGGATTGATGGATGGTTAGGTAGATAGACAGACAGACAGACAGACAGACAGACAGACAGACAGACAGACAGACAGACAGACAGATAGATAGATAGATAGATAGATAGATAGATAGATAGATAGATAGATAGATAGATAGATAGATAGATAGATAGATAGATAGATAGATAGATAGATAGATAGATAGATAGATAGATAGATAGATAGATAGATAGATAGATAGATAGATAGATAGATAGATAGAGAGAGAGAGAGAGAGAGGGAGAGAGAGAGAGAGAGAGAGAGAGAGAGAGAGAGAGACCCCCAAACATTTTCTTTCTCTAGGCAATGGCCAGTCTTCCGGATCCACTGAGGAAGAAAGTGCAATGTTTCCTGCATTAGTCGGCATCATCTTGTCTCTATTGTTCTGCCTATTACTTATGATCCTGTTACGTAAAAAGCGTGTCCCAGAAGATGCTCATGTTCCGGAATAACAATATTTACTCCCGTTGTTTCGATGACTCAACGTATTTTATTTTAACCCACAGTTACGTCATTCTCGGTCATTTATTTATTCATATGTCTATTTTGGAAAATTGTAATTTTTTTAATTTTAAAAACTTCTCCAGAGACGAACGAACCACAAACATAAGTCGGGATCTCGTTGTACTCGTTGAACACTGGGTGGGGGGGGCTAACATTGTTGTTTGTTTGAATTTGTTTACCTATTTATTTATTTTTTATACGAGCCGAGTATTTTCTTCTGCGCCATGAGTTTCAGTCGATCTAAGGACGCCTTTGAACACACCAATAAAACTGTTTATATATATATATATATATATATATATATATATATATATATATATATATATATATATATATATACATGGGCGTATTCATGGGGGGGGGGGCAAGTGGGGGCATTTGCCCCCCCCCTACATTTTGAAAAAATGTCATATATGAGGGGGGCATTTGGTTTAATCATTTCTGTATTACTTCAAACATTCATATTATAGCCTAATTTGACGTAACCTGCATCGGACAATTCATACATTCATATATTGTTTGAATCAAATGCTACTTTAATCTTTTAATTGTTAATTTTTCACATAATGGTTTTATTATTTGCATATTGGGCTAATCATTCACATATTGGTTTAATCATTGACTTGTATGCTTTATCATCCATATATCATTGGTTAGATTATCCATTTATTGGTTTATAATTATTAACATATTGGTTTAATTGTTTTGCTCATTAATATAATTGCTTACCCATTCATGCATGACTTCCGGCTGTCTTGGATGAAAAAGCAATGAGGCCACATAACAGTTGTATTTACTCTATGTTTCTATTAATGTTTGTATTTGAGTGTTTATTGGAGTGGAGTTGGTTGTGGTGTGTGTGTGTGGGGGGGGGTCTATGTAAGGGCATTACTTATCCATTTGTATGACTAGTGCCACAGACAGGGGAAAAAGTTCATTGTGCTGTCATATATGTCTTAGCTAATGTTGAGTGTGCTGTCATATATGTCTTAGCTAAAGTTCATTGTGCTGTCATATATGTCTTAGCTAATGTTGAGTGTGCTGTCATATATGTCTTAGCTAAAGTTCATTGTGCTGTCATATATGTCTTAGCTAATGTTGAGTGTGCTGTCATACTTGACTAAGCCAAAGTTGATTGAAAAACATGCAATGATAATTCTTCACATCACAATCTTATCATTGTTTGTTATTGTTTTGTTTTTTGTTCCTTTAATCAAAGATAATTATGATAACTATATTTTGCTAGCAAATGAATTAATACTAATATGACTTTGCTGTGACTAGTATTGTACAATATGTTTTATTTCAAACATCGCTTTCTTAATTTAGAATTTTTTTTATGTGTTTTGTTTGTTTGATTTCATTCATAATTAGAGTTGTAAACAAATTTGAAATTAATAAATACAAAACAATGTAATAAAAATTAAGATTTCTTTTTTTAAGATTCTTTATTGAAGATAATTTAATAGTAGAATTAAAATCATAACGAAACAATCCAATACTCAATGAGTACACTATTTAGACTGACAGTTTCATTCATTTCACTGACATCAAAAAAAAGAAAAATGTGAAACTACATATTAAACTATTTCTACTGCATTCACATCTTCCAACATGAGTAGAAACACACATACTCTCACTTGAACCATTTCAAACTTCAGTTCCTGCGTCTTTCGTAAAATGTGTCAGTTTAAAATAAAGGGGTAACATGTATGACCAAAAAGATAAAAATAAACTGTTAAAGAATGAGTTAAATTTTGTTTTAGTTAAATATATATATATATATAAATTTTAAAAGTAAGATATTAGTTCATCTCATGGAAACAAAGAAAATTATTTTCAAAAAAAAAAAATGTGTGGCATGATGATAATGATAAATGACATTCAGTTATCATAATTAATGAAAAGAAATTTGTATTCATCCATAAAAACAATTCATTTCAGTAAAAACAGCCTTATGTTAAATAAACAGAAATAAGAAAAAATGTTTATAAAAAAATTAAAATGAACAGTAGCATAGTAACTATACCATTTTAAGAAAGATGTAAATGTTCATTTTTTAGAAAAAAAATAAAGGCATACACAAATAAGTCAACTTGAAAATTAGATTAGTATTAACCTCAGTTTTGTTCTTGCTTATGTAAAAAAAAAACGATATTTTTTAAAAAAACTTATGATACATTTACATGCAATATGCATTATCCATAAGTCTTGAAATGCTAAGTGAAATTAAGGATGCACGTAACATGTTCATAATTACATTTTTATGATACAATTATCAAAGTCAACTCTATAATGACACCAGATGTCATTGAGAAAAAAATATGTCAAATTAACATTCAAAATGATGACATTTGTTTTTATTTACAATATTCATAAGTAGTGATACAATTAAAAAAAAACCTGGTAGGTTTAGTTAGAGTGGGGGGGGGGGGGGGAGTATATAATTTAAATGTAAGTTGTACAGATCAAATAAACTTTTTATGCTACAATACCAGACTGAAATTTAAAATAACTTACCACTGTCTCAGATGCATACAAGCTAGGGATGTTTAGAATGATCCATCATTCATACTGATCAGATGCACTCAAGCTAGTGGTGTTTAGGATGATCCATCATTCATACTAATTAGATGCACACAAGCTAAGGGTGTTTAGAATGATCCATCATTCATACTAATTAGATGCCTATAAGCTACTGGTGTTTTAATTGATCCCCCATTTCTACCATACACAATTTGTATTTACGAAAACAGTAAAAATAGTTTAGTTACAAAAGGCTAGACAAAAAAAAAAAAACTAGTGCTACGGATTCTTCAAAACTGTTTACCTCATTTTACTACACTTATATTAGAACAGTATGTAATTAATATAAAAAAAATTAATTCAAAAAAAAAAATCATTGCACTTAATTAAACATGTTAAGTGAAATCTATGAATCTAAAATTAAAGAAAAATAATGGTCAATCGTCTTCCCACACCTGCGAGGGTCCAGTGGTTAAGAAAAGTTAAGGGAAGAAATTCTCAACATATTTTTGAGAAAATAGTATAGTGATGGGATTAATTTTGAACTAATTCCATATTCTTTTTATGACTTTATGTGTTTAAAAAAGAGACCTTACCTTGTGTTTTTTCCATAGACTACACTAACCTATATTTTGTGGGCTAGTGTAAAAACTTATAGCTGACTTGTAAATAAAATATTTCCTACTATGTAGAACTACTTTCAAAGTGCAGGAAACAAAAAAAAATGTGTATACAAGTTTATCATATCTATAATTAATATACGACACGTTGGAGAATAATGTTAAATTATATCCACTAAATTCAGTTTTCCTGATATTGATGATTCTTTATTTTTAACATTTTTCAACTTTTTTTCTAAAAATTGTATAGTAATGTAAGCGATGGGAAAATACCTTCTTTCTTACAGATTTTGACACAATACTATATACTTCTCTAAACTTCCGATTCCAATATTATTCTCATTTCTAGTTATTTGACCTCCTTATGTCAAAAGATGTCAAATTATGCATTTAATTTCCTTATAAGGTGAATGAATGAACATAATTTTTTTTTTATACATTTTAGGGGATTGGGTTGTTATTAGTAAATTAACTACTCATGATCAAAAAATTACAACAGAGTATCAAATTTAACTAGGTGACAAAAAAGAAAACATTAAATAAAAAACAGCAATTTTTTTTTTATATATATTAAAAGCAAATAAATAGAATAAACTTTAAGGCTAGAGTAGAATAACACAGTGGTCCTCAACCTTCTTTTGAGTCCAAGCCCCATTTCAAACAGATGTCCATGACCCATGTCTTCCAAATTTTGTGTTTATGATAATTCAAACATCATTCACCAAAAAAAAACATTTTATGGGGGTCATGACCCTTTAGGTAGGGAAACCAATGAAATAACAGTATGATGAGAGCAACAGTAAGAAAGTTACAAGGACATTAACAAAAAGCAGTTTTCTTCAACAAATTAAAAGCTTTTGAACTCAACTTGTACATAATACTACGCACACAGGAAGTATGTCTGGTACAGCTTAAAGATTTCTAACTCGGAATATTCATAAAGATAAACATGAAAGCGGAATCCATTTGATGCAATACTCAAAATGCTGACCTAACAAAGGGGTAGGCTATCGAAAAAAAAACAGATTACATGCTTGTCATTCTGAAGGTGGCAGGTTCGAGTCTCTGTGAGGGGGTGGGCTTTTCTTAACTCTCTTTCATTGTGCCCCCCAGGTGAGAATCTGTAACATAAATGGGGGAAAGTATGAATGGCTGAGAATCACGCCAGACAGACTATTTGTGTGCCCTGGTTTCCAGAAAGGGTCAACTCTAGTCAGACAAAATCGTTCTCACTGAAAGTTTAAGGAGCCTTTATTTAATATATTAAATAAAATGTTATATATTTCTTATAGATCTATTGTTCTTCAAATCATACGTTTCTATTACAGACATTTGCACATTTTTTTCGTAAATTATAACAAATTTTCACTAAAATTAGAATTGTTTCAATTATATGTCACCTGTCAATTTTCTTGTTACATCAACTTCATTTTGAATTCAAACAAAAAAAAAAAAAAGTTTCATGTGATGTAAGAAAAAAAGAAGAAAGATCAGTTTCACTCTCTCTCTCTCTGAACTTTCTCAGTGACAACTGCGGGCTGAGACTTAGTCTCTAGGAACAAGTGCGATGATCAAACTCGCAGTGTTCCTCGAAATCTGGGAACTGCCATAAAGCCCAATGGCCTGCTAGCTACCCGACTGGTCCACCCTGTGGTCCACCAGCTGGGCACTCAAAAAGCACATGATCTACGGTTTCCTCAACCTCTCTGCAGTGTCGGCTAAGGGAATCGACATTGGGCCTCAACCTCCCAAAGTACGCACCCAATTAGTTTCACTAAAACTGACCATATGAGATAGAACGCAATAAAAATTGAACTGATTGAAAATGTGAAAGCCGAATAACACGTAAGAGGCTTTTATTGTACATGAATTTGTATTTGAAGATAAATTAAAAATAAAAGTTCTAAATATTTACAGAAGCCAATGTTCATGATGCTCTAAACATTATAATAAATCTAGTAACAACTAAACTCACAGCTTAGTGTACAGATAAAATGAAATGTACAATGAAGCAATGACATACAGCATTACAAAAAAAATTAACACTGAAAAACCAAAATGACCTTATCTGTCAATAAATTTTAAGATGTTATCATAATCTGAATAAGAAATTAATGTGAAGCCAACTAAACAGGCAAGCTATCTTAACTCTATGCACTTATTTTATAATTAACTCTCTATGGCAACTATGAGGTTATAATCAATTTTAATTCGTAATATATATTTTTTAGTAGGTTATTTGATGTTATGATGACATAACTTCACAGAGAAAAAAAGATTTAATTATTATGTTGCTGCCCATTCATCCTAAAAGCCAAAAACAACAAAAAAAAATTTCTTGTCTTACTCTTAAAGCCATTTGCATTGCAATGTTTATTTCACTTTTTACCAACTACAAATTATATATGTTAAGGGTCAAATGAAACTGAATCAATACATATTTTAAAATTCTAATACATATCTAAATGTAAATGTCATAAAAAGTTACATTGATGTATAATTGTTACCAAGAAATGTGTATTTAAGGACTAACGTCTGTATTGAATAGAATTCAATCATTAACACATGAAAAGAGATGACTGTAATTTTTTTTGTAAATATGAAGCATCTGAACCTTTATGACAAATAGATATATCACAGAATGCTGTTGGATACAAAACAAATCTTATTGTTACTAAATGCTACATTTTCAGATGATTTCCCTTTTTTAAGTCATATTTTGCATAGTTTTTTTTGTTTTAGACAGATGAATAGAAGGTTCTTTAGTTTTGATTATCCATTTTCACGTTTTTCTTTTTAAATTGTAAATGAGCCAAAAATATGTAACCAGACTTTTAACAACATTTTTAATTTTCATAGGGAATATAAATTAATCAAAACAATATTTTCTCAGACATTTTTCAAAATAAAGTTTACAATAACATTAAGTCATTAGTGCTTTCCTTCATAAAAAAAAATTTAGAAAAGAAAAATGTGATTTTAAAAAGTAAGCAGTCATCTATGTTTTTTTTTTAATCTTATAGTATTATAAAATATATATAACATTTATATATATATATTTATTTATATTACAGAAACTTGAAGTGACACGCAAGACAGTCTTCACAATTAACATACACCATTTCACATGTTCTATTCTGTACATATATTGATGAACAGTCTATACATTTAAATTTTACATTTGAAAAAAAAAATCCAGCGAATGCTTAACACACAAACATCCATTATTTTAAGTAACAAAGTAAATAACAAACTAGTTACAAACTAAAAACATTTCAGTGTCCTAAATGTAAAAAAAAACAAACCACAACAATAGTTTGAATTCTTTGGACATCAAATATACATGATCAAGAAGGTATAAGCCAAATGATGCTCTGAAAATAGATAGAGCTTTATAACCGTGCCATCATTTTTCAAAAAGTTCAAATAATGTGGATTGATGACTTTAATGAGTGTTCAATCGACACCAGTAGAATGTATTTTCATAATCTTAAACACTTTATTCAGTAATACTTTCCCTTAGGCTATGAAACTAACTGTAGTGAAAAAAATGGAACACATCTGCACATAGGTTCAGACAGGCTCAGAATAATTACACCAGTATAATGAAATAAAATATTGCTATGTAGCAAATGGCATAATTCAAGATACTTATTTCATGAAATTGTATTCCAATAAAAAAAAAAAAAGGTACATGACTAATAGAAGAATGAAAAAGTACACAAAATTTGTACATTTTTCAATATGAAAACTTAACATTGATACAAATGAAATCTGACTGATACAAAACAGTACGAAACTATGTTGCTAGTGTGAAATAACATTCACGTAAAAGTTTAAAAAAAATAAATAAATAAATAAATGATCAGTGTCATAACTAATTGCATTTCCTAAAGTACGAATATTGAAATGTTTCACATGTTCATTATTTCAATGTAAAGTACAACGTCAATCAGAAAATGTCTAGACAATGCTGCTGCAGTGACAGAGCTCTGTATGATTATAAAGACATTACTCTTGAAGCACCTATCTTTGAATATTGACCATCTGTTTAATACAAATACCCGTTTTAAAAAAAAAAAATTTGTTTACAACAACGAAAAAAAAAAAAATCACAGAAATAAAAAGTTGTGGGTGGGGACAGTAAGTTTCAAATAGTGTCCACTAAATTTATTTTCTTAACAGCACCATTTGTACTTTCTATATCTTATAAAGTCAAAAATAAATATTAAGTAATCATTTAAATATCCAGTTATAATTTACTTTATATTTCTGTTTATTCATAAAGTAAAATGGAGTTATATGTCTTTAAATATCTGCTATTAAATTTATCAGAAGAAATTAGATCAGTAGCTATCACTTGCTTTAGAATACTCAAATTATTTTTCATGTAAGTATAAATTAACTCTCTAAACATCTTATTTAAGATTTTAAAAAAAAACATCTTGTGAAAGATTGAGATTTAAAAGTAACATATATATTACTAATCTTGCATCCCATCAACATTATGATTTTTAATCATCATTTTTATATTAAAAGTCTTATAAAACAAGCCAGCTATTAAAAATATCATAATCAAGCCATCTATTAAAAGTCTTATAAGACAAGCCAGCTATGAAAGTCTTGTAAGACAAGCCAGCTATTGAAAGTCTTATAAGACAAGCCAGCTATTGAAAGTCTTATAAGACAAGCCAGCTATTGAAAGTCTTATAAGACAAAGCCAGCTATTGAAAGTCTTATAAGACAAGCCAGCTATTTTTGTTGTTCTGTTTTATCCTTTCTCAGAAAACATGTATTTATTTGTCTTTACACTAATTTTTTGAGGCATTTTTTTATGTACAGAAGTATTAAAAAGCTAGGGAGATACAAGAAATAATTCTCACTGCATTACACTTGTTTCTTTTTATCCACACAAATGATACAGAAGTTCGGTTCCCAAAATGCACATTAAGAGTTTTTTAAATTTGTATCACATTGTGTGTGAGTTAGCCAGGCATCGCAGTGCATTTATAATGCATTAACCCTAGACTACTATTAAAAAATTACCTTCAACAAAGAGCTTTATAATTAGATGGTATTTAACAATGGTATTTCTTTCTTTTTTTTATAAAAAAAGAACTTATCTTCTATAAAGTGTTAGCCTTCGTGATAAGATTAATTTATGAAAATTTCGAGAAAAATAAAATTCTGTTACAGCAGTTAATAAACGTCTAGTTAGTTTCATACCATCTGCATTTATTATTGAATTTTAAGCAAAAATTTTTTTTTCTTGTTGATTATTATTAATTTCCTATTATACATTTATTTCTGCCCAGCGAAGCAAATTGTTGGATCAAATAGCCAAAGTGAGAAAAACATTTTCATATTCTTAATATGATCATTATAATTTTTCTAAATGTTTTTCAGAAGATAAAGCAATCGTGTAAATTGAGTTCAACTCATGACATACTTAACAGTAAATTGAGAAATTAACAAAAAAACTTTAGACGGTAAAAAAAAAAAAAGAAAAGTATTAGCCAATATGGCCGGCTTGTTTTAAGATAGTTTGAACCTTTTCAGCAGTGCAACAGCAACTTGTTAAAAATGTTTAAATGTTGTTTTTTCTTTTGTAGACAATAAAAGCCATTCCTTCTCAGAAAAGCGACCAAACAAAAATCCTTAAGAAGTAATCCTTCTTCATTTTCTACTTACACAAATAAAAAAAAAACCACTCCTTCTCAGTAAGAAAAAATCACAGCTTTCATTTCATATTAGCTCAATAATTTTTTTTGTTTTCCACAACTAATTGTTCAGAAGGAAGAAGCAGAAACAGTCTTCTGATGCAGTTCAATAATATATATATTTATACACACAAAATTATATTTATATATATATATATATTTCATGCATAGCAAAGGGACATCACTTGTGACCAGGTTTGAAACTGACAGATGGGACTGACCTCCCCTCATTAGGATCTTCTTTAACACTGGGTTCTATTGTGAATGCCATTGCCTCAGCTGAGTTGGTGGATTCCTCTGGCGTTTTTGACATCTCATGCTCGTGATCGTGATCATGGTGGTGGCGGTGTTTATGATGAAACGCTTGGAGTGAGAAGCGGCGGTGAGTCTGCTTTCTGCCGCCCCTACGTTTAGAGATGTGTGGGTTGTCTTTCCGCATGGTCTTTGTCTTGTATATTTGAAGCTGGGTGTATAGCCTTTTCAGTTCAGCCTTAGAAAATTTTAAGAAATAAAAAATTTACGACAAAGAATTAATTAGACATCAAGCAAGTGAGGTAAAATTTAGGTGGTTTGCAAAAAAGCAACACTGCTTTTAGATAAATGAAATAAAATTCGCTTCTTTCTTGTAGTCAATGTAAACTTGAGAATTGTGTGTCTCGCATTATATACTTCTGATTGTTGTATTCCTGTTTCAACACAAGGGACACACACATATACTCAAATCATAAGGAAAAAGAACCAAGCCATATTTTGGATCATTATATCCCTTGGTGCAAAACTACTTTTTACCTATACAAAGCTAGATGTATCTGATCTAATTTTTATGTTGAGGCTTCGCAAGTTTGTAAAGATAATGTTGCTAGCAATATACTTTACTTCATCAACTTCAATCAATATTCATTCATAAACAATTTGAAAATATTTTCTTATTACTCTTAACATTAACAACAGTTCCCGCACTTGAGAATTGACTTACATATTTCACCGTAAATTCTTTTTGACTACATATATAAAATTCATTTAAATCGTTTATCGTTATGAATACTAGTAGAACTACATAAAATCTCTTAAGAAATAGGTCTCATGTTTTAAATATATTTCTTTTATATTTCTGTACATTATGTTTTAAAAATCGAGGAGAATAAATTATGAATGATAATTATTAAAAGAATATACTGTAAAGGACAACAAAATTTAAAGTAAAGTTCCCTAAGCCCTACTAGGTCATAGAGGCAGATGAAGTGTAAAAGTCATCTGTTTCTGTAACCTCAGTATATGAAGAGACTGTGTGGTTAGCGCAACGCCCAGCTGCCTTTACTTCCCCACTTAAAGCTAGGTGGAATTGTGGGATGACTATGCACCAAAAAAAAAGAACACCTGGAAAAATTTCATGGTTAACACCAAGGATTGAACCTTTTACTCGCAGGTCATCAGTCAAGTATCTACACCACTCAGCCATCCCTCCCACTAACAAAATTTAAACTTACCCTGATATCTTCCGGGTCCATTTCTGTCAAACTTATCTCTCCTACCTCGACATCACCATTGGAAGAAATACCCACATTAAGCTTCATAGTTTCAGGGGATGAGCTGTCCTGTACATCGGACTGAGAATACGCTCTTGATCGACCATGATCTTCATCAGGTGGCCGGTGTGCATACCACAGCTGAATTTTGTAAAAAGTACCATTAATCAAAACAATCCTTTGTATGAGGCATTAACTGATATGTAAACAAGAATGTGCAAAAACATAAACCTCAATGTAAATAAATATATATAAACACTGTATTATACTTATGAAGGGATAAATCAGAATAAGGAGTAGCCTTTACATATATATATCTGAAATGGAGAAATTATGCTTAATTTCTGATTCCTAAAACCACTCTGTGGAATTGAATCTGGAGTTTTTAAACATTTCTAGATTATCCATTAGTTCCATATATCAGTTTTGAGAATCATGGAAAATTAGAAAAATATCAGGCAAAAGTTCCAGAACTGTCACATCACTAAAAATTAAACACTATATATTTATTATGAAGCAGGTTGTGAGCTAGCACAAAAATAGCAAAATCCTTGCAACACTGAAGATTAAATTAAGACGCACTTTGTGAGCTATTTAATTCATTCACTATCAGGCTTGAAGCAAACTCATGCTGAAATTCTACACGCAAGGGACAATCTAGATAGGACTGGAATTCCCATGAACATTTTCAAAGATACACTATCTATTGGGGTCCATTGGTACTTGTTCACAGAGGCTTAATGAACAACTTCTTTCTCACATAATTATAAATTAATTCTTTGGTTTAATGAATAAAAGATGATAAAGAAGTTGCACACAATGGTGTTTCACATTAAATCAGAGAAAAATAAAGTTGTTTTAAAAAACAGAAGCTTGTTGAAATTGTTGTTTCTTTTGACCTTAGAAACATATGAGTAAATTATTAGGTCAATCAAACTTGGCTTAGTACTGTCTCACGGGCAGTGAAGTTGAACACTTGAAGGAAAAACAACTTTCTGTTATAGAAGTTATAAATAAACATCAACTGCAGAAAAATATAATAAGAAATATATAATTTAGCCATGTCATTATGCAAGGCCGTTTCTGTACTAAATAATTCTGTTCTTAACATGTTTTTCCAAAGGTTATATATTTAAATATCTTCTGTAACAGAATATGTTGTTTATACTTATGTGGGAGACTTCAAGGATCTCCTTTAAATTTTGCTTTAGGTTTCTCATATAAAAAATCACAAGCATCCTAAGAATTTAAAAAAAAAGTTTTTGTGACACACCTTATTGAAAATATTGTAACATTTAAGTTTTTTTATGTGCACTTTGTTTATGTATATACTGGTGTGTGAAGTCCCTGTAAGAATGGGATGAAATCTCTTAGATCCTATAAACCATTAATGGGACGGTTATTATGGTGCCCTTCTTTCATCCCCACCATAGCCGATAGTGCAAACGCCATGGAGGCACCATGGAGTTATATCAGGAACTTGAGCCAAGACCAGAAAAATTTCCTTGGTCCTCACCGGAGATCGAACCAAGTACCTTCAGGTCGACATTTGAGCGCTTTCCCGCATGACCATCCGTCCCCTCTTGTATATACTGGTAAGCATATAAAAAAAAAAACACAAAGACTCAGTCACTCATTAACCATAATATTGCAACTAAAGCTGTGTGAAAAAAGAACAGAAGGTAATGTGAAGTAATGCTTCAGTTTTTCTTTACCTAAAGCTTTAAGCACATTGGAACTACTCATGATTTTATTATAGCAAAATTTTCCAAAGCTTCCAAAGCATACTTCTAACAATTAAAGGCTTCCTAAACTTATTTACAGTTTTATGTTCTCATACTTTCTGTAAGTGCATCAATCAGGTGCACTTCTTAAACATTTTCTGTTTTTAGCTATTTAACAAATAAGACAAAAAAAATATAATTCTAGATCTCGTGCGAGCAAAAATGGTTATAAGTAAAAACTCTTCACAAATGCTTAGAAAGAATATGTATTTTTTTTTAAAGAAGATCGGTTTATAAGACTATTTGAGTTGGAAAAAAAAATTACATAAAAAAATGTATCAGTTACTTTACTAGAATCATCAGTAGATACCCACTCTGTCAGTTAACATTCCACTATTTTCTACAAGTTGACAAAAAAATAATATGAAACCTCAGACAGGATCCACAATGTTGATAAATATTCTTTCCCAATGAAGGTTATCAATTTTTAAAATGCTAACCCACAATGTTAATAACTACTCTATCCCAATGAAGGTTATCACATTTTTTAATGCAAACCCACAATATTAATAAATATTCTTTCACAATTAAGGTTATCACATTTTTTAATGCAAACCCACAATATTAATAACTACTCTATCCCAATGAAGGTTATCACATTTTTAATGCAAACCCACAATATTAATAAATATTCTTTCACAATGAAGGTTATCACATTTTTTAATGCAAACCCACAATATTAATAAATATTCTTTCAAAATGAAGGTTATCACATTTTTTAACTCCCAACAAACGGCATACAACAAAATGTGACTCTGGTGATCCATAAAGTCAAACCATGAAAAATATTATTTTTTTAAATATTTTTTTATTACAAATGTAATATTTTTATTAAAAAAATGCATTCTAAATACTTTCTAATAAAAAATATTTATTTATTTTTTATTTAAATACAATTTCTCGCAAATAAAATAACACTATCAGTTGACCGGCACCGAACGCCATTTTGATTTGTTTACGTTTTGACAGTCACTTTGACTACATTAAAATGGACTCAGATTCTCATTATTTAGTGGAAAAAGAACTTAAATCTAGTGACAAAAATGAAACTAACACTCGCTAAATCAAAAAAAAAAATATAAAAACATTCAAAACTGACCAACAAACATTTTTTTTCAACTTTTTCAAGAAAAAACACAAGGTAGCCTCACGACACAGGCGCGCATAAGGCCATACCCCTCACTTTTTTTACATTTTGTCAAAAAAGTGAGGTGCAGTGCAAAAAACACACTGTGCATTATGTCTTTTTTAATAAAAAAAAACTTTTTTTTCTACATTTTTTGCGTTTTTCTTAAAATTAAATTTTTTTATGTGAATAATTAAAGGAAAATATGCATATTTGAAAAAAAGTCACCAAACATTTATTTTTTGAAGAAATTGATTGATAACTGAATATTTCATTTCAGAAATATATGTAGATTAATAAAATGTCTGAAAAAATGTTTTTGTTTTTAATACTTGTTTTTTGTCTTATTGCTGTTTGTACACTTTAAAAAAAAAAAATTTTGTTTTTTTTAAGTATTATCAAGTTTCATTTTCACAAAAATAAGCTGCACAGTTTTAAAGCCTATTCAAAGTAGAAAAAAAATGATATATCACACATATATGGGCTATAAAGGAAACAGATAATATAGTCCAAAATATAAGGACACCTGTTTGGTAATAAAAAATGGCCAAAAACCTGCCGTCGATAAAGAGTTAATGCAAACCCACAATATTAATAACTACTCTATCCCAATGAAGGTTATCACATTTTTTAATGCAAACCCACAATATTAATAAATATTCTTTCACAATGAAGGTTATCACATTTTTTAATGCAAACCCACAATATTAATAAATATTCTTTCATAATGAAGGCTCTCAAATTTTTAAAAGCAAACTATCCTGGAAGTAACTTTAAAAACAAAAAACGCAAATCATCAAAATGTATCAAGTCATTAAAACTGCAAAAGCAGCATATACAAGTTACAGTTAGATTGCATATGATAAAGAAAATGCACATTTTTGATATGCTGTTCGGAAAACACACACACATATAATTTAACCATACAACAGTGTACTACCTTAGGACCCAAAATAATAAGTAAAACAACAGTGACTGTTAGCTGACATCTCAGAAAGAACATAAGAAACAGGTGATCTGGATGCATCTCATACCACCACATGTGTCTGTGAACAACAAACGGAGAAAACAAAACTTGAGATGTGACTTATTAGTGTGAAATTGCTGAGATCTTTAAGCGTCTAAGTCCCAAAAAAGTAAAATAACAAGAAATTCATGCATGATAAATTTTTTGGGTGCCCTGTTTTTAGCGAGTGATGTATTCAGAAATTTCAAAAATATATTTTTATTCACCAATTTTTAGAAGAATCTTATTTTTGTTAACTTTTTTATTAATACATCAGTTAGCATTTTTATCAAAATGAAATTAGATGATTTTTAAGAAATATATTTTATTACAAAATGGTGATTTTGCAATAAGATAATTATAAAATGGAAAAAAATCGATTTGAATTACACAAACTACACTTCCATACAGGAAATCTGACAATGCCTATGAAACAACAGCAATTTTTTTTTAGTAAAAAGTGGTTTGTATATTTTTAGAAATTTCCTAATCCATCCCTCACTAAATCTTTATATTTATGATATAACCTATGTCTGTAAGGACAATTTATATTTTATTAAAAAATATTTTTTGTAAGGTTACTTTTTTTATGAAAATTTAAAAAATGTAGCAAGTTAAATTTCAAATTTTGAAAGTATTGATAAATTGCTTGCAAAATGTTTCTTTTACTATTACCAAATCCTCCTACATTGAAAATATTGAATTTCCACTCTTGCATCATTTTCCTTCCCCCCCCCCTCGGCATTTAGTTGTTTTTTTTACATCATCAACCCTATATCCCAGGTTGCTCTCAGATAAATCTGATCACCGTATTTTAAAGCCTCTATTATTCCAAAAGCTGTATGCAGCAAAAGTTATAGGGTGCACGCAACATTAATAGGGAACCTAATTTTCTGTATGTAGCCTAACACTATATGTGCTGATTAAACCTATCATTTGTTCTCTGTTATTTTGTGTGTGTGCGCCCATGGCAAATTTTAAATATCTCCAAAAATACTAACCTACAGTAAATCATTTAAAAAAAATTATTTGTTATCACTTATTAAAATCCTGAGGTTATAAAATGAGGTCTAAAAACCATACAAAAACGTGATCTCCTCACCTAAGAATATAGAAAATAGTAGATATAATGGCCTCATAACATATGGCACCAGTAATAAACCTGCCTTCTGAATACTCAGTTGTGGCAGATCGAATGCAGTAACACATGTAGATACCAATGCACAAAAAGGTGAACTCCCCTGAAATTATTAAAGACATCAATAAGTTAGTTTAACTTCTGACATTTTCTTTTTTCATTTGTTTGCTAAAAAAATATAAAATTTCAGTTGACTCTTCCATTTACTTTTTTTTTAGAATGTTTTTCTTAAAAAAAATAGCTCCGTTCACTGACATACAATTATTATGCTTAAAGAATAATCATTAATGATGAATAATATAATAGATAAAAAACATAATGTTTGCTTTCTCCAAAATATTTGATTTTACAAACAAAATTAGAATTTTTTGCAGATTTATAAGTATTTACTTTTAAAAAATGAAAATGAGTATATAAGTACATAAGTACATAAGATGTTTTTCTGTATACAAAAACTGAGTGGCCTACAAAAGAGAAAAAAAGCACCCACATATACGAACACTGCTTTACTTACATGAATTTCATTCTGAACCAAGATTTTAACAAATCCAATTGATAATGTTGTTAGTTTCAAGCTTTATCTTTCAACATTTCATTTAAATAATGAAAGGTTTACATTTTAAGGCCCAAGTAATATGATTATCCTTTTCAAGTAAGATAAATTATTTACTAAAAAATATTCATTATGACTGGTTTTACTAATAAAATTAGTACTTTCTTCATAAACAAATACTCTAATGAAAATCACTTAAAGACAAGGTTAACCACATCACATTTTACATCATATCTCTATTTATGGAACATAGACCAATTCACCATTTGAAAAAAATGTAAATTTTGACAAAAGGCACCCTTCTTTCATCCAAAAATTCCCTTACCAGCTTCTATAACATAATCCCACCACATGGCTCGGCACAGCGTGTATGCCAGTCTATCTTTGGTATAGAGCTTCTCCAAAATAGTGCTATTATTTCTTAGATGATCCATATTGACTGCTGTCCATGCAGACATGTACGCTATCACAACAATCATAATCACAGCCAAATACTTGAGAAGATCCTTGTCTCTGACATGCACCCTGTGGGCTTTTCTGGACTGAAATTCAGCCAATATTCTGAGGAAAATTACAGATAGAGCTGGAGTAATGAACACTTTTAGTTTATAAGAAATGGTGTACGACATCAAGATACTATATTTTCTTTAAAGCTGCGTCTATTTCGTTAAATATTTATATTGTTTTAAATAAAAGTATAAAATATATTTATGAAAATGCATGATATTTATTATTATTATATTAAAAAGAATATGTTAGATTTTGAGCTTAGATTTTTTCTGTATGAAAAATATTAATGTAAATTTATATTAATTTTTAAGTCATAAAAAAATATCTTTTAAATAAAAATTTTTTAATACATTTTCAAACAATGTTTACCTATAGATTTTCAGGACAAGCACTCCATAAACTATGGCGAATCCCATCTCTCTGAGCCAAGGCAACAGTAAACATGTAGTAGTTGTAGGCTCAAAATACTGAAGTACTACCTGAAAACATAAATATTTAAGTAAATACAAATGAAAAAAACGAACTCAAATCAAATTGTAATATATATTCATTCAAATAGTTTAGTCTCAATCCTAAACTACAATGATTTAAGAATTTAACATTAATTTTTTTTCAGTTTGAGTGATAGTTACAAAAAAAATCTCTCTTTTTATATAACTAAAAATACGTCAACATCACTGTCATCACCTTGCTTAATGAATCAATCAGGCAAAATAAGATGCGAAAGAAAAATCAAGAGATAAAATTAGAGTTAATAAATTGCCAAACGTGATTTTTTTTTAATTCACTAAGCTTTATCATGTACAGTTCTGTGTCACAGAAAAGATATTATCTGTGTTAACCTTTTTTTTATTAGAAAACTGTTTTTGTTTTATTATATCCATATTTTTTTCAAATGGTTCACAATCAAATAGCTGAAAAAAGTATTTGAAAATAAAATATTATTTAACTTGAATTGATTTTCAAATTATACGTACGGTGGCATACAGCAGAATGGCACCCAGCAGTAACATTTCCAAAAGTATCCATATGCTTGTCCTCATCACCTATGAGAAACAAAAAAGGAAAAAAAATACAGCATTGGCACATTTAAATTTTGTCACGAAACAAAGAAAAAAACGAGTGAAATTGTATTCATAATTAGTAATTAAAACACTTTATAAATATTTTTTAGAACAAACCTAGATTAAAAACTCTGGCCATGGACAATCGTTATTTTAATACCCTTAAATCAATGCATTTCGTAATATTTTATTATTAGGTCTCCTCACAAACGTCTTAATATAATGTACTCTCTCTGAGACTTTCTTCAACCAACTTTTCTATATGACCAGGCCCGAGAGGATGGGTTGCAGCCGGTACCATGGTCCGGGGCTAACGAAGCTCAAGGGGGCTCAAAGAGATTTTCGCGATCGATTATTCTTTCAAATCTACATCTTAATTTTTTTTTAATTGTTTTTTTTATTTATTGTCACATAGGATGAGGATGACAATAGTTAGTAAAAAAAACGATACTACTAACTAAATAAACAAAAAAGGAGTACTTTTATTTATAAGAACAGTCAAATCATTAAATAAGTTGAACTTCTAACTATTCTTTTGTACAATGCGCTTGCAACTGCATTTACATTTATCAGGACAGGGTACTTGGTACTTGTTTTACAAGTACTTGTACTGGAATACTTAATTTCACCTTTGGTTTTTGTACTTGTACTTGTTCTTACACCTTGGATATTTTGTACACACATTCTTACTTCCTATTTTGAAAATGTGCCTACAGGTACTTGTACTCGATTTGCATAAATTTTTTTTTTCAAGAACAACATATTGTTACACATATACAGGTTTTCGTGTGAATATGCCAGAAAAAAAGGCTTAAACGTATCACTCCTGGTGTGGTCATTTATCAACACCAGACCCGTCTCACACAAATATTGGCGGCTCTGTGGTGATAAGGCTGTGAAGTTTAATCTGTTATTTCCCTGGAGGGAATGATATGTTCGAATCTTAGATCATTTAAACTACTTTCATCTCCAACGTATCAGATAGTGCACTAGTCATGGAGTCACAACGGGAGACTTGGGGGGGGGGGAAGCTTTCACAGTGACCTGGAGAATTCCAGTGACTCTGCCCTCAAAGGAGATCGAACCCGGGACTCTCAGGTCGACAGCCTCACGATTTACATTGCGCACCGCTCAACAATCCGTCGTCGTTGTCTCCCCCCCCCCCCCCCATATATTCGATGTGAATAACATTGAACACTATAAACTGCTGATCTTCGTATAGTGTGAAATATAATTGAGACCATGAAGAGGTTGTCATTCATGGTTACATTTTCAATTAATAATATTTTTTTTTAATAATCTATATAAATAATGGCGGTCTGGGTTCTGCGTTAAATCGAAAGTGAAGAAATAATACAACAAACAGTATTCCCGTTTAAAACGGTCAAACGTAAACAATAGTAATAAAAATCATGAAAAATACGGATTCGTCCGAAACCAAAAAATAACCAAGCCTACTGATCAAACCTAAGGGAATATAACTCTATGCAAAGGTTTTCCATGGTACAGCTAGTAGTTATACTATTTTGATTAAAAGGTTCGCGCAAGCTCTCTTAAAGGTGGGCAAATCATTGTCCAAATCACCAGGTGTGACATGATAACTTTTGGCTTGGGGAGGGGGCACATGATAAACTAAAATGTTTGAGCCCCTCAGCCCAGGTTAAAATATCACTGTATCCATATCCATAGATCACAAGTCTTCCACAAACGTGAAGTTTGTTGTGTCTGTTTGTTTTCCTGTACTTTTGGCATAGAATTTGAACAATGCGGCCCTTTATCTATATGTGAGTTAGTTCTCAATTTGAACATTGCGGCCCTTTATCTATATGTGAGTTAGTTCTCAATTTGAACAATACGGCCCTTTATCTATATGTGAGTTAGTTATCAAATTGAACAATGCGGCCCTTTATCTATATGTGAGTTAGTTCTCAATTTGAACATTGCGGCCCTTTATCTATATGTGAGTTAGTTCTCAATTTGAACAATGCGGCCCTTTATCTATATGTTAGTTAGTTCTCAATTAGAACAATACGGCCCTTTATCTATATGTGAGTTAGTTCTCAATTTGAATAATACGGCCTTTTATCTATATGTGAGTTAGTTTTCAATTTGAATAATACGGCCCTTTATTTATATGTGAGTTAGTTCTCAATTTGAACAAAACGGCCAGTTATCTATATGTGAGTTAGTTCTCAATTTGAATAAAAAGTATCTATATGTGAGTTAGTTCTCAAGAAAACTCTTTTTAATGTGGTGTTTTCTGGTATTTGGTCAATTAGCCTTTAGCAAAATGGGGTCATGACTCAAAAAAAAAATTTCTGGAACTAATGTTTCATATGACAGAATACAGTTTACATATGGCCGAAATTTCACGAAAACATATGTATGTCCCAAACATGTCACAGATTTTTTTGTTTCTTTTTTTGCCATCTCCATACGAGCTAGCCTCGTCCATATAATTGAATTGTTGGCTAAGTGGTGTGCCATAGCAGACGATGTCCGCTCTTATTTTTTTTTTCTTTTCCCGCCAATGTCACCGCCTTCTGGATCAATACCGCTCGCCACTAGCCCATAGGACATCGATTGTAGTAGTTTGCCTCAACCTAGCCTTAAAGTTGTGTGCTATTTATATATATTTTTTTTAATTCCCTGTTTAAAGTTTCTCTTTGCGATACGATAGAAGATTTTTTGTCTGGGTTTTTTTTTCTATGTGCTTGTTTGTTTTGGTTGTTTTCTTTTTGTTTTAATGTTTTTAATTTTTATTTTTTTAAACATTAAAAAAAGTCATAATTTACTATTTGTGGAAATAAAATTATGTTGAAGCTATTAGTAGCACGCTATTTTTTTTTTTATATTCACGTTAAAATTAAAATAGCATGAAATTTTAAGTGCAGCATTTCACAGCCACTATAGTAAAACAAATAACCTGCTTAATGTGGACAAGCAAGAGTGTTCTCCAAAGTACACACTTTAGCTATTAACCTAATGAAAAAAAAAAATGAAGGAATTGTATTCATTGTTTTCGATCTCATTTATTTTTCAAGATATGGATGGTGGGTGCGTTGAGACTGGTTATTTCAATGATTAGCTAATTATTGAGACTGGTTATTTCTATGATTAGCACATTATTGGGACTGGTTATTTAAATAATAAGCTAATTATTGAACCTGGTTATTTCTATGATTAACTCATTATTGAGACAGATTATAACAATGATTATTTTTTTTTTTAAAAAAGGGGGATAAGTTGGAGGGGCTGGTTATTTCAATGATTAACTGATTATTGAGACTGATTATTACAATGATTAGTTAATTATATAGCCTGGTTGTTATAATGATTAGCTATTTGTTGAGCCTTGTTATTTCAATGATAAGCAAATTGTTTATTATTATATTTTTTTTTCTTGACAAAAATGTGAATAAATGGAAAGTAGTCATATTTGTCTCCCTTTTTCATACCGATATTCGGTGGCTAGCTCGGATAATTCTGAATTATTTGAACTTTGACATGCGAATATATATGTTGTTGAAGTATAACTCTCCATTGTCTTTCATATTAAACCTCACTTATGTGGACATACGACTACCACAAACTGGATGAACTAAAGGATTTCAGTATGATCAAAGTTCTCAAAGATGCACGAATCTGAAACCCATAGATGGGCAATCTATGACACGATCACCCATCCATACATTTCTCGGCGGCGCAATAGAATGAATCTAGACAATACATTGAAAAAAAAATAATCTCAAATGTGTTCCCACACAGAAACAAATGTTGAACTTCGCCTATGGCACC